>OY720301.1:20568372-21168372 GCA_963082785.1 Philonthus spinipes
GGCAACGTTGACTGTGACATAAAAGTCCGTTAAAAGCGTCGTGAAAACAAAATTTGTTTAGTATTTTCAGTTGTCAGTTAAAAATGTTTTTATCGGAATAACTGCAATAAATATTTGTGTGTATAAATTATTATTGTGAGTTCGACTACCAAAATGTTCTTTCAAGTAAGTAATTGTGTTATTTTTATATGTTAAATAAAAAGAATGTGTGGTGTAGATTTTTTAAATTTTTATTTTAAAAATGAGTAGGTTATATAGTAATAAAAAATTTAATATTCTCCTTTACATTTCACTTCTGAAGTTCTATTTAAATTAATATACACAAACATTGTATTCGATTGATTTAGAATTGATATCATTTAAAATCAATTACGTTTATTTGAAATATTTTGTGAATGTAAATCCACTAGTATGACGATAGTCCATACTGTGTTTAATTAACAAATTTACTTCGTAACTTGAAATGTATAGTATTGAAGAAAGTCATTTGTATCTTAATGTTATTTTAAAATCAATTGTCATTTGAATTAATGTTTTAATTTCAGTTATTTTATATCATTTGTTAATACAAATTAAAAAAATCATTTGTTTAGGAGCTGAGCCCCCCAAAAAAACCAGTAAATCCCCCGAAGGTAGAGAAAAAAGAGGAAACAGAGGAGGTCACCGTTGTATCTTTGGCACCATTTACGCACAATCCGAAAGTTTGCTTCGAAGATGTTCCAGTGGGGGCGACTGTTACTAAGAAGTTACTCATCAGGAATCCCACAAAATTTGATGTTGAGGTAATTGTTTAATTTTATATATTTTTTTTATATTATTCATTTAACTATTTACTGAAATGTCAATGTTGTGCAAATATTAGAACAATTTATAAATATTTAATGTTATTCAAAATATAATTACAATTTAACATTAAGCTCTATGTCGCGTAAACATGATGCCTCAGTAGGAACGTGATGTGGTTATTCAATACTTTTTCAATAATTTATTTAACTTAAAGCAAAATCATAATTTCATTTGCAAGTTTAGCAATTAAACTTACATGAAAATAACTTAAGAGGGTCTCTTGTAGAAATGTGTTACTCTTCAGTGAATCAATTCAATTCGAATCAACTTAGTAAAGGAGCCAGTATGCCGAATGATTTATTTTGAATTTTTTTTAGAAGTGACTCATTATAATTCAATCATGTTTCTAAAGTTACATCTAGAATCTTGAATCACATTCTCTTAACGGTTCTTTAACGGTCTTTGCTCAGTCCTACTATATATTAACTTTTTGCCTTTGCATTTCTTTTTTTATGACATTTCAATATTCAATTATTTTTAAGTTTTGTAATTATATAGGTCATTTAAAATCTGTAATTAAAATTCATACTCAAACACGGTATAAACATTTCAAATCTAAATTTTATTTCTTCATGTTATTATTAATTTAATGAAAAATCTTTGTTATTTTATGAAAAACAATAATCACATTTTATAGCAGCAAATCAACTTAAAATGTAGCTCTTAATTCGGACTGAGCCTGAGATCTGTGTCGATTGAACAAACTCCGACTAGAATCGTGCAGATCAATTCAATTGTCTGCATGCAATCTAATGATTTGACCGAGCTGGATTGTGCAGAACGAACCGATTCTACAGAATTAATAAATGCGTTCATATGTTATTGTAGGCGCCCTGTAATATTTAATTTATTTATATGACCTTGAAATGATTATGCACAAAATAAATAAATAATCTTTAGTCTTATATTTTTCATTATAAATTTATATATTTAATATAAATTTTGATTTAACTTAATTAATTATTGCAGTCATATAAATTACATTATTATTAACCCTTGTTTAATAAGTTAATTTTATAAATGAAATCAAAATTTAAATTAAGTATATAAATTTATAAAAAAAATGCTTAACTCGGTATGTATGAGGGATATACAAGGTCATTAGGAAAGGTATAACAATCTTCAGGTAAACAATGCAAACATTTTTTACGTATATTTGCTACAAGAAAATAACCAATGAGCCATTGGTCTACCTGAAGATTACTACACCCTTTCTAGCCATCTTGAATGAGAAGCAGTTACTTGTAATTGAGTCGTGTAATTCCTTTTAGCTGATTCTCTGCAGTGAATCATTTCTCCTCAACTACTTCACTGAAAAGAATCATTTCACCAGCCTTTAGTCCCGATGTAAAATAATATTTATAAAACTATAAATATTTTTTTTTTTTTTTTTCTTGTTAGTAAAGCTCGTTCTCTAAAACAGTTATTTAAAACCAAAAAATATAGTTTTTTTTAGTGTTAGGTAAAAAATTAGTAATCGAGTATTTCTAAATGAGAAATTTTAAGTAAATAAAGTTAATAAGTAACAATAAATTGATGTTTTTCAATAAATATGAAACAGTTACTGATAGTAATAGAATATGCTGCATTAATAAAATTGTCATACACTTAATTTTGCAGTAATAAAAAATTAAAGGCTCAAGGTTATTATTTAACTACTTTTAAATATGTGTGGCGGGGCTTAATGTATAGTTTTAAATTTTCTTTTTATTTTCTTGTGAGTAAAGCCGAAAATTATTAAACATTTAAAATCTCGGATATCATTCTTGTAATCAGCATTACAATAACAAATTCGATGAACAATAGTTTCGAACAAATAAAATAGTAATCTATGTGTATTAATTTGTGAAAAATCTTGGGAAATTACTAATGCTTTTAGTAGTTTTAGTTTCACTAGCTTTCAGATTTTTTGCTTCTTGCTTCATCATAATTAATAAACCCAAGAAAATCTTATTTTAATCACAGGTCTAGTAATAATTAATGTCATTTTCTAATACATTTTTTAAAACTAATTTATTTAAACAAAACATTTTAAACAATAGTCGCCATTGATTTTAATTACTTGTACCCAACGCTATGATTAAATATATCTAGTACACTAACTATGGTGTTTCGTATTTACAGTAACTTGACTTTTTTTTGTTAAAGCTACTCTTTTCTAATCGATTGCTGAGGTTTTTATTTGATATGCACTTAATTTAGAACATCCTGTATATAATAATTGTAATAATAGAATAACACTTCAAAAACTGGGCTGATACTGATGGAATCCTTTTAGTTATTCATCACAAAGGGTCCACCAGATGAGCGGGATGTGTGCTACACTTGGGTGCAGAAGGTGGTGCCGTCTGAAAACTCGGTGTACCTAGAGCTGACGTGGAGTCCCAAACAGGCTGGTTCATGGCGCGACATTATAACATTTCAAGATGGCAATAGGATCAAGAAAGATATCCCAGTGATATTCAAATCTGTTACTCCCAAGGTATTTAGTTTTTAATGGATCTTATGATCTAAAAAAATGGTGGTGTATTGAATATAGTACTTTTCATAATTCATGTGTGGATGTTATTTTTAGAAATTGTGGAAAAAAAAAATATTTACTTTTTCAATACCTATTTCAATTATGCAACTATAAATTTAATGTGGGGAAATGAAAAATTTAAGGTTAGATATTGGAGAATATTATTGAATTTTTTACATTTTTCATCACTTTCTCACTTAACCCGAGGTGAAACGTTTTTGAATAATCTTTGATATTTTCAAAAAAAACACGGTTTGTTTCACAAAATATTTATTTAATTCATTTAATTCATTTATTTACGGAAATCTCCTTTCTACAAAAACTGTAAACATTAACATAAATCATCATAAATAATAATACACAAATAAGTCAACTATTCAACATAAACTTTGAACATCTTTATCCCAAGTGATTTTACAATTCAAAATTAAGAGTGGTCAGGTAATCTCAGGGGTACATTACAAAATAGAAAATAAATAAATATTGAATAAATAAACATATATATATATATATACAATAATCAAACAATATATTAATAATATATGTTTATTTTCCAACTACTATTAACATTGAATCAAGGAATGGTGTACAAAGAGTTTCTGTTACAGCTTATATATGGATTACCTGAAAAACAAATATGTACCAGGTGTCCAAATTAGAAACGTCACCGGCTATATCTCTACTATGAGTCCTAGAGCTTTCAAATAAAAAAAATGTTAATAAAAGTGACAATGAGAAAATGCTGAAAATAATTTTCGAGTTCATAACTCTTCCGATAGGGGGCGCAATGAACATTCAAAAAGTAATGCAGCGATTATCTCAAAAAAAAGTTCATGAAATAAAAATGTTACAGACTGTTTTTTGTCTTACACTTGAAATAAAGGGTGGGGGGAAAATCTGAATTTGTAATAAGCAAATGTAAAATAACTTTTGTTTTGAGATCTAGCCGATCTTAATGATTTTAATGTCATATGAAAGAACTTATACTGCCGGTGACCTTTCTTATTTGGACACCCGGTACACATTTAATCTGTATATAAGCTGTAACAAAATCTCTTCGTACATGATTCCCTGATAATGACTCAATATCGAAACTAGTTGAAAAATAAACAACATTTTGTAAAACAAACCAAGTGCGTTTTTTAAAAAATTTCAAAGATTATTGAATTTTACTTTTTATTTATATTAAAATATTATATCATGAAAAAATAAATACTTCCCTTGATATACAGGGTGTATAGAAAGTTCCGGAACTGTCAAATAATTCGAAAAATACACATCCAATCGAATAACAAAAATATATGTGTTCAATATTTTTGAAAAATCTATCAAATTACGCGGCCCCACCACTACTTTTTATTGTTAAGGCAGAGGGCAACTTTTGAATTTTATTTGGAAACCCATATTTTTTATTGCAGAATCTAATTTTATGCCAGATACAAAGTAGCTTTTATTTGAAACATATTTTTGTACTCATGATAGATAATGCTCTAATCACGCCAGAAACAAAGTTGCTTTTATTTAAAACATGTTTTTGTATTCGGGATAGTTGGCACTCTAATTACGCCAGAAACAGTGTAGCTTTCATTTGAAACATGTTTTTGTACTTGGGATAGATAGCACTCTAATAAAAAAAATAACTTTTATCTAAATTCCAGAGACAAACATTGCATTGAGAAATAAAAAAGCTCACTTATTAAATATTTTATTTCGACTAATATATTTTGATTCTTGTTATTTTTTTGTTATATTTTACCTAACATATGAAATGATGCAAATAATGGTAAATAGAAATGAATAGGCGGAAAGACCATTGGTTGATAGCCTATTGGTAGACATTTAAAATATACATTGTAATATTTTATGTTATATGTAGATTTTGTATTATGTTTATCAATAAAGATTATGTATGTATAGAAATTAATTTAAAAATAAACAAAAAAATAAGTTTTTCTAATCATATTAAAGAATTTGTATATTTATTTAATTTGTATTTTCTAATATATATTTATATTTTTTATTTATATATTTCTCACTCGTTGAACAATATACTATATTTTGTCTTAACAGTTTTGTTTCTCGATGTGATGTTATCTCTCAAAATATCAATTAACACATTATTTTTTCAAAATTTAAATATAATATATTTTTATTTAAAATAAATTCTATAAAAAAATATTCAAATGAAAGCTTCAAGAATCAGAATTTTCAATAAATAATAGGGGTCTATTAAAGTTGCCCTCCGCCTCACCCACAAGGATGGAGGGGGCGGACGAAAGAGTGTATTTTATGTCATTCATTAGATTTTTCAAAAATATTAAACATATTTTTTTATTTTTCAATTGAATATGTATTTTTTTAAATTATTTAATCATGCTGGAACTTTCTATACACACTATATAATACATATTTTTTTATTTTTCAATTGTATATGTATTTTTTTTTTAATTATTTAACCACGCTGGAACTTTCTATACACACTGTATAATACATGTTTGACATTGCTTGTCTAATTTATCTTTATTATGTATTTTTTTTTTTTAATAAAATTGCTCAAGCTGAAAGGCAATTCAAGTTTCGATTTCAGAATTTTGTAAATAATTGTGCACCACCTCACACTGAAAAAATAGAAAGGTACATAGAATAATGTTATATAAGACTAGATAATAAAAAAATAATTGTGCATAAGTTTATTAACATAAATAATTATGTTTAGTTAGTTAAAATTGTTTAAAATTAAATTCATGAAAGTTCTCTATTTATATTTTATAATTGCAATTAAATTAAAATCAAATTCTTTTAGAATTTATCCTTCATAGGTAGAAATAAAAATTTTCTCATTTTATTTATTTAGTTTTATATAACATCTTTATATGTGCCTCTCTACTTCTCAGTGTGAGATGTAAAACACTGGAGGTGCCGGGTATCGATCCCAGTACTTCTTGCATGCTAAGTGAGCGCTCTCCCATCTGAGCTATGCCCCCATTAAAAATATTATTAAAGTGCTAATATTATAAAATTTAATTTATTGTTGAACATATTTCTTATTTATATTTTATTTTTCAGTTACAAAAAATGAAAAACAAATCAAAAAAATCAATTAAAGCAATATCAGCAAAAATTAAACCAATGACTGGACACATGAAATCTCCTGCCAAAAAACAGATGCCCACATTTAAAACTTCCCCACTGAAAAGACGTTTGTCCCCTCCAAGAGCTCGAATATCACCGGCAAAAGCATATAAACCAAAACCCCAGAAGACTCCCGAAAAAATTCAATCAGCATCAAAAAAATCTCCAATGAAGACAAATTATTCACCACGCAAAGAATTACCGGTTCAGAATATTTTACATCCCTCAGAACGGCGACAAACATTTAATGTTCATAATAAAGAAAATGTACCGAATTCTACTTTCACATTCGAGCATGAATTTTTGAGCCAACAAGAGGAGATGTTTGA
This sequence comes from Philonthus spinipes, assembly GCA_963082785.1. Lineage (NCBI taxonomy): Eukaryota > Metazoa > Arthropoda > Insecta > Coleoptera > Staphylinidae > Philonthus > Philonthus spinipes. Next base: position 20,575,201 of record OY720301.1, read on the forward strand.
AGATAGCTTGGATGAAATTAAATCCACTCCCTTGCACAGTACTGTTAATAGGATAGAAGCATTCCGATTTTCTCCTGATCCTCGAACCCTTGTTAAGTTTGACGATGTGGTACTGACACCTATTACGGACAACTTCAATCCTAGCAAATGTTCCACTGGGGAAAGATCGCGGTTGGACGCAACTTACGATTGTAAGTTAAAGCACAATACAAGCCGGGGAACTTACGTAAAATCACCTGATAGTTTAGCAAACATCTCTGGAGAGACTTTCATTAAATCCCAAGATGTTAGTGGGACTCATTTGAAAGCGGCGGATCACAACCTTTCTGGGGGGACTTACGTGAAAACCGAGGCTAGTTCTCCAGGAGGAACTTATGTTAAGCAGAATGAGGGTGTTGGGAATTATTTTTTGAAGGATTTGGAGGAAGATTCTGCTGAAGGTGAATTTAGTAAACCATTGCCACCAACTTTTATCCCGCTGTCTGGTCGTTGTTTGGATAAGATTATGGAGGAATCGTATCAGGGGAGTGATTTTGAGGAGAGTTATTCAATTCAAACGAATGTGAAGGGAAAAAGTACGAAGGAGTTTGCTGGTAGCAGTATGATTTTGTCGGGTAAACAAGGGAATTTCAGTGAGATTGGGGTGACACCAGTAAAGAGGAAGACTATTAAATCTGGTTTGAATTTAAAAGTAAGTAAATTAATTATATATATATATATATATATATTGGATAACATTGTCACTTATCAGCAAGTTTTCTTGTTCTTATTTACCTTAAAAATATTTCTATAATAATAAACTTCATTTCCTGCTAGTGTATCACTACTACAAAAGTTTTTGAAAATGCATGTTAAAGGTCCTTTAGTTAGTGTCTCACTTTGCCTTTAATATATTTTGGGTTCTACAGCAAAACAATATCTTGTATATTTTGGAGAGATTTTCAATTTTTTAATTTAAAATTTTGATCTATGTGATTTTTGTAATATTATTTTATAAAAATTTTTTTTACTTCATAAATTTTCTCCCTGAATTTTTACTTTTTGCTTTATAAATATTTTCTACTTTGTACATTATCCTCGGAGAAAAACTATTTCACCATTTTTCCCACATCTTTCACTTAAGAAATGAATATTGTTTTTTTTCAACATATTTTAACCATGATTGCAATTTTTTCTCGAAAACAGTAATTAGTAGTATTTTTATTGATGTCTTGAGAATATTTTAGAATTTTGTTAGCTTTGTTGGAGGTTTCTGGACTCCACAACAAAGCCACAGTATTAAGAAACAATTTTTGCAATAAACAATGAGTTCTAAACTTTTTGTGTTTTTTATTAGATATATTAAAATGGAATTTTACCAAGTATCAGCATTCGATTACTCTTTGCCATTTTTTTTACTTTTTAGATTTTCACAGTCTGTCACCTTTTAAATTGAATTGCTAAGCTATAGTGAAGAGTTTAGAAATTATGTTTATGTTTGTTTTATGCCAATAAAGGTCTTTTTTTTTTTTTTTTTTTTAGTGAAAAGGTTTAAAAAACAGACAAATTTGGCTAACGTTCACACATTTCCATTTTCAAAGATTTTTGAATAAAACGAGATAAATTAAAAAGTTCATAACTTTTCGAGCAGTATACTTGTTTCAAGCCCCGGCAGGCTTGATACCTGTCTCAGGCCAAATATAAATATCCATACAGGTAAACCTGGCGCAACATTCTCGAGCATCAACTATGGCAAGAGATTGGGCTTTGAATACCCACAGCTAAGGCTGATTAAATAAAAATAATAAATTTTTCTTCAAAACTTTTTCTTCATACATTTTCTTGCATACCCTTGCCTTCATGGTTTTTCAAAAATGATGTGATGTATATGATAACAAGTAGAAGTTGTGGAAGAAAGGTAGCATATAATTTGTTATGAAAAAAACTTCATACCTTATACAATGGAGAAAAAGTCTGCATGGTTGAAGATATAAAATATTTCTGAAATGATACATCACAGTTTTTTCTCAGTTCTTCTGTTGTTGGGCTAAAATAGCGTACAACTTTGAAATCAAATAAAAAGTGGGCAATTGTGTTACAACCAATTTTTGTATTGGTCTTTTGTTTTTCTCAAAAAAAGTTGTAATAGTGAAAGAGAGAATAATTAAAGAATTATTCATACAAACATCTTTATTCAGACAGCAGAATTACAATTCTTTGCAAATATTTATATTTACAATTCATATAGATGGGTTAGTAGTCGGTCATGGGCTATCGACCGGAGGTCTTTCTGCCCTGTCATGAATTTATGGTGATTTGCAAATAAAAACTTTGCTAGCTAGCTGAACTGTCATGTAAATGACTGATGAATTGTAACAGAAGGGTGTTGCAATTATTCATTTCATTATTTTCTTTTATTGATTTAATGTTTCATAAACATTTAACGTAAATGTTATTTTTAATCTCACAATCTAAGAATACTTATCAATTACCCAACCTCGCTTAGATTCTGACATGTTTTTTTTTTCTTTTTTTGCTGTGACCTTCTTTATACAATTCTTCTATTTTTCCAGTGAGCTTTGTTAAAATTTTAAAAATGTTCCGTTGATGTTTCTTTTATTGTCTTTTTCTTATGCCTTCTTTTACTATCCTTTTGAATTCAAATATTTCAGTAACATTATATCAACGTTTTAGGTTGTGACTGATTGAAATATTAATTAATTGCTTAACATTTCTTATTTTAAGTGATAAACTTAATGTGAGGAATTATTCATGATATTCCTTTTTTTTTTCAGCTGCACACTTTCTCAACTATTTTGTTTTTCACCGAGCAAACATTACATCAATCCATGTTTTAATGTTAATGAAAATACATTTTCGTCACATTCCCTCCTTCAGCCGCATTTCCTATAATAGATCAATTAAACAGCCAAATTAAAGAGATTGTTATAATTCATATTTAGCTATTATATAAATTGTTCTTCAAACTTACTTTGGGGTATCCATTTTCGGCCACTAGGGAACATAAAAAAGAATACCTAGTAGATTATTAAAAATTATTGATGATAGCTGTTAATTTTTCCTGTTTTTTCCATTTACCTTAATACCTTGTTTCTTTAAGTTAAAAAAGTGTTTTATTTATTCATACATAATGTAGAACGTAAAAGCTACAATGATCAATAAAATTTATTTACTATGCGATATATTGTTGTATTTAATCATTAGTTGCTAAATTTGTTTTTATAAATAGAGTGAATTTAATTATACATTAAAATTTTAGGATTTTATTGAGAAACAACGAGCATTAAAAGCCAGTGCCGAGAGCATCATACTACACAACCCGGATGAGCACCTTAAGATGAATTTACAAAATCCATACTTGCTTGCTACTACTGGTGATGTCGACCCCTTCCTCTCTGCTACTTCATATTATGAACCACGTTGGCTCGACGAACAGGAAATTCGCTTTAAGAAGTGGCTTAATGTGATTCTCACCCCACCAGAGGGCCTGAGAACCGAAACAGATTCCCACCCTGTGAACATTGCTAAGATATGGCAGGAGTGCAAAAAATGTGAAGTCGAAAAGGCTCCTACAAAGGAGGAAATGTCGAATAAGATGGCAGTCAGAGGCACTCTGGATAAACTGAGAGCGACAGCAGTGGAATTATTCAGAAGCTATGAAATCAGTCAGGTTTTATCTAAGCTAGCAGTGCTGGTGGAGAATGGGAAATTATCAATACGCACAGATAGAAATGTTCATTTAGATTTGGGGTTACAACAAGAAGTCATGGTACTTTTCTTAAGTTACAATCCGCTTTGGTTAAGGATTGGTTTAGAAACAGTTTTTGGGAGAACATTGAAACTCCACTCAAATTCAGATATAATGGGAATCAGTTTTTTCATAATGTCGAATTTTTTCAAAGATGCGTATTTATTGAAAAAATACAAATTTTCACGTGATGACAAATATACCCTAGAAATAAAAAAGCACATTTTAAAGAAATTTTTAATGTTGATATACTTTCTGGATTTTGCTAAAGAATATCGCATGATTCAGTACGACCCTTGCTTATTTTGCAAAAATGCCCCTTTTAAGGAAAGCAAGGAGGTGTTGTACAAATTCACCAGCCTTTTACTCTCGGCTGTTGGGGATATTAAAGTCTTGAAACAAATCGGGTTTATCCTAAATCACAAACAAACTTATATCCACGAATTTGATTACGCTGTTAATTCACTAGGAGTGGATTTACGTGACGGAGTACGATTAACACGAGTAATGGAAGTCATACTTTTGAGGCAAAATTTAATTCAGATGATGCGAGTACCAGCAATTTCACGCCTCCAAAAAATTCACAATGTTAAAGTTGCCTTCACTGCACTTCAAGAGGCAGATTATATGATTCAACAAGATATAACACCAAAGGATATAGTGGATGGACACAGAGAAAAGACACTGTCTTTGCTGTGGCAAATAATCTACAAATTTGAAGCACCACTCGTGAAGAAATCAATTGTAACAATACAAAAGTGGTGGAATTCACTGTCTATAATTTTAAAACGCCGAGTATTAAAACGAAAATACCAACAACGCGTAAACGCTGCTAATAAAATCCAATCATATTATAAAGGGTGGAAGTTAATGCAATTAGAAAGAGCAAATTATTTAAATATTGTAAATGCAGTGCATATTTTACAAAGCTGGTTTAGATCAAAATTAGAAATGCTTAGAGTCCGTCGTGATTTCTTAGCTAAAAGCAAAGCCGCTATTATAATCCAAAGGAAATTCAGGGCGAATAAAATAGGAACAGAGCAGCGAAAATTGTATTTATCTCAAAAACATGCTGCTGTTTTAATCCAACGTAGGTTCCGGGCAACTTTATTAATGAATCAAATCCGTCAAAATTATCTTAATTATAGGGAAAGTATAATTAAGATACAGATATTTTACAGAGCCCGACTTGCTATGCAAGTTGAAAGGCATAAGTATTTATTAATAAAAAAATCTGTTGTTACAATTGAAAATTGGTGGATTTCACTTAAGCTAATGCTTAAACAACGCGCCGATTATGAGGAGTTAAAAAGAATTGTAATTATTACACAAACAAGATTCCGTGCTGTTTCAAAAATGCGGATTGAGAGAGTTAAATTCACAAAAATTAAGGAAGCGGTGATTTTAATTCAACAATTATACACTGCAAAAAAACTCATGCGTGCTGTGAGGGAAGATTACATCAAAAAGAGATTATCAGTTTTGGTAATTCAAAACCGGTTTCGTGGTTATAAATTGATGAAAATTGCTAGGGAAGAATTCTTGCTCCTTAGAAATTCCGCAATTAAAATCCAAAAATATTACAAAGGATATTTATTGATGAAACGTGAAAGGTCAGAATTTAACTCTTTAAGAAAAGCGGCTTTATTTGTTGATGAAAAACGCAAGGCGCAGATAGAAGCTCGCGCAGCGCGTGAATCTTTCTTAAAATTAAAAGAAGCCGTTATTTTCATTCAAAGGAAATTCCGTGCTAACTGTGCTTGTAAAAATCAACGTGCTAAATATGAGTCGGAACGTTTGGCCATTATAAAAATTCAAGTTTGGTTCAGAAGCTTGCTTACGATGCGGCAATGCCTGGAGGATTATGAAATGAAAAAAATTGCAATTGTGGTCATTCAACGGTATTTTAGAGGTTGGCTGGAAGTGCGAAAGCAAGTTGAGATTAGAAAAATGAAGCTACATGTGATAGTAGGGTTGCAGCAGTACATCAGGGGATTCTTGGCGAGGAAGGCGTTCCGGGAGTTAACAGATCCAGAAACGGTGCTCAAGAGGAAGATGATCAAGGCCGCAATAATAATACAGGTAATTTCATTAAAATAAAAATTTATGCTTCTATTCCGAAGCTTGGAATTAAATAGCCTATCATTAATGGTAAAACACTGAAAGCCATATTTTATGTTCTTTCAATAAGTACGATCCCTGTATGAAATGATTTTTCATCCGATCAAAACAGTAATTTCAAGGATTATTAGTTATGCAGACTATTTTCCTGTGATTTATTTAAAAAAAAAGAAATTTTGTTTTAATATCAATTTAATTTTAATATAAAATAAATAAATAATACAAAAAATATAGAGATAAAATAATCTTAAAAAACCTCCAGCGGCTATGGAACAAACACCTTTTAAGTGCACTCTTGATATTTTTTTATTGAACAAATTATATACTATTTTCATTTAGTAGAATACAATATTTAATCAATTTAAAATTTGAACATCAAATTTTATATACATCAAATTAAATGGTATTTACATATGAAGTATTTGGATTACGTAATTGATCATTTTGTGGAAATTTTAAATAAGCTTTTTTTAACACCCATCACCTTTTAGTGTAGTTGATTAATTTTGCAAACTGTAACAGCATAAGACCACGGCATCTAAAAATTAATTACTCATTGGTGAAAAGTAAATCATCTTAGTATTAAATTATAATGCATTTTTTATGTTTTATTTAAATTTAATTTTACTTTACTTTTTATTTAATAAAAAAATGCGGAAACTAACGAAACTCAATAATAAAATAAAAACACTTCAAACTGGCGCCAAACATACCAAACAAATTGAATAAGAGAGGGAAGCCTAATGATATTAGAGGTGTACCTCATGCTTCTTTTTCTCGGGAATCGAATAACATTATGAACCTAAAAGGGTTCAGGTGCCCGAGAATATGCATTACAGTTAATGGATTTTATATATGATTTTGCAGTAAGATTATTATCAATGATATTTTGAAGTTGAAGCCGAGCTACAGATTAAATAAGCCCAATGTATAATCCACTTCCTTCAATATTGACATTAAATATTAAGCAATAGTTTTGGAATATGTAAATTAAAAACAAGTGCAAGTCATTCACATTTACTCGATTTTTATTTCTCGTGATTGCTTATTATGCATTTTGAACAATCTTATTTTCTCAAACTGTGCAATAATAGTAATTAATTTATTATAAAAAATATATATTGTCATTTTCTATTTTATGTATAAAACTCATTAAAGAACAATTATGTTTACTTAAATATAAAATAATAAAAAGAGAAACAAATAAATTGAATTTTCCACAATGATAATATATTTTTAAGGAAAAAAAACAGGAATTTATTATCGTAGATTTCGTTAATTCACAGCGAAATTTCAAACAGCGCGCCACACCGAGTACAAGCGTACGAGTCGTGCCGAATAGGCCGAATCGACAACTCGTATCCTCGGCACTACCGATTTCAAAATTCGCGCTGCACTATGCAACGCCCCCATTATGGGGAGTGGCTGCAGTTGTCTCTCTCTAATCTTACCCCCCACTCATCGTCGATTACCTTCGGCCATTTATAACGGTTTTAAACCTGCGCATACATAACAAAACGTGTCCATGCGCCGAACTTGTTTTTCTACAGTCGGTACTCAAATTACGTACTTTTATCAGTGAAAACGAATACTGAATAATAGTTTACATTGTGTTTCAACAGGCCACTTGGAGAGGATACGCGGTAAGAATGTCGGAGTCTAACGAGATCGGCGCTATCCGCAAGCGTTACGGAGGAGTTAGCAAAGAATTAAGCACTCAGAAGAGCATCGGCAACAAAAAGGAAGAGGCGCTAAAGGTTTTGAAGAATGAAAAATCGTCATATCTTCAGATTGTCAGCGCTTTGGAGCATATCGGTAAGGCTTTCTATATAAATTAAACAGTTTAATGTTTTATTAAATCTATGCCCATTTGCAACGTTTAAGTACGGCTTAACGCTAAGCGCCACTTAACTCGCGGCATTTCTGTTGCACCGCATGCGTATGAACGCAAAGCTGCCCTTAAATTTAAACCGACGTTGGCGACGGCTTAAAATATTTAAGTGCCACTTAGTGAGCATTTGTAACCTCTAAAATGTGACTATGTATTTATTTCTCGACGGGATATTCTAGAAATAATTGAATTCGGAATTCTACGGCAAATATATTTACTTTCTGATAATTTTCATGAAATAGACGAATTTTTTTTTTTTTAAAGATTCCGGGGTTATTCCATATAGGAAATGTTAAGTTTTTATATTACAAAAGCTTCTTAGATTGTGATGATACAAAATAACGTACACGTTAAAGTCATTTTTATTCTTTAATTTATTTATGCAAAACTCATAGAAAACGTATCCATCAATATTCTAAAAAATATATAATTATTTTAGGAATGCGAGAAAATAATTATTAGTTATAAAATAAACAAACGATTTTGTCATAATAAATTTTATTAAATTTATTAAACAATTTTATATTCAAAAAAATTATTAACATGAAATATAAGTTTACATTATATTTGCTTGTCTATTTTTAAATGACCCATAGGAAATGTATTAGCTGATTCGTAATTATTTTGACAGCAACTGTTAATGATTAAATTAAATTACTAAAGCTATTGTTGATGATATCAAATTCCTTGTGACTCATTTAAAAATGGTCAACAAAATATTCTATATATAATCATCTTTATTTCTAACTAATGATTACAATTTTTACAATAATACAAATATGCCAAAGGCCAATGGGTGTAATTCTCAAAATAATAATTGACAAATTTTAATTAGACACAAATTTGTCTTGTTGTTTACAAACAATAAAAAGTTGGCTGTTAGTTTGTAACTTATGCCAGTTGGCTTAATCACGAAAAATCATTTATAGAATTTATTACTTTAAATAAAATAAAAATAGTTGAAAATCAGAAACAGTTTTAATTACGTCTTTAAGATCAATTTAAAAATCTATGGATTTTCAAAAATCAATGTTATTTGTTCGTGGCAATCGCTCAAATATTTTTTTATTGTTTACTTTTATTTGAACATTTCTTTTGATAGATTGGAATATCTTTTGTCTATTTCATGGAAATTTTGGAAACCGTTTCGCATATTTGCATTTATTACATGCTTATTCGTGTTTAGGATCGAGCGAGGAGCAAATCCTTTTTTACAAGTTTGCTCGGTGGACGATGCTAACCACGCTAATATGCTCAACAATCGGTTTTGGAGTTTCTTATAAAAATGATCATAAAATCTCATATTTGGTTCGAAAGCTGTGCATTCAAAATTACATATTGACAGATATCAGATCATCTGTCAACTTTTTAGTAGCAAATCCATTAATTGAAATCAAAAGAGTTACAAAAGGCCATCGACTGAGGTCTTTCAACCTAAATTCTTTTTATTTATTTTATTTGAAATAATAAATTCAATGATTTTCCACAGTAACTTATTGACCTGTGACTTGTTGATGTTATAAAGAAATTGGCTATCGACTAATACTTCTTCAGTCAATTGCATTAGATTTAATGATTACCAAGGATTAAAGACTATAAACTGTATGAAATTTAAAAGTACTTTTTAATTATTATTTTGTATATCTTCAAAATTATATTTCTAAATGGAAAAGATTAGGCAGAAAAGTCATTAGCTATTGTTTATTCTCAATTACTTCAGATTATATGTTTATTTCATGTTTAATTGTATGGCTATAAGGTAAAACTAATTAACTCCTTTTGTTGAAATAATAATAATAATCAGGCGGAAAGACCACATGTCATTAGCCGGTTTATGAGAAAATATGCCCACCTAACTGAATTATAAAATGTATATAATTTAATTTTTCTATTATACATATTTTCCAAAATAAAGTTATTTGATATATAATAATACATTATTGTTGAAAGAATTCATTACATTCAATGGTGTGTCCAGTAGAAAGAATAAAAATTGTTTTTTATAAAATTTCATATTGGTTTTGACTTTTGTTTTGCTTAGAAATAAGCAATTATTAATTTATTTTTATTATTCCTATGTTTATTCTACCAAATGATCAATTTTGAGTTTCTAATTAACTATATAGTCTATTACAGTGGTAAATTAAATACTTCAAACAATATTTTGCCACAGTAGGCAAAAGATTACTTCCTTCCTATAAGCCTCCCATCTTGAGTAGTACTAGGTTTGAATGTATAATAAGAGTAAATATTAAGGATTAGGAAAACTAATTAAGTCCATGTTGTTTGTTTACATGTATAATTTTAATCATTCAGCCACTAACGACATTTATTGTTATTTTACCTGTTAAATACGTAAGGCAATATAGTTAACAAATATCGCTTTTAATAATAACTCCACTTTTCTGTAGCCAAATCACTCTTTTCAAATTTAAACCCTAACTTTCTCAAAAAATGGAATTTATAGCAACAGAGTTGAGAGTAAATAACAAATAATGCTCCTATTATTAAAGTACGTGAATAATTATTTTATAAACAAGAGAAAAGAACATAATTACAAATTAAAATTTTAGAAGCAAATAATTTTATTTATTCATGTATTCTCACACTCGTGAACTGCAATTCTTTTAATAATAATAGAAAATAATTTTTATTCACTTGGTCACAGTTATTTAAAATAAATTAAATAAACATAATTTGAAAATAATTAATTATTTTTTCTTTAACTACTATAATTTTTTGACTTACTTTAAAACCAATATACATTAAAACAACTACTTCTCGAGACTATACCCCTTCAGACATTGAATTACATAATCGACATTTGCAATAATATATTATATAATGCAACAAATTTTGTTGTGACAATAAGAATGCGCGTAGCTTTCGCGTCTGTCACTAAGCTCGGTCATTTACACATGAGATAGCAGCCGAGACGGTATATTTAATTAATCTAATTTAACAACTTTATAACATTATAAGGCAGAGCTGTACTGACGAGAGATAAATCCTGAAACACATGTCTGCAGATAGACTTATATTATGTAATGTTTTTTGTACTTTGCATTAAATATTTTCAAATAAATAAAATTACACAATATATTACTGCTATGCAACAGTAAGTGTCATCCATTATGTAATTAAATGTCAAAATCGCAGTAGTAGAGGTTATGGCCTATGTGGGCGCAGCATACTTGCTACCCTTAAATCCTTAATCCATTTTTGTGAATTGGTTCAAGAGTGATCACCTTAGTAAACCAATTTAAATTAGTTGTAGTTTGTCTATCTCTAGTATCCAATGAAAACATTAATTATTAATTATCATTATTTACATTTTCAGAATATATAACCAGAGTTCATAAAGAATCCTGCCTGTCGCTGAGTGAAATCTTGCCCGACATTATAGCCGAACTAATAACAACTTCCGGCCGTTCAGATCCTGATAGAATAGCCTGCATCCGTGGAGCGAACATCCTAATCAATTTCATCAAATACTCACCCAGTTCGAAGAATGCTTGGCTGCCAGACCACATAAACGGTATCATCAAAACCATGACACACTGGTGTGACAAGGAATCAGATGTGTTTCCCTTACTGTGCACAATAATCTGGCTGTACACTCAAAACAAAACCTATCTGAGGATCATTAAATCGAAGCCAAACCTGAAGCAAATGTTTGGGAAGATTTTGCAACTCTGCGAACGGAAGCAGAAAATGATGAGCGTCGCTAGGAGGAATCCTTCCGGGAATGTACAATTTTGTAGCTATAAGAATTTGCCGCTGCCATCCTTGATGCCCGACTGGGGTTTAGATCATAAAACTGAACCCAGGTCGTTTTCAAACTCGATTCACGCTATTAAAACACTGATGGCAGTTTTGAACCTTAACTGAATCACTAAAGTGATTATACGTGTTTCTAAATTTGTTTTCGTTTGAATGTATGTTAATCATAACATACGATTTAATAGTTTAATAATGACATTATTGGTTGATTATAGTTTCGAGTTTAAAATTTTGTCAACTCTTTTAATATTCTTGATAAGTTTTGTAAACATTAACTGAAGTATTCGTTTATGTATTGTTGACTCTGTTTATTGCAACGTTTGTGATAAAAGTATGTTTTTTTACTTTAAATAAATTTAATTAAAAAATAACATTTTTACCATAATTATCTTTATATCCTCAAATATATATGTTAACCATTTTTCCTACAATATTTTCACTTAATATAGAAAATTGAAGTTAATATTTCCTTTAATTAACAATATTTGTGATTTTTACTTTATTCATTAGTCTATGTATTCACAATGAAGTTAATACTTCTGCGAAATCAATGATCTTTGCTTTGAAGCCCCGTTGACCAATACTATAAATAAATTTTAAATAGAATATTAATTGTTAATGAACTAAAGTATGGCGGTGTGCTAATGAAATGAAAAATTCAGTATAATAATTTGAAATAGTGCAATTACAATAAATATTTTGTAGATTATAAGTGTTTTAAATATGATTGGATAGATACAGAATATTTCTGTATCCATCAGTAGATATAAATACTGCATACTTTTGTATTTAGATATTAAGGAAATATTCAATTTCTTGTGTATAATTTTGAAAAAGTCAAATAATTGAAATATTTTGATATATTGCAAATATTTTCATAATCAATATCTTCAAGTTGTATGTGATAAATGTATTGAATACATACAAAAATGCCTAAACTAGTTTTAATTCATTAAAATTGAATTACATTATACATTTGTTGTATGCAACTTAAAATGCTAGTTACAAGCATTTTAAGTTGTTACCAAAACAAGGCAGCTCGGAATAAAATTACGATTGCTAACTTGAAAATTTAATGATAAATTAGTAATGAGTAATAATAATGATAAAATCTGTATTTCACTATAATTTAGATATAGAGCATTAAATTAAACTTTCTTTAGTTATAATTGTAATTTTCTATTTTGGCGTCACTGCTTGTCCAACGAAACCCTAAAAAAACAAATTGTTAAAATCGTCATGTGTCGTTGATTTAAAAAGTTTTTACGAGTTCAATCATAACATTTTATTTGTATATAATTTTATTATTGTGAAATAGGCAGCGTAATGTTTTTTCAAGTAAGTATTTTTTATTACTTTTTTGTATGTCAACAACAGTTTTTTTTATACACTTTTTAAAGGAAAACGTGCATGCGAATTTAAAAAAATAGCACAAATGATTATTTTATACTACAGTAAAATGTAAAAAAAAGCACAAAACACGTTTATCTTTCAATTCATTTAGATTCGATAGGTTTTTTTTAACAAAATCAATTTGTGATTGTTTACAAAATTTCACCCCGTTATTTATGGTTTTGGCCATTACTATAGCTTTGTTCGTTAGGTGACTGCCAACAATGTAAATACATGATGTTACAAACTTTACTTATTTCAACTTAGTGCAACATAAATAAACAGACCTTATCTTTACCACTATTTTTAATTAATTCAACTTTAATCTGATATATTCATTTACTTGATCGTGAATTCACATATATATATATTTTTCTTTATGATTTCTGCACTCCATATTTATTTCGTAGATCTCGTTTCCTGCATCTTTTGAAGATGCCCCACCAACTCAGTTGTCTTTTGTTGATAAATATTAATGTCAACTCTCATTTTTGTATTTTTTATCCGGTCTATTCTTATTACTCCTTTGGTTGTTCTAAAATATTTTATTTCTACTGTCTGTATTCTGCTTTTTTGTTTAGTGTTAAATGTTCATGTTTCACATCCATATGTGAGCACTGGTCTGTATATTGATTTAAAAATTTTAACTTTAGTTTCTTTTGATATTCCTCTGATGTTGATAATGTTCTTTCTCACCACATGATATAGCTTCAATATAACACAGTGTAAGTTAAATTCCTGAAGTTTATATCAAACAATAACTGAGTTTTTATAACCGGTTGTTTCTACCAGTGGGAACGGTGGAGTCTGCTGAACACAACCAATGTATAAAGTAGAAGCCTCAGTGATTAATAATTACTTTATTACATCATATTAATCTTCTAGAATCAATAAAAATTAATAAATCATTGTATTCCTTACTTCCCACTTTTTATTTTTTAAATTACATTTCGAATATGAATATTCTTTTTTTTAAATAATGATAAGTATCTTAAAATAATACTTTATTATTATTAATTAATTTACAAATAAATCATATTTGAATATTTCAATTTGTTTAATTTTGTTTATTTGTCATTATTTAAAACAAAAATGAAAAACGTACATCGTACGAGGGCTATGAAGTTAAAAGTGGAGTTTTTGCATTTGTCGGAGACAAAAGGCATTGAGTTGAAAATCGACTCCTAATATATATATTTTGGGATTAAATGAAAGCTTAGGCAGAATGAAGTATCCATTTCAAATTTAGTCATTTTTATTAATGGCTAATTTTTTTTTCAAGAATCGAACAAAAGGTCCTTGAGGTAACACCACAGTATATGTATGCAGTAGGGTCAGTTGGTATCGGCGCCTTTGAACTATTACGGAATGGAAAATCCTCATGCAGCTTACAGTACAGCCATGTGTGTGTAGATAGTGAAAAAAAACACAGAGCACATTGGAAAATTACTTCCACATCTGAACATTAAAGACTTTTTGGGGCCATCGTACCCATGCCTTGATCGCAAAATGGTGCGATAATTAAATTTTCCCACAATAATAAATCATCTGTAATTCAAATATTCATTATGCATAACAAATTAAAATATGCATATTATTTGGATACATGTCATTTTAATTGAAATAAAATATATTCACCAATAATAAAGCAAATTATCATTAATTAGTAAGTTATAAAATTAAATATTATCATCTACAATATGAATTAACTATTTAGTTTATGATGTAGACAAAAAATACTTTATATTGTCGCAGTTGGAACACAAACTTATTCGGAGAGAGTCACACTTTATTCCTCAATAAGCAAATTGGAACTGTCGTATTACAATACAGGTGAACGAATTGTAGGCATTATTGCCGTGTAAGCAAGTACAAGTAACATCAGGTACATGATAACAATAACGCTGCAAAATCATTAATAATTATTTTACAACACCTATTATAGACAGTTACTGATTGAATTAATTTGTGCTGAGTATTTAATCAGTTATTTCATTACTTTTTCATCATAATGTGTTAATAATTAGTTCATTCGAATTTTTCAGGAGTTAAGCCCACCAATAAAATTAGTGAAAACACCAAAGGTGGAGAAAAAGAAGGATGATGAAGAAACCACTGTTATATCCCTAGCTCCTTTCACACACAATCCAAAAGTGTGCTTTGAAGATGTTCCCATAGGAGTATCAATCACAAAAAAATTGCATATTATAAATCCGACGAAAAATGATATTGAAGTAATGTTAAATGTCACAAAGTGGTTTCCCGATTATTCGTATATGTAATATTAACCCATATAAAACAGTTATATATCTATGGAAATGGAATATCTGATATTTCTGAGACATGTCAGATATAAAATTGTTGTACCAATTTTATACCTGTGTGTCAGTAGAAAAGAAATTGCATAATATAAATGAGATGAAAAATGATATTAAAGTAATTCATATATGTAATTTTTTCCCAGACAACACAGTGGTGTCAATTCCATTTCTGATATAACAAATATATCTGTGAAAATAATATCTTATATATACAGAGAGTTTTATGTAACACCGAACATGCTAGAATGTACTCAATGTAAATTTTCCTATGTTCGATTTGTTCAAGAACGCATCAAAGCATTGAGATGTGATTGGCTACTATTTCTAAAAATAATATAGTCAACTCAAACTACACCCTTCCACGTCAAAAATGACTTCTACCTGTCAGTTATCGCAAGCAATTGATATTTACTGTTGGGCTTAAAGCAGACGTAGGCGAAGAGTTGGACATCTTTACGGATCAATAATGTAAACAAATTTTTATGGTATGCAGTTAAGTATAATATCCATAATAAAACATGTTGCACTTGACATGATAGTTGACAAATATAATTTATTTCTGATGGGAGGGGTGTAAATTGGGATGACTATATTACCATAAGAAATCGTAGCCAATCATATCGCACCTAATGCTTTGATGCGTTCCAGTACAAATTTATATTGAGTACATTCTAGTATGTTCGGTGTTAGAAAAACTCTCTGTATATGTGTTGTGTGGAAATTTTTGATGCTGTTTATTAAAAACATTATTGGTATTTAAAATGTACCTAAAGTAACTCGGGGATTTATTTGGGTAATTTTCAAGAGGATGAGATAATTACAAGAGTAAAAAAATTGATTTCAATAAAATTAGTATTATTGAAAGAATGAATTTCTCAATTAAATAAAATATATTGTAAAATTATTTAAAATGTACCTAAAATAACTCAGGGTTTTTATTTAGGCAATTTTTAAGAGAATGAGAAAATTAGAAGAGTTTTTTTGTTTAATTTAAATAAAATTATTATTATTCAAAGGATGAATTGCTCAATTGAGTAACATATATTGTAAAATTATTTCTGAAAGAGAAAATAAATTTATAACAATAACATCTTATAACATCTAATCGAATTTAAGCTTAGTTTTAAGTTTAAGTTTTATTTGTGGTTCGTGGTGTCTAGGACCTTTTAAAACTGAGGTACCATGAGGTACACTGTGCTATTAGTTTCAAAAGCTATTTGATACTAGTTTCAAATGCAATAAAAATGACTGAAACAGTCTATTATAGTCAGTTCAATTTCATGTTGAGGCCTGCCAATGACCTGGCATTTGATGCAGATAAAGTGGGAGAGGCTTTTAGCCCGTAGTCCTCATGTAAGAACGTGGAATCAGTTCAACACACTATTCATAAATGGAGTTTCCTTTTCACAGCACAAAAAAACTAATCGACATAATAACTGACCACGGGCGACTTTTACAATTGATGGGTAAAGCATTCATCTTTGGCAACATAACTTTTACATTTCATAACAGAACAACAGAAACCACAGCTTTATCGTTTTTTTAGTATACCTAGGGCTGAATCCACATTTGAAACATGGGATAAATGAATGAACAGTAACTGAAGAAGAAAAAATGACTCCAACTCCAGTCAATATCTAAAAACTCGACCACCAACTCGACAGCTCTGCTCTTAACATTATGTAATGTTGTTTAAAGTTTTACTGATTTACCAATGTTTTACCCAATGATTGTAAAAGCAGGCCTGTGTTGTCTTTATTCCGTTCAAAAAATAAATATGAATACCATTAATGATATCAATTTAATATTAATCTTAACTAATTTGTCACCCAAACTTTTCCCTCATTAGAATGAATTAAAAGTATTTGGAATAGTAAACGCGCTGTCCTATTATATCTCATCTTTTTTCAACATGTATTATTTAGTCAACTTTAAAAATTGGAAGGGATGGCTAATCTTAAAGGAATATTTTAGTTATTCATCACAAAAGGTCCACCAGATGAGCGTAATTTATGCTACACCTGGGTACAAATGATGGTGCCATTGGAAAAGTCAGTGTTTCTCGAGTTGACATGGTGTCCCAAACAAGTTGGCTCATGGAGAGACATTCTAACATTTCAAGATGCTTCTCGGATAAAAAAAGACATTCCATTAATATTTAAATCCGTCGCATCTAAGGTAAGTAAATTATTTCAATTATCACTTATACTTATGTGCTTCTATCTCACTCTTCCATCTTACCAAAGACTTTAAATACTGTAATTGAAAACGTTCAAACTAGGTTTGTAAAATAAAGAATTTCTATAAAACGAAATAATGTAAAAAATATAAACAAAGCATTAAATAAAATAAATAAAAACATAGTTTAAATTTTAATTTCCTTTTTTTAACTAAGTATTGTTCGTTTCCGAAAATATTAAATAAAAAATAAAAAAAATAGATAAGAAAGTGTATTTATTAAAATTAAAAAAATCTTTAAATTTTTTTCTAGCCAATTCTTTTTGGATTTATTCCTCTTTCTCGCTCACTCAGTTTTTGTCCAGAAGGTTTCTGCAGTAACCCTTAGAAAATATTAAAATTATAAAATTTCATATCATTTCAGTGATTGATCCATGAAATTGCATTTGCAATGCAAACAAAAATATGTTCAAAGTTTCTGTCCATTATGAAAATTGCTTGAGACTGACAACACCAAGCACTGTAAGCAAATTATAAAGCAAATTGCGTTTAAACTCTACACGTTTATAATACATTCGTCCTAACTTGGAAATTAAAAGAATTTTGAAAAAAAAAATTGAAAAGATTTGTATTCACTTGGCCACAGTTATTTAAAATAATGAAATAGGAAAATAATAATAGAAAAAAGAGATTCATTCATATGATCACAGTTATTTAAAATAAATTAAATAAAAAGAATTTTTTTACTGTAGTATTTTGACTTACGATACTTATAGCTAAGATGGCTTTTGAGATATCTTGTTACTATTTTTGCCATGTTATAGTGTTTTTAATTGATTCAATTGGCTTTTTTTAAAGCTTTGATAAAAAGTTTTTTCCTTATATTTTTTTATTATTTTTTACTAAATATTGTTTATTTCCGAAAATTAAGAATATTTTCGACAACCAGCACTTAGAAGATTTAAAGTTCATTTTGGATTTTTTCCTCTTTCTAGCTCGCTGAGTTTTTGCCAGGAATATTTCTGCGGTGACCCCCAGAAAATATAAAAATAATAAAATCTCATATCATTCAAACATTTTCAGTGATTGGCCCATGAAATTCCAATGCAAATAAAAATAATGAGTTCGATGTTTCTGGCCATTATGAAAATTGTTAAATACACTTGAGATGAATTAACAACCAACACTGTAAGCAAATTATAGTGCAAATTATGTTTAAACTACACACCAGTTTAGAATACACTCATCGTAACTTAGAAATAAAAAGAATTATAAAAAAAAACATAGAAAAAATTTGAATTCACTTGGTCACAGTTATTTAAAATAATTAATTAGGGAAATAATTTTGAAAATTAATTTATTATTCACACTTGTAAGTCAATGTTGCAGTAGCTAAAGGAAAAATTATGCACACATTGTTATTCAGACTATACAGATAACAAAAAACAGTATAACATAAATAATTCCAATACATGAAGGTGTTAGTCTGTCTAGGCTATCGGCTAGAGGGCTTTCTGCTCAGGAAAATTTTTTAATTAATATTTACTATCTTTTCACATTTGATTAAAAGAATTTTAATAATGCTGATGGATTAATTTGCAGTACTTTTTTGACAGAATGTGTAATAAATATAGTATAGTAGTATATTTGGGTTGAATGTGAAATTTTCTTGTTTACATTTACAAAAATGATATATTAATTGATCCTTTGGTTTAATTTTGAATAAACATTGTTTTTGGGTTTCACTACTATTTACGATATCAATTTCTAACCTTAATTATTTATAACAGTTCAAATTTCCTATTAATTACACTTTATAATGTAACTATCTTAGAGAGAAACAATCTTTATTTACAGAAAGCATAAACAATATTTACAAATTACAAATATATACATATAATACATTTTTCTGTAAAACGGCTATCGACTTGCGGTCGATCTGTCTAGTATCTTAGATTAATTTTTATAAGTTTTAATTGTGAACTATTATAAATTATTAATGCTTTATTTCATTAAATCTTTAATATATCTTTCTCTATGTTCTCAATAATCCCTTGATGAAACATATCAGTTGTATTCAGATAGGTTGAATAAAAATACTTAGTTTATTTGACTAAATTTAGCAATTTGAATGAAGAGATTTTATTCAAATTATCAGTTATATGTCTTCAATAATTCAATTTCTTTAATTACAGAAATTGGCAAATAAATCAAAAAAGTTAATCAAACCAATATCAGCCAAAATTAAACCAATTACAGCTCAGATAAAATCCCCAACTAAAAAACAGCTACCTACTTTTAAAACATCTCCATTAAAAAAACGCTCGTCACCACCAAGAATACGTATATCACCAGCTAGGGTACTCAAACAAAAAACTCAAGAAACTTCTTCAGAAAACATTCAATGTAATCCGCCAATAAGCAAAAGGTCCCCAAAGATGTACTATTCACCATTTAAAGAATCAGCGAATACTATAAAAACACAGCAGCGCCAGCAATATTACGACATTAATGATAAAGAAAATGTACCAAATTCTACTTTTACAATCAAGAGTCCGAATATGAATTTTTCCCAATGTAGCATGGACTCAATTAAATCACCTCCGCTGCAGAGTACACTTAACTATACTCCTAACTTGCGAGCGATAGCTAAATTTAACAACCTTCATCTGACTCCCATTATGGACAACTTCAGTCCCAGCAATTGTTCCACCGGGGAAAAACCATTGGATGCAACTTACAATTGTTCTTTGAATCGTAATTTGAGTGACGCTTTCATAAAATCACCTGAGAGCTTAGTGAGTGTCTCTGATGGGTTGTTGAGCGAGAAGAATACAAAATCTACCAACTCGACTTACGTTAAAGAAAAAGGGGATGTCGGTAACTGCCTTTTAAAGGATTTAGAGGAGGACTTAAAGACGGTTGATTTTAATGGATGTGTTGAGGTGTTGTCGCGGACATATCCAAAGCAACCTGAGCGTTTTTTAGATATGATTATGGAAGAATCGCACGTGGAGAGTGAATCGGAAGAAAGTTATTCCCGTCAGTCAAATCGGAAGAGGAAAAGTGTGGGATTGGTAGAAAACACGTCTAAACAGAGTAATGTTTGTGAATTTGGACCAACACCGGTGAAGAGGAGGAGCATTAAGTCTGGTTTGAATTTACAGGTAATTTAATTTGATTCAGTTATAATGAAAATAATAACAAAGCTAATAAGTGCAAAAGAAGATTTTAAGAAGCAATTAGTTTTGTTAATGCAATGTGGCGACCAACTAGAAATACTGGGAATAATCTAGAAAATTTCATGGTTGACGCTGTTACTCCATTTTAAATATAAACAATAAAACACTTTTGATTTTTCAGTTTTACAACTTTTCCAAGTTAAAGTTTGGATTTTTAATGTAGAACTGTTTTAAAATTGTGAACTTCACGATTTTTAATTACATAATTTTAACGTAATTCTACATTAAAATTGTTTGATTTTTTAGTTTCACTAAACACTGAAAATCCAAACTTTTTTTATTGCTTATATTTAACCTGGAAAACTCAGAAAATTTTTGTCGTTGGAAAAAGTCATAGATTTTTGATATTTTAGCAAAAAGACGGGAAAGTCACTCTATGCATATTTTCTCTTTTGAGACAAATAAAATATACAATATCAATGCTGGATCAAGGCTATTAAGATTGAATTCTGATGGATACGAAAAATTATTTCCCCAGCTTTTTGACCCAGTTCAGTATGGATATTGTATATTTTATTTATTCCAAAAGAAAAAAATCAGGAAATTTCAAATTGGTCGCCATCGTGCAATGCTATGAGCTGAAAGAAAGCTATTACTTCTTCTATTTCTTGCACTTTCATATTTTTCACTCCTTTGATTGTATCTTCCACTTCTCTGGATTCTGAATGAATCCGTGTATTACAACTAATAATGAAGTTGGAACGATACCGAACTACTGTTGCTAAAGAGAGAACTCCAAGTTGCAGTAGCAGTACCGTCTCATTTGTAATTTCCTAGCTTCTATTCTTTCATCTGCCTCTTATTCTTTTTGGATTGACTCCTAGTCTTTTTTCAGTATGATAATATAGTCATAGTTGTTTTAATGCTGTCATTTGCCTCTTATTCTTTTTGGATTGACTCCTAGTCTTTTTTCAGTATGATAATATAATCATAGTTGTTTTAATGCTCACATTTTATAACAATTAATAATATTCCATTTAATGTATTGATTATTTTTTTATAATCAGCAAAACACTTTTTTATATTTGATTTGTACATTAAATTCACCTGGTTTAGTTTCAGTATTTTTTTTTTTTTATTTTATTCAAGAATCCATTTAAAACTTTAGAAAAATCGACAACTCATAAATTAAACCATTTTAAATAACTTTACAAACGGTATAGGCTTTCACGGCCGGTATGACTCATCATATTGGCTTCAATGCAATTGGGACGAACTTCAACCTACCATGGAAGTGCGGAAAAGTGGTGAATAGAGTTTAATTTATGACAATATATTTTTACCGATTTACAGACCAAGAGTTTGTGAGTTGAGAATACTTCTAAAGTCCCAATTGCCTGGAAGCCAATATGACAAAACTTTACAAATCAAAAAATACACACTATAGATGGAGGAAATGGTTCATTTCATATACAATCAACTCGAGCCACTTAACTCCCAATTTGCTCCTCTTATCACCTTCTCTCACCCTAATCTCATTAATTTTGTTTTCAGCTCAATGCTCTTTGATCCAATCTATTCTTTCCTTAGATATTTTCAGGTACCCCTTCCATTTACACATAACACAAAGCTCTCATATTTTCCATCCTCCTTTCCTTGATCTGCATCTCGTTCTACCCGAGATTACCTTTTTCTCCCTTGTTACAAATACCTTAGTACTCTCCCATACATTTGCCACATTCTATACATATCATTGAATCTATTTCTCCCACAATCATTTTTCTATGAACCACACTCTTACATTCATACCAAATTCTAACCACTGTCTCAGCATCCGTTTTCTATTCACTCCCCCATCTCATTTCACATATCTGCCATACTCCTTTTACTAACCTCTCATTTTAAAATCCACACTATAGATGGAGGAAATGGTTCATTTCAATGAGTTGGTTCACAAGATCCAACTCACTTAGAAGAATTGTTTTAGTGATCCAGCTCAAAAGAGTTACATAGCTCAATTGTGAGCGAGTGCGTCAATGGGAGTTCTGACTCTATTATGATTCGGCAACTTATAGAGTTGAGTAAAACGGTAATTGGTGATTGAGATTATACAATGAATGCAAACAATTAAGTTTAATTTAATATATTTGCAGAAAAATATGTTATATTTTGTATATAATACTTTTAGATGTTTATTGTTACTATTCATGATTTGATTTTTTTTGTAATACATTCTTTTTTGTTTATTTTACATTATCTGCAAAAGATATGTAAGTATATTATTTGGTTATTTTATTTTAATTCTCCATATTTTTGAATTTGAGAAATACAAAACGTAAAAAATGCATGATCGACAAGGCCGAGCTGTGCCGGTCGTCGCGCCGTGCCGATCTTCATGCCGCGTAAAAATCAACATTCAAGATCAGTCAATTCTATAAGAGCGGCTCAAAAAGAGCTCGATATATCAAACTGAGCTACATGGCTCACTCCGCTCACCAACTTACTTCATGATTCAAGAGCGACCCACTCACTGAGCAAGTTTATTTGACTGGAGATTCACACACGTCAGCCAATGAGACGAGCCTAGGCGGTCATGCCGAACCGCATAAAAATCTAGATCCGTATCTCTAAAAGAGCGGACAAATCAAAAATGAGCTGGGTATTTCAAACTAAGCAGCTTGGTCCACTAGCTTAATTCACTGAGCTAGCTCTTTGAGTCAACTCTCTCAGGTTTTACCAAACTCTAATCCACACATCTTCATATCATAAAGCACTCTTTCTACTGCCTCATCGTGCATACTTCTATTTATATTCAAGGGTTGATTTCTCTAATAGTAATGCCAACTTGAGAAACACACATTTGTTCTCTCTTAATACACTCATACACTTTCATACCCTATGTTTCTAAACCATTTCTGATTGGAGTATATATTATGGGATACTTTTGCGTAACTTATTATGTCAAAGTTTCGCAAAAGTATCCCATAATATATACTCCAATCAAAAATTGCCCTTAAACCTCTTAATTATTTTCTATGTTTTCTGGGATTTTTATTAATATGTTATCTTGTATTTTTAAAACTAAAATCCAAATATTTAAATTCTTTCATCCTTTCGATTATTTCTTCTTTATCGCATTCTTCCCTTCCCTTATTACTAAATCTCATCCACTTAATTTTTTCCAAATTCACACACATCCCTCTCTTATCCATATATTTTATTTTCCCCAATCACAAACCCACTACTCGCCTTCCACTCAAAATATCCTCCATTTCTCATAAATATAAATTAAATAACAGCGGACAACCTCTAATCCATGTTTCTTGATACATCTGCCTTATCCACTCCACCATACCCTCCATTTTCAAGCATTCTATCAATTTCCCTCTAGATTCTGTATCATATGTCTCTCCCTCTTTCCACTATTCAGTGTAAAAATCTGATCGTGAAGATCCCACAAAAGTTTTCTATTCCCTTTCCATCTCTCTCTATGTTTTTGGCACATAACTGATGATGATGAATAATTAGTCAATACACAATTGAACACATTCCTTAGCTCTTGCAAACACACAGTTTATAGTTCTTAATCTTCCTGATTTTTCTTCTTTCCTGTTCAGCGTAGTTCTCAATCTTCGTAGTTTTTCTCCTTTCTACTCATGTGTAGTTCTTAATCTTCTTGTTTTTTTTCTCCTTTCTGTTCAAATGTAGTTCTTAATATTCTTATTTTTCCTCTTTCCTGTTCATGTGCAGTTCTTAATCTTCCTGGTTTTTCCTCATTCCTGCTCATACGTAGTTCTAATCTTCCTGTTTTTTTTTCTTCTTTCCTCTCATGTGTAATTCTTAATATTCCTCTTTTTCCTCCTTCATGTGCAGTTTTTTTCTCCTTCTTGCTTATATGTAGTTCTTAATCTTCTTAGATTTCCCCGCTTCCCTCTTATGCATAGTTCTTAATAGTCCTGTTTTTTTCTCCATCCTGCAAATGTGTACTGAAATGTGCACGAACATTTTAGCTTATTTTCATTATGCATCCTTTCCCTCTAGATTTCTTTCCCATACAGCACAGACAGACTGCAGAAAGGTTGCATTGCAATATTGCAGATTATTGCAGTAAGATGGCTACAATGTTGCTACAAGATTAAAATGTTCACCTTAGCAAAATTGCATTGTGTGATTGTTTTCATATTATGGTCACTTCGCTAATAAGATAGCAGACACCGAGTCTCAAACAGTCATTTCAAATTAAAGTAATTGAAATATGGCACAATGATGTAGCATCTGTGGAATTCGTATTGAACCATAGAAAACCTAAACCTGAACTGAATTTTGATTTTCTGCGCATCTTTTAATAAGGCCACTGGGACCATCCCTCATTATATGCTTAAGGCGACCTCTGCCGGGGAAACGATGCGTTCCTGCAATGCTAGTGCAATATTACTGACTTATTCCGGGCCGTACCATAATGTTTGTGTTCAGTATTCATTCATTTGGGTAACCATAACATTGCAACGTTAGTGCTATATTGCGCTGTATGGGTTCTGTTGTTTTGAGACATTTATGCTTATTCCTTCCTTCTTCTGCTAAATTATTGATTCAGATTGATTTAAAGACTTGGTATTTGTGTATAATATATGACCTACTTCCTTCACTTTTAACCTAACAGATTCGTCTGTGACGTATACAATTATTTTTTTACTGTTATAGAAAAATGTTATTGGATTTTATGTTTAAATGCCATTGCCATGAATGTTTACTTCCTTGATTGTATATTTACTTCTTCTTTTATGTCATCTTGTGTAGTTCCACCTCTTTTTTATTATTCCTTCTTCTTTCCAGTTTGGTACATAGTCTTAATTTACTAGTTATCCATATTTGTATTAGTTCTTCCCCTATAATATTATATATTATTCTTCTATTCTCTTCTATTTATGCAATTCCTTGTGTTCTTTAGTATTTTAAAAGCTACTATAAAAGTTCCGAAATTGCAAAAATTGTTTTGGTTAATGGTCTTCCTATTATGTTGAAAATTATGTTGATTCAGAATGACACGGAAAGAATTTGAAAACAGAATAGAAGAAAATGTAAGAGATAAAAAAATAATTCTTAGCTTCTAGTATCTTGTAGAATACTAAAGACATTATTCCCCTATTTTTATGTATATGTGCTCTTTTACATAATTTCTTAGGTTTTCCTAGTATTTTACGAGGCATTAATTTGTAGAATATTTAAAAACCTAAAAAATTGTGGAAATAGAAGAGGAAATGAAGAAATAACAAACAATAAAAAGCACATAAGTATAGAAGATAAAGCAAGAAGACTATTATCAACAGAGTGGTTGCTTCTTCTTGTTTTCTTCTTTTTCCTTGGAAATAGGAGTCCATGCTCTTATTTTTAAGTAGATGGCTCAAATTGATTATTTCATATAGATTTTAACATCATCTTATATTACAAATATTTACAGCGCTTCATTGCAAAATCACGAGAATTCAAGGAAAATGCTGAGAGTATCTTTCTGCATGACCCAGACGAACACCTTAAAAATAGTCTACAGAATCCTTATCTGCTTGCTACTACTAGTGAAGTTGACCCGTTTCTCTCTATAACTTCTTATTACGAACCACGCTGGCTCGACGAACAGGAAATACGTTTTAAGAAGTGGCTTAATGTGATTCTCACCCCACCAGAGAGCCTACGCTCTGACGCCGATGCTCACCCTGTCAACATCGCAAAAATATGGCAAGAGTGTAAGCGATGCGAAGTCGAAAAAGCGCCCACAAAAGAGGAAATATCGAATAAAGTGGCAGTTAGAGGTACACTCCTTAAACTGAGAGAAAGTGCGGTGAAGTTGTTCAGAACACCCGAAATCAGTCAGGTTTTGTCGAAATTAGCAGTGCTTGTGGAGAATGGTAAAATTTTGATACGTCCTGATAAAAATGTCCATTTAGATTTAGGGTTGCAACAGGATGTGATGGTGTTGTTCTTGAATTACAATCCGCTTTGGTTGAGGGTTGGTTTGGAAACGATTTTCGGACATACTATGAAGCTTCATTCGAATTCTGATATAATAGGGATCAGTTATTTTATAATGTCGAATTTTTTTAAAGACGCGTGTCTGCTGAAGAAGTATAAACATGCGCGAGATGATAAATATAAGCTGGAAATAAAAAAGCATATACTAAAGAAATTTTTAATGTTGATATACTTTCTGGATGTCGCTAAAGAAAAGCGATTGATTCCGTACGACCCTTGCTTGTTCTGCAAGAATGCTCCTTTTAAGGAAAGCAAGGAGGTTTTGTGTAAATTTATCAGTATTTTATTCTCAGCTGTAGGTGATATTAAAAGCTTGAAACAAATCGGATATATTTTAAATCATAAGCAAACTCATATCCATGAATTTGATTACGCTGTCAATTCAATTGGTGCAGATTTACGTGATGGAGTACGGCTTACAAGAGTGATGGAGGTCATTCTTTTACGGCAAAACTTGATTCAATTAATGCGCGTACCTGCAATTTCACGCCTTCAAAAAATTCACAATGTAAAAGTTGCCTTTACCGCACTTCAAGAGGCGGATTATATAATTCAACAGGATATAACACCGAAAGATATAGTGGATGGGCATAGGGAGAAAACAATGTCGTTGCTATGGCAAATAATCTACAAATTTCAAGCTCCACTCATTAAGAAATCAATTATAACAATACAAAGATGGTGGAATTCACTATTGATCACAATAAAACGCCGTATTTTAAAAAGAAAGCATGAAAAATTTATAAATGCTGCTAATAAAATACAATCGTACTATTTAGGATGGAAGTTAATGCAATCACAAAGAGCTCAATATATAAACATTTTAAAAGCAATTCATATTCTACAAACATGGTTTAGATCAAAATTAGAAATGCTTAAAACACGCAGATCATTCTTGACCAAACGTAGTGTAGTTATTAAAATTCAAAGGAAATTCAGAGCACGTAAAATAGGATTAGAACAGCGCAAAATATTTTTGGCGCAAAAAAAAGCCGCTGTTATAATCCAGTGTAAATTCCGGGCAACTTTATTAATGAACCAAACGCGTCAGAATTATTTTAACATTAGGGAAAGTGTTATTAAAATCCAAACATTCTATAGAGCTAAACTTGATATGCAAGTAGAAAGAAAGAAATTTTTATTAATGAAACAGTCGGTAATAACAATTGAAAATTGGTGGATTTCTTATAAGTTAATGATAAAACAACGCACCGATTACAAAAAGCTGAGAAGGGCAGTGATTGTTGTACAAACAAGATTCCGTGCTATTTTAAAAATGCAAACAGAAAGGGACAAATATACAAGAATTAAACAAGCAACGATTTTAATTCAACGATGGTATAAGACCATATTGTTTATGCGTGCTGTGAGAAAGGCTTGTATTAAAAGGCGATCATCAGTTTTGTTAATCCAAAACAAATACCAGGCTTATAAATTAATGAAAGTTACAAAAGAAAAGTTTTTGCTTCAGAAAAATGCCGCCATTAAAATTCAGAAATACTACAGAGGATATTTATTGATGAAATTGGTACGGTTGGAGTTTATTTCACTAAAAAAATCTGTTTTGTATGTGGAGGAAAAACGAGCAGCAGTAATTAAAGCGCGCACAACACGGCTTTCATTCCTGAAATTGAAAAAAGCTGCGATTTTCATGCAAAGAAAATTTCGTGCTAACCGCATTTGTAAATCTCAACGTGCCGAATATTTGAGGATTCATGAAGCTGTTGTGAGAATTCAAATTTGGTATAGAAAGTTGAGACTTGTGCGGAAATATCGGGAAGATTTCAAAAAGAAAAAAAGCTCAGTTGTTATCGTGCAACGGTTCTTCAGGGGCTGGTTGGAGATGAGGAGACAAGTTGAAATTAAAAAGAGCAAGTTGCGTGCAATTATGGGGTTGCAGAGGTACATCAGGGGATTTTTGTTAAGAAGAGAAATGCGGGAGTTAACAGATCCTGAGGTGGTACTTAAAAGGAAAATGAAGAAAGCCGCGATTACAATACAGGTATTTTAATTTAAATTTAATGTTGAAAAAAAATCTCAATATTATTGAACAGTACTTTCAAACATTCAATAATGCTAATAGTTTCTATTTAATGTCAGTTCCTTAATAATGCATTAATCTAACTAGTCTTGCTGAGGGGGACATAACATCAATGAAAAATATAAAAACCAACAGCAATTTTTTTAATCACGAGGGAGAGGAACTACAATATTTAAAGGTTCATTAATTTTTTTTTTTTTTGGGGAGAACCTCCTTTTCCGCCCCTTCTGATTAATAAATTCATTTTAGTTATAGAAATTTTAATAGTGTTTCCATTGTTTTTTTAACAATGTGTAATGAAGTAGAAGCCTCAACAAATAATAAAATTATTTTTTACCAACAAAATTTAAATGACAGATTAAGTGTCTTCATGTTACAAATAATTTAAAATTAATATTACAATTGTTTGAGTACATAACTATTTTCTGTGTATTAACATATAATAATTTTTTCGTCAGGCCACTTGGAGAGGATATGCAGTGAGGATGTCACAGTCCAAAGAGATCGACATTATTCGCCAGCGCTTCCAGACTGTCAATGAAGACTTCAGTGCCCAGAAGACCATTGGCATCAAAAAAGATCTAGCCATGAAGATTCTTGCTAATAAGAATTCAACTTACATTCAAACAGTCAATGCTCTGGAACATATTGGTATGGGCCGTTTAGTAAATTTATTTACTTAAAATATTAACGTGCATAATATGTTAAGGTGATTTATTTATTTATTTATTTATTTATGATAATGATGTTAGTGGTAATTTACCGTAACTTACAGACCAACGGGTAATATGTTGGTCTGGGTAACATGGTAACTTAAACGAGCGCAAGTGTATTTGTTTCTATCCCATTTTCTGCAATAGCTATATTTGTTTTAATGCATCTTTGTCCTAAAATGAATGCACAAATCTGTCTTAGAACAATACTTAAAATTAAAAATTACTTGAAAAATTAGATGATTCTAGGCGTTATTATCCACTTTATTATCGCAATAACAATAATATTAATAGAATACAACCAAATAAAGAAGACAGTAAATAATAAAATTTATGAGGAATCTATTTTATTTCTTCAAGTCAAATTACAAAAATGATTCTATTTCATATTACATATTTAATACACATTTTCCTGCTTGAGTATCTTGGAATAATATAAATTTGACTTTTTCATTAGGTACGGATGTATAGTATGCATCACTGTTAGAATTTAATAGTTTTCAATATATGTAAAAGTTGTGGTGAACTTGAAACAGAAAGTAGCAGAAAGTACTAGGAATTAAAAATCAAATGCATTATTTTGTTTTATTTCAACAAATCAGCAAGTTTTAAATTAAGAAATAAAGGATTGCAATAGCAATTAAATGTTGCAAGTCTCATGTTGATGAAAAAATCAAAGCAGGCTGATTTGCATAAAAATTGGAAGTCTTCCATATCTTTTAATTCTAAACAATTTTTTGTAATACATTTTTGTTATATCTGCTAAAATAAAGACAGTTCACTCTTGACTAATTTTTATTAGTATATTAATTAATTTGGTTCATTTTTTCAATATCTTAGTTTGAGACCTAAGCAGGAGTGATCCACAGACCATGAAGATCCAACTCTAAAAAGAAATGTCATTTACACCTTATGTGCAATCAATCCGTGGACACACTGTATGTTAGATAAAATTAACAGAACATCTAATTAATTCATTTTTCTATAGAATGCATGTTTTTAAGTCATGAGTAATTCAATATTTAATTCTTTAAATTAAAACCAATTATCTATTTATTTTATAACTTAAAAATTATACACTGTATAAAAAAATATTCTTAGAATTAATCTTAGAATTCAAAAATGAAAAATATACAGGTTATTCCAAATTAAGTGCACACCATTGTTAACTTTGTTATTAGATGAATTAGAGAGTCGATTAAATTAGCAAAGTAGTAATATTCTTTCCAGGGATTACGACAGCGAAATTAGAAAAACAAAAGAACATCACGTTTTCAATATATTAACAAAACAAACATTTTTTTTAAATGGAACACCTGATATATTTTATCATTTGATAGAAAAGGGTATTTTTAACAAAAAAGTTATAATAAATCATTACAAAAAATCACAAATAACGAAGTTATGGGCAATTTAATATTCTGATTTCAATGAAATCAAGTTGCTATAAAAACCATTGGTTCTTATCAATGATAAAAAATCTATTATAAGTTAACTTACCATCTATTTGATCGAGTTAAACCTGAATTATGGTAAGTTTGATTTGGTTCTCATTTATCACTTGATGAAATATTCTAATTAATATTGAATTCGAAATTAAAGGCACTTGATTTATTTCACTATTTTTTATTTTCCAACTAGTTTCGACTTATCGTCATTATCAAGGAAATAATGTACATAAAATATTTTTACAGGTTAATATATGCAATCAGGTAGTAATGGCAGTGAGGATGGGGGAATACCAGATGTCTTCGCACTCATTAACCACGTTTTTTCGACGTTTAATGGCCTTATGGATTTCCAAGCCTTCTCTAAAATTTAAATCCTGTCCTTTACTACCTGAATGCAAGATTGTAAAATCTTCTGGATTAAAAAGTGATTGAGTTCGATGCAATGTTTTGAAAAGCCTGTTGATTTATTATTCAGTATTGATTTTTTATGTTCATCTAACCGTATTTCAAAACTACACCACACTGAATTTGATAAATTCCGCATTTTTTAAACTTATTTACAGGTGGTTTGTTATTTACAAGCAATCTACTTAAATTAAGTGGATTAGTCATAATAATATTTGTTTCCTTCCCTTTAAAGCATTTTTTTTATTTTTTGTGAAAGATCATTTATATATGTTAATTTATTCCAATTTGTCTTAGTGCTTGATTCATTATATAGATATATTTAATTAGGTCTTTTTGTTTTTTACTTTTTATTAAATTATCTATTAGTTTACTATCGTACCCATTGTTAACTGCTATTTGTTTTATTGTTTTCAATTCTTTTTCATAATTTTCTTTACTCATTGGTATGTTTATTAATCTATTAATATAATAATGGAAAGTACTATTTTTAATTTGTGTATGTGTTTTTGATGATTTTGGGATAATAATATCTGTGAATGTTTCTTTTCTGTAAATGCTGTACTCTAATTTACCATTTGTTGTTTTTAACATGTTTAATTCTAAGAAATTTAAAGTATTATTAGTTTCTATGTTTAATGTAAATTGATTTTTTTTTTAATAATTGAATTGATAAATTTAATTGTCTTGTTGTGCCCCATACACAAAAAAGATCATCAACATATCTAGCCCAAAAGCTGACATGTTTGCTTTCTGATGATTTAAATTTTTTTTTTTTTTCAAAATTTGACATGAAAATCTCAGGAAGTAAAGGTGATAGAGAAGAACCAATTGGCAAACCATCTATCTGTTTATATAATTTATTATTAAATTCAAAATAATTTTGTTTTATACATATATCTATTAACATTTTTTTTTTAATTCTTATTTTAATATTTCTGGTTGATTAGCTATTATTATTATCTATTTCAACAAAAAAAATTGTTTGATTTCATTGATAGGGATAGATAGATCTAAAATTTGTTTGAGACCTGTGCATGCTTGCACGTTCGTGCATACCTTCCACTAAAACAATATCGAATCTATGTTTTACTTGACAAAAAATAAACAATATGGTGGATTAAGGTAAATACTTTAAGATATTGGTTTAATATTTAATAATAAATTAATAGAAAATTAGCTATTTGTTAATTAAGGTATACCAAGTCATATAAAATACCATTCTTATGACATAAAAATTAAATATGGTGTCCATTTATATATAAGTTTGTATCATATCTCGGAAATTTATATCAATAGAAAAATCTAAATATTTTATAATTCCTCACAAAAATATTTAGAACATTACTCTATGCAGTTTTATCCTATCTCCTTTAATAACCGAGGAAAATGAATTTGAAAGAAAAATTACTTTTGACATTTTTCGAAATATCTAGTTTTCTTGACTCATTTAAGCATTTTTTATCTCTTATAGTTTCTGTGGAACTGGAAAATCTATTTAGGAAGAATGTCAGACTACTTTTGACTAAAAACTGCTCTCACATTACCGGTATCATAAGCTATGGTCATTAGCTGATCTTGAATTGTATTTATGCTCTGATATTCTTTCATATCTGATGAAGTATTACCCAATTAAACCTAGACATAAAATAAAGAATAAAACTAAAATAAACAAAACTTAACACAAAAGAAATTAAAACCTAAACCTGATTATCCATTTATTAAACACTTTAATCTTGTTAAATAAATTTCTTCAATTTTTCCTTGCAAATAACCAATGTTGTCTACCCTAAAACCTTCACTTCAATTTTTCCTATTTTTTTAGAGTTCTTTTACTTCTGCGATTTTTCTCTATTTTTCAAAATAAATTTTAAATTTTCTCTTCTAATAAAACGTTATTTAATTTAAAATCATCAATTTTACCGTAATAAAGTTATTGTTATTATTATTTGCAATGAATATATTTCTATTTATTATCAAAATTATTATTTTCTTAGAATATCTAACAAGGAGACATAAGGACTACTGTCGGTCACTGAGTGAAACCCTGCCTGAGATGATAGCCATCTTGATAATAACTTCAGGTCGTTCCGATCCAGATAAAATAGCCTGCATCCGTGGAGCAAACATATTGATTAATTTCATCAAATACCCTCCTAGTTCACAAAATGCTTGGTTACCAGACCACATAAAAGGAATCATCAAGACTATGACACATTGGTGCGATAAAGAATCCAGTGTATTCCCCCTGCTCTCCACTGTAATCTGGCTGTATACACAAAACAAAAGCTATTTGAGATTTATTAAATTGACACCGAACCTGAAGCAGCTCTTTGTAAAGATGTTGCAACTCTGTGAACGGAAGCAGAAGATGATGACTCATGCAAAGAGAAACCCTACTCTAAATGAACAGTTTTCAACTTATAAGGGTTTACCACTGCCATCATTAACACCTGATTGGGGATTGGATCTTAAGAAGAAACCCAGGGCATTTACCAATTCCATGCATGCTATTAATACCCTGATGAATGAATTAGGACTTAATTAAAGTAAATGAAACATATTTGTTGTGTTTTTACCACTGTTTATTAATTGTATTAGGTAATGGGTTTCAACAATAATTTCTGTCATTGTGACAATCATAACAAATTTTTGAAATACACAGATTTATGCTTATAGAAAATTAAATATTTTTTTCAACCAAATCGAAGTAGCACAGTATTCATTTAAATTTGTATAAATATTTAAATTCAAATATTCTTTACCACTTGAAATACGAGTTGTGTAATAAAATTAATAAATAATGGTAATAGCAGAATAAAGATATTTCGTTTAATATTATGAATTACGATAAAGTTAAGATAAACACCATTCATATGTTAATTAAAGTACTAAAGTTTATTTATATTTTAAATTTTGTGATTTTCTATTATATTTATTATTTTAATTGCAGTTTTAAAAATTACCTATATTAATTTTTGATGAAAAATATATTGTTCTCTAAGAATAAAATCATAAAAACAATATCCGTTACAACAAAAAGATTGAAGTTTATAAAATTGAATTTATTTTATATTTCAACCCTTTAATAGCATATCAACCCTATTATAGCATATTATCTATTGTTCAATCTTCTCAATATATGTGATATATGTAAATTGTATAAATCTTAAAAATATTTTTGTAATATATTATTTTTAAAAATTGTTAATTCATTTTATTCATATTTTTTATTCTATTTCAGCAACTTCTATTACTGAAACTATTCAAAAAGAAAATAAGACTCAAAAGATTTTTAAAATAAAAATGAGATAATGGAAAAGATTATTTATTCACTAGGTCACAGTTATTTATATTAAATCAAATAAAAAGAATTTGAAAATAATTAATTTACTCAAGTGAATAATTAATTAATTAATTTCTCTTTAGCTATTGCAACTTTTTTGACTTACATTACAAAAGTTCTTTAAACAGAACAAACATCCATTGAAATAACTACATCTCAGGCAAATACCCCGCCTGACATTGAACTATACAATGAAGATTTGCTGTTACTAACAAATCATTGTATAATCCAACAACTAAAAACCTTCCACCATCTGTTGACTGCATCAAAAAGTGTGACCTTTGTTGGGTGCTGTCCCATGTAAGAATCGATGGTAATGAGTTAGCAGACTCAGCAACTCATATGGCCACAGAGGATATTCATCCAGACATCACTTTTTGTAGAACAGATGATGTCAAATGCTACCTTAAGTTAGTGGTCAATACTACTTCACAGGCTGATTGCGTGTGCCACCAGAGTAAGGTTTGATCAACTTAAAGTTCATATTTAGTAAATTTTATTTTTTGGGCCATTCTGTACAAATTTGAAGTTTTTTGTAATTAAAAAAATAAAATATGAACTATTGTTAAATATACCTGAAAATTTCGTATACATAACCTAAATACTTTTCGAACAGTTGACATTTGCAGATTAGGTTAGATTTTAACAAAATTCTAATTATTTCAAAAACCGTTGGGTTCCATTTAAAAAATACAACTTTGATATTTTTATGGTATTTGGGACACCCTGTTTAATATGAAAATAATTTTAGAAAGTAGCCCTCATAGGACCCTATACATCCCAGAAATCAAAATTTTAAAAAGTGGTGTACTTTGGTCGCATTATTCAGTTTCGTATGGTGTGAATAAACCGGTATATATTTATTATAAATATTATACTAATTATTTCATTTAATTTATTCATTCATAAGGCTAACTTCTTAACTAATGGTTTAAATATAGATATATTTGTCAAATATCAATTATTTAATTTTTAATAGGCTCATTCATAATTTTACATTGAATAAAAATAAAATAAATACTAATGATTTTAAACTTTACATAGTATTGTTAATAATCCTTTATTAATGCAGCAGCTATCCTTTATTACCATCCCCATCCAGTCACCTCGAAAAACATGCAAGTCGCCCAGAGTGCTAACTAAAATCAGACACCCTCAGACTTTTATAATATACATTGTAATATTTTATGTTATATCTAGATATTGTATTACGTTTGTCAATACAGATCATGTTATATATATATATGTCAATAATTATCAATTAAAGGACTATATAATTACCTTCAATTAGTAATTGGAACAATTCTACGATTCCAGAAAGCCAATTATATAGCTCCACTAATATATAATTGGCATCCGTCTGTAACTTGAACATGTGTATTTTTACTTACAGCAGAACACGATTCTAATGTTCTTATTAGTGTTTTTTTTTATTAGGTTTCTGCACTAGTATTTTATAATTCCTAATAACGTTATAGTTGTAAAAAATCAATTTTATTCCTTGCCTCACTTTTTTATTTTCATCGAAGTCAGGAATAAAAATGAATTTGTATTTATTGTTGATTTAAACACTTCAAGTAAAATGTTGAATAACAGTTTATTTGATAATTCAATGTATAAACTCAAAAACCTCACATAGTTATTCTATAAACATCGTGCTTAATAATTAAAATGCTTGTGTTTTGTATTTCCCAGTAATATTCTAATTGTGGTATAGTAAAAAAAGGTATTTACATTACAACCTTTTTGTGTCGATACACAAAGGCAATTATGCCTTTTCTACATTTAGATATAAGACTTAAATTGTGCTCATAATAACATTAATTAGTTAGTACTTGTTAAATTTATTTCCAGTATCTTCCATATGTAAATACCTCACTATCCACTATGACAATCAATTTTCCTTCAAGAAACACACATCATTAGTAAAAACAATGTCAATAAACTAGCTAAATATTTCCAGTGCCTAACTTATAAAAGTACGAATACCGGAGCATGAATATACAAAATGATTTCTCGTCCCCTATTAGAATGTTTCTCCATCCTTTACCTAAATCCTTCCAAAGCCACACTCAACAATCTTGCTGATCCATTCACAAAATCTTCTCCATAATCCCTCTAATGTCCTTAGGTTTTCCACAGTCCTTTATCAGACAACAAAAATATTACCAATTGATAATAGACTTTGATTCCTGGCTGAGCGATTCGCATGCAATGATAATATTATGACTTACTCAAAGAACTGTACATTCCCAGAATTTCCGACATTCCTTCTAAATTCAAAAACTCAACTATCACGCTATCATACTACATATCCTAACTACATTCTCCTACCTCTATCTAAATCCCAACTATATAGTAGAAAATGAAAGAAAACAAGGACAGAAAGAGCTTTGATTGATAGCCCTTATTTATGTATTATTTTCTTAGATAATAACGATTTAGTAATTAGTTCAGAAAATACCTTTATTTTTCCATGAACAAAAATAATTTAATACAACTTGTCAAAATAAAAACATTGAACATAACCTAATTATTTGTAACCTTAAAATAAGAAATAATTTTGCAAATTTCAAAATTTAAATTATTTTTAAAAATTTATTATATTAAATTTTAATGTTTTTTATTATTAATAATTCAAATTTGTATCGAGTTTTACCACATACAAAACCGCCATCTATGAGTATGTATATGTACTACTAAATAGTATTAATAAGTTTCACAACCACTAGATGGCACAACTAAACTAATAAAATGCTATATAATTTAATATAATTTCTACTGTAAGCTTATTAATTATTTATTGAAACATAATTGAATTTTAATTTTTAATTTTAGAACAAAATATTTAGTTACTTTCTTATTTTAAATATAATTTAATAATAAAGAAAATTTATTTAGCTCTTTCGCTATGGATAAAAAAATCTTATAAAAAATTATTTCTTGTTAATTTTTTATAAGATATATGTATAATGTCTATGTTATTAACTTATAAAATAATGAAACTTACATTATAAAACAAAAAATATAAAACATTGAGAGACTTTTTAAAAAATGAAAATAGGAGTTTTGTTCAAAGGTTTACATTTATTTATTGCTACAGAGACAAATACATTTCTCTCTTTTCCGTCTTTTAAATACATTTTCAATAGTCTCAATACTAGTACTACAATTATCATTTTTTAATGTTATAATAAATGACGTCACCTTGGTTTTATATACTACCTTGTTTCATGTGTTAACACAATTACAATCAAGGTTTGTTAATTTGTATTGTACTAACTTGAATTTAGTGCAAGTTTGTGACGCCGCCTATAAGATTTACATCCTTGTTTTTGTAGAAATTGTAAACAAACTAGTTCACGTAACGAAAAAACCTGAAGTTAGCCCTAAGCCGCCGCTGTATCACGTTATTGTACTATTTTTAATTAATTCAATTAAAACTGTATGTAATTTTTAGTGTGTTTTGATATTTTTCGAGAATTAAGAAAACATATTTTTATTTTAAATTTTATATTCATAAACAAAATAAACATAATGCGTAGTTGTTGTATTTTTAACTGTAGTTACGCCACTGTTTAATACGTGAAAATAGCATTTAGATGTAACCACGATTATGTATACCGACACGGATATCATTGACTTGGTTGTAAACAGAAAATCCCCAAACGTTATCGTATACGATTCCAATATCACAAGTGAATACCGAGAAAAATCGGACGGACAGAGCCCAATTAATTTCATCAATTCGTAACGTCATTAATACGGAAAATTACGATCAGTTCGGCATACCGCATTCACGCAACATTGTGGTCTATGTGTTAGTGTAGAATAGATACAAATGTGTTTGATGAATTAAGAATAATCACCGAAATTTTCTATTTATATGTTGACTATATGTGTCATTGTTTATTTTAACGTGTAAGTTATTTTCCGCAAGCACCCTCGGTGCACTACGAAAAGTAAGTAACCCTACCTTCGCCATAGATTTATCTAATCGGGCCCTTAAATGGGAAATCCATTAATAAGACTTCAATTCGCATTAGTAATTAATTATCAATTAACCTTAAAGTCAAGTGTATACACAGTGATGAAACGCAAATACGCAAATATTAACATAAAATCGAAGTCATTATAGTCAAACATGTGCTGGAAACAATTACTTCATTCCGGTATTGTTTTCCTCTAAAAACAACCTTCCCTAGTGGATATTTTACCAAAACCACATCCTCAGATAATTTTATCAAATGTGTTTTAATTATACAAACTAATATGTAAGGCAAAAGAAATATATAATATATTTAATGCACGATAACAAATTTAAAAATACCGTAATTAACAGATTCCTATTTAAATATAATTTTTATTTACAAACAAGTTACATTTATTAATTTCACCAGATAAAAAAGGAGGGTATTTGGGGCCAATCTGTATTAAAAAATATTAAATTTAATGTACATGTTATTTTACATCATTACAGACTAAGCAAGTTTTGTAATTTATATATATATACTTAGATTATGAGATTAAATAATAAAGTGTATGTTAAATTTAACATTTCTCGTATGGGACAATCCAATTGTTTAAATTAAACACTTGTATTATTGTTTCATTATTTTTATTTTGTTTATTCCTATTAGTTTCAGTCACACGACCATTACCACTAGATATGTTTACTATTACATATTTAAAAAAACATTTTATTATAATGAACTTATTAAAGTAATCTTTAATACGTTTCTAAGCAATAAAAATAATAATTTTTTGTTACAAAACACATACATATGTTTATTTATTGAAATTTGATAATTTGAATAATGTACAATTTCAAACACATACATCCTATTTTTTAATTGATGAATTAATCTAATCAATAATTTTAAATGAATTATCAAAGTATAAGATTATTTTAATTATATTTGGCATAATTATGCAATTTAAATAATTAATGGTCCAAAAAAGTTGTTTCTGTTAAAATTTAATAAAAACACATTTATTCCTAACACGTTATAATTAAAATGTGATTTAAAAGTATTAATAATTCAAATAAATGAAACAACCAAATTTTTAGAAAATAATTTATACAAATATTATTTAACAAATACGATAGATAAAGTTTGATTAAAAATGTTTAAATCTTTAAGTTTTCAAGTAAATCTCAGTTCAACATGTTTGAATGTAATGATATGATGAAAAACATCGCAAATCTTTTAAATGTTGATATTATTTCTTTAAATAATCTGCTCTTAGATCTTATTAATTCATTCAATAAATGCGGACATAAATTTTCGATTAAGAATGTTATAATCCTTAAGTTTTCAAATGATTCACAATTGAACATGTTGGAGTGTAACAAAATATGTTGAAAATCTTTTAATTAGTTCTTTAAATAGTCCACACTTGGATCCTATTAATTGATTTTAGAATTTTATATATATATTAAAAAAAACCTTTACACCCTTAAGAGTGTTGAGTTAATATTTTATATATTCTTTATAATGTTTTTTTTATAAAACAACAACTTTTTAAAATTTATAAAATTCGATGTCAAATATTTTTTTCCCTATTTGCAACACATTTTTTCCATGGCTAATTTTATTTTGAAACAAATTCGATCACAAATTTCATTTTGTAAATTATTGCACTTACAGTCTGATTTAGAGTTTAATAATTTTTGAATGCCTTTTTTTATCTTAATATTGATTCATTATTACGTGAATAACTTTCTCACCTATCACTTGGTGAAACATTTTGAAAATATTCAAGGGTGAAGTAATTTAAATAAAGAACATTCGGTATATTACATAAATTAAATAAATATCGTATCAACTAGTTTAGTTTATTATAGGTTTAAAAATGATGCTTAATTAAACAAAACTTAAGCCACAATTTATAAACAGGTCCTAAGAAAAAAATGTAATGGATCTGTAATATTTACTTGTGTATAAATTAATTGTAATTATTGATTTAATAATAATATGATATGGTCGATAGCCATTTAACAATTAATTAGTTTTTGTGTGATATACTTAATCAATTATCGTTATATTCTTGTAAACTTAATTGTTAATAAAGATTGTTATATGTTATTCTATACAAGTAACAGAATTATTTATATTATATGATTTTGTTATTATATTATACATAAAATAATATGATTATCTTGTTCTGGAATTGGCTTTAATTTAATATTAATTATTTGATTAATTGTATTTGATGAAAACTCATTTAAACTCTCATTAATATATTTAAATATATATAACAAAGTAGAAGCCTAAACAATAACAAAAAAATTGTAATTATTAGTTTTGTTAAGGGAGAGTACTCCTTCAGACGATCCTAGCTGAGGAAGCAGGTTAAGAGCAACTAACCCAAAACAACTGGTCCAAATGGTCAAATATATATTGAGACACAAAATACATAAATTGCATTTAATAGGGCTGACAATATTTGAATAAATAAAATATAGAAATTTTAATATTTCAATATATATTTTTTTTAATCAGATATCGACATCCTCAAATATTTTAAAAGACTCTGAATTGTTGGATATTGTTTTCAAATAGAATATTATAACCGTTTTCTCATTTTAATGAATAAATCAATTATAGGACAAAATTCTTAGCCAATTTCAGATTGCCAAAAATTATATTTGTATTCACTTATTTGTGATTTTTTTGTTTTTAATCAAATACTTTATCAGATTTCAGATAGTCAAAAATTTGATTAGTTAAATAAATCTTCTATTTGTTGATTGTGGAGAATTATACAGAATTATTTTTTTTTAACCCTTAATCGAATATCCAAACATTTATAGATTCAATATTCGAGTAAGATCAAAGACAATTTTCAGCTCTACTACCAAAGTAAAGTTTTAATTGTGCCTTTACAATTTGTTGAATAACTATAAATTCAACAAATTGTGCTTTTAATTACAAAGCTGACAAATCGTCTCTGATCTTTTTTGAACATCTGAATCTATAAATATTTGGATATTAAGGGATAAAATTTAATTCATAACCAACCATAAATTCAACAAATTTTCGATTTTTACAAAATGGATTGGCATGTTTTATTACAATGAAATATGAATGAGGACTTCGAATTATCAAATCAAGTTATTGTTATGCGTAGAACACAGTCTATATATCATCACTGCTCCAAAAATGGGAGAGCAGAAGCCAACAATGTTTGGCACATATATGTGCGCTTTTCCCACTCAAACAAGACTCACCACATTCCCATATAAAGGTTGCATGATATTGAAATAAGAATAGTCTTTTAAAATAAAACTATTATGAAAACAGTTTAGTATATTGAGACTTGGTTGAGAATGTTTCCAAAAACTTTTTTTGATCTCAACAGAAAAAATTGCTAAAGCTATTGAGACATGTTTTTCTTAATAATCACTTGTTGAAATAAATTTCGATAATCCAATTTAGTAGAATGAGACTTGATAGATAGCATTATGAAAATCATCCTTTTTTTTACTCTTAGCGATTATTTATTTTTTAATTCGGATAGAAAAATGTTTCAAATAAAAGTTGTAGATCTTGAAAAACAAATTATTTTTTTTTTCTCTTGAACGTAATTGTATCTGTAAATTTTTGTAATAAATTTTGAATTAGTATAGGTCCTACACTAACGACTTCAAATTACCTCAGATAAATATTCAAATCAGCTATGTGTGATATCTGAAATTTTGTACCGATGGTTAATAGCTGAAAATATCCTTAATCAGCACTATTTTGTTAAAAACTGGGAGGTTTTATAATCCTATAAAGAGTATTTACAAAGTAATATGAAATTTGAACAAACTTTATAAAAAAATAAATAAAAATATTTAAGAGGTGCAATTAAATATAACAATAATAATAATAAAGAGAATTTATTTAGCACTTTTACTATATATATAAAAATTCTTATAAAAAATTAACAAGAAATACAATAAAAAAATTAGAAAATAAATAATACTGAAAGAAGATCATTACAAAAAACATATTTTTGATATCTACAGAAAAAAAAGTGAATATTGATCACAGTCAGGGAATTTTTAGCGTGCAGCGCTTCAGTTAATGTGCTTGATGTTGTATAAATGAATGAATTTCAAATACTTTTTTCCGATTTATATGGCAATGTTCACTTGAATTGAAAATATTTATTTTGAAATAATTTTTATTATCTGTTATAACTATTGTCTAAATTCTAACACCTTTTCAATAATATTTACATCTAAGATTAATATATTCATTAAAATGGAGTTTCCAATAAGAAAATTTGGGATGCAACGCCATCTGTACAGTGGTGCTGTTCAGCTACTAAAGCACTTTAGCCTTTAGACCGCGACCATTGTGACATGCTTTTCTTAATAATTACTTCATGAAGCAAATTTTGATAACATAAATAAGACATTATTATTAATGAATGAATTCAAACTTAAAACCTCTAATTTATTAAACCTTAATATAATAGTAAAATTAAGGTTTAATTTACTAAGCCTTAATTAAGTTTGATTCAATTCATCAATTATAATGTATGATTTAATTTCTTAAATAGGACATTTCTGTTCTTAGTAACTTGTAAGAAATGAAAATATTTGAATTGTTTTTTTTTAATTAATTTAATTAATATATTGATAAATTGTTAGTGGCATATTAAGGATTAAGGTTGCAGTTTAATAGAAAAAAGCGCCATTATTTTGGATTTAATAATATTAATATGTATTTACATTTTTTATTAACAAAGTATAAAGTATCTGTCTAAATAAAAAATAAATCGTTAATTTTCGTGCATTACGCCAATTTAATAGTTCAAGTTAGAAAAGAAAATTGTAAGATATAATGAAATGAAATGAATAGGTAATGATTGATAAGTTATTTGAATGCAGAATTTAGTGAAATCCTTGAAATTTTCATTACACAAATTTTTATTAGCAAAAGTATAATTTAAAATTTGCTATAAATTTGATCAATTTTCATTGTTTTTTCATAATTGTTTTTCACACAAACTAAACATTAAAATAATTTTTAATTCATCTGATGAAATTCCTGCTTATTTTAAGATTACTTGAATGTAATCTAACTCGAATTAGTGATTGTCAATATTTATATAGCTATCTCTTTCGTCTAAACCGCACCCTTAATGTTAAGATTATGAAAGATAGAGAGGTGTTTGATAATAGAAGCTATGTGGGGATTGGTAGTGAATTTTAAGGAAAGAATTTCAAGTCAGTGATTAATAGTGGGAATTTTGCATGTTTCATAAAAGCTACTAATTTATCAAACCCTAATATAATAATAATAAAATACATAATTTAATAAAATGTGATTTTTATTTACATTTAAGGTAAATTTATGAATTTAAATATATATGTTAACTATGACATATTTAATACAAAGAATTTATTACAAAGAAAATGCAAATTGAAACATTTTTTGTTATTGAATAAATGTTTTTAAAAGTATGAATGGAATAATTACTTGTTAATGATAACATTTAACTGTATATATCATTGTGTAATGCAGGAAATGTTAATTAAGATGCATCAATATACAAAATAAATGACCAATTCATTCTACTATTCCAATTTACAATGGGTTAAATTGTCCTCGTTTAGTGCTTTGCTAGTTCTGAACTAATCACACGCTGACAATGAAATCATATTTCAAAGAAAATGAAATAATAGATCTATTATTATTAATTTAT
The DNA here is from genome assembly GCA_963082785.1 of Philonthus spinipes. NCBI lineage: Eukaryota > Metazoa > Arthropoda > Insecta > Coleoptera > Staphylinidae > Philonthus > Philonthus spinipes. Next base: position 20,619,505 of record OY720301.1, read on the forward strand.
TTTGTTATACTATTATTATTTTAATATAATAGCCAAAAAAAAATAAAAAAATAGCTCGTTACACTAGAGCTATTCAATCAACCTACCTTCCCTTTTTGCGGGACGAGGGATAACCACAAAATTTTAAATGGAAGTTTTTATTACATATTTCGATTGTATGTTAAAAATGTGAACTATTTATTTGAAAAACTTTTTTTGATTCACAGCAGATGGATTCACATCTATAGTCTAGATAGTGATCAAAAACTGTATCAATGTCAATTAACAAAAATTTTACCTATAAAAAAGTTGTATTTCACTTCCATAATAATTTACATATAATATTTAGGGGTTTAGTTTAAAAAGATTGTATTCAGCATGTTGCAGACCACCCCTTTTTCTCAAAAACGTGATGTATTAGTACTTCGAGGAAAAAAATTAATCATAAAGTATGGTAGTATTTTTTTTAAGTTTATAGTTAAGTGTTTATTTATTTCTACATTAACAAATTTATATATTTACAATAGTAAATAAATATATTGTGTTGTAGGCAGTTCCTTCCTTCTATCTTCACCTCAAGAAGAGTGGTCCATGAGTTGATCCATCTTGGGCTATCGGTATTGGAGGATACCTGTTTTTTTGGTTTCGTGGTTCTTCTTACGTTATGTATATATTTTGTTGTTTACCTTCCAAAGAATTCTGCAAGAGGGCGTAACCGCACTTAATTTAAATTTTTTTAGTGGGAACTTATATTATGTGTTTATTATTGGATAGAAATTTAAAAAATAAACTTGTCAAACGAGGGTTGGTTACTTTTTAGTTCAGAAACCACGAGAAAAGCAAGGATTAAGGATTTAGGGTTGGGAGGGCAGCTGGCACGCCGCGCCCACTTCGGCCATGAACTCTGACCCATTGTAGTGCCTCCCATCCGGATGGCTAGACCCATTTAACTGCTCCTGCAATTACCAATATTTGGTCATGGGTCAGTTTCCACCCGGAGCCTTCACGATTTCACGTACCCAAAACAATTGGTCCAAATGATACATAGAAAAAAAAAAAACATAAATAAAAAAATTATAAATAATATAATTTAAGAGAATGGCTTCGACAGAGAGGCATGTAACACGGATAGTGGTTGCACTCTGGTTTTCGGTGGGACCTATCTTTGGCTTTATACCCCAATTTCTTCACAGGGGGTGGAGGCTAGCCTTTGTTTGCATTGCACTTCTTGGATTACCAAAATCCCAGCTAATGAGTTTAACGAGAAACTATAAATAAAAGATTATCCTCTTTTGTGAAGCGGCCGGTCCGCTTCACAAGAGCTTTTTGGTATTCCGATTGGGGCTATTCAGGTACAGTCGGTAAACGTGTGTTTGGGATAAAATCATTTTAATTATTAAAAAAAAAATATAGCTGCGAAACATGGACGATAACAGAAAAACATCGAATGAAAATAAACGCAGCAGAAATGAAATTTCTACGGAAAATAGATAGTAAAATAATAACAGATCGAGTAAGAAACGAGGTAATTAGAGAGAACCTGGAAATAGAACCAATAGACAAAAAAATAAAAGAAAACCAAATAAGATGGTACAGTCATTTATATAGAATGGGAGAAGAAAGAAACCTAAGAAGAATATATGAATCAAGAACTGCAGGCAAACATCAAAAAGGTAGACCAAGAAAGGAATGGAATGATGAAATAAGAGAAGAGTTAGAGAAAAAAGGAATAAAATGGGAAGAAGCCCGAAAACTCACACAAAACAGAAAAATATGGAGAAAAACATACACAGGACAAACAATCACCTCTCACTGAGAAGTAGAGAGGAACATATAACGATGTTATATAAGACTAAATAAATAAATAAAAAATTCTTCTATCACACATAATAATTTATTTGAAAAAAAAAAATTCCAGACAGTCGAGATTTGAGGTTAATAATTATAATTTTCTATATGAGTGGGTACAGTCAGCCCCTCGACTGTGACCAAATATCAGATCCATCATTTCTAAGTACCCCATAATCTTACTCAGAGGGATCCTATGAATTGCCTTCAGGGCCAGGATACTAAGAATACATGCGTGGTGCATAAATGAAGACGCATGACTACGTTTCTATTACCGTCTTATTTAATTAAAAAAAAAACATTACTGTATTCAAACTTTCAAATGGTTTGGGCAAAAATTAAAAAAAAAATAATGTGACGAACTTTATTAAAGGGCTAAATAAAAAATGTGTCTAGATAAATGTCCTCAATAGAGGTCCATATTTCTGAAAAATTTGTTATTCGCTTAAAAAAAACAATATAACATAGCAAAATATATATATTTTACTTATTAATGGATTGAAGGCACTCTTTAAATGACTCGAGCTCAGGAAGCACTGGAAGAGCTGTCCTTTGTGTCACAATTACCGATTTGCACTTCTTGGATTACCAAAATTCCGGCTAATGAATTTTATGAGAAACAATAAAGAAAAGATTATCCTTTCTTGCAAAACGGACCGGCCATTAATGGCTTTTGGTAATGCGATTGAGGCTTGTCAGGTATAGTCGGTAAACGTGCGTTTGGCATAATTAATTATTTTTGAAAAATATTTTGGAAATTTTATTACTGTGGCCGGGCATAAAATGTTCACCGGTAACATACTATTAAAATAATTAGTTGATAAACACAATTTTATAAATAGGTAGGTTTTACACTATTTTAACTTAATTATTTGTAACTATTTCATTTTTTTTGCAATTATACAATATGTTGTTGTTATTTAACAGCAAATGTCTATTTGTTAAAGTACTTATGTAACATGAGTCATTATGACACAGTAGCTAAAAGGAAAATAATTTATTAATTAATTATTTTTATTTAATTTATTTAAATAACTGTGACCAAGTGAATAAATCCTGTTTCTATTGTTATTAATAGCCAGCGAGGCTTTATTAAAATCCATTTTTTGCACAAAACAATTTATTGAGATCGCACATGACAATGGCGCTACCTGTCCAAATACGACCTCTGCGTTCACTTACATCGAGGATCTCAAAGGTGACAGTGCGTTTTTAATTTTTAATTAATTTAATTAACAACTTTGCAATTATATAAGGCATAGCTGTACTGACGAGGGATCAAATCCCGAAACACGTGTCTTTAGATAGCCTTATATTACATTACTTTTTTTTTATTTTTGTTTTGTTTTTTGCATTAAATATTTTCGATTTAAAAATTGTTGTATTATACAATATGTTATTGTTATGCAACAGCAAATGTATATTATTAGACATTTGTTAAAGTACTTATGTAACATATGTCACAATGGCTAAAGGGAAAATAATTTATTAATTAATTATTTTCAAATTCTTTTTATTTAATTTTTTAATATAAAAATGTTGTAAATTTTCGTGAATTTCACAACTTCACGTTATTATAGAACGTGAAATAAATTAATGTTTATTTAAATGGGAAACTTGTATTTAAAGTGTTGTAATTCAACACCAGAAAATAAAAAGTACATATGTTTTAACGAAGATAGAAACCTTCATGAGGCCCTCACAGTAGCTATCAGGGTATCGTGTGAATATGACGGAAATCGGCTGCTCGATTCGAGCTCGATATCAACTAGAATACGCTTTCCTTGTCAGACATTGGTTGCATTCAGGGAATTGTAGCGCTTAAGCGCTTTACAAGGCGGTTTCCCTGGACGGTACCGCTTTATGTGTGGCGCTGTAGCTTTATTAAGCGGTAAAGCATATATTTTTTCCGCTTGATCGCTTTTCAAGCCGTGCAGCTGTAAATAAAACGGCCATATTTTCGTGAACGTCCTTAACATCAAGCGCTTTGCGCTGTAGCGCTATATCTCTAAAAATTCTCTGAACGCGACCATTATCGGCTTGATACAATACGTTGCTTGATAGTGAACTAGAATCCCTATGCAGGTTCTAGCAAGGGTTTCGACACCCTTTTATTTGAGGTTAAGTTTACCTTCCTATGAAAATATTTCTTCGTTGCTAAGGACGCCACAAACATTCAACAAATATCTGCAATTGTTTAGATGGTAACAAAATTTGAAGTTAAAAAAATTTTGGTTTATTATAGCGCCACCTTTTGTGAATCGAGAAAAATGTTTCTGATAAATAGTTCACATTTTTTAAAGTACAATGCGTATCTAAAAAAAGGGGTCCTGTTCAAAATTTTGAGGTTGCCCGCGTCCCCCTGAAAGAGAAATCTTGCGAAGATTGGTATTGCGTAAGTTAAATAGCTCAAGAATAAAGATTATTTCATACATGTTTTCCATCATCTCCGAAGAGATGACTATTTTTGCAATTAAAAAATAGAAGTTCTTCTGACTTCGAAACAAATTTTAGGTTAGGTTAAGGTGGTCCTTGATTACTCACAGTTGGCATTGTATTAACCCCTAAGACCATTTTGAGCTCTTTATGTAACTGAAAACAGAACAGAATTTCTGGGACAAGACTATATTCGGCTCTATTTCCTATTGAAAACATTAAACTTAACGGTTAACTGTACTGTTAAAATAACGGTTGATGATAAGGAGTATGGTAACGTATATGGATAATTCTGTATCGAGTCTCATATTATTCTTCCAATGTTAAAAAGGAATCTAGTTTTGATATATTAGTAGAAAGAGATAGTTTATTATATGTCCAATTAGTAAAACAAGGGTGACAAATTTTAACGTTATGCTCACCAAAAAGCTGTTGAAATTTAAGCCAGTAAAATATATAGTTGTAAATTGAACAATCGAAGAAAAACAAAGTGCAAAAAAAAGCCATAAACCTGTGCAATTAAGCAGACTAGAAGAGTCTGTAAAATGCACATTAGTAGAAAGATATATTTTATTATATGTCCAATTAGTAAAATAAGAGTGACAAATTTTAACATATGCTCACTGAAAACCTGTTGAAATCTGATCCAGTAAAATATATGTGTGTAAATTGAATAATCGAAGAAAAACAAAGTGCAAAGAAAAGCCACAAACCTCTGTAATTTTCTCCCTTATTGAAAACAGACTAGAAGAGTTTGTAAAATGCAAATTACTCTGGCCTCCGTGTGAACTCCAAATGTTCATATAAAATTAATGTTGTGCTTTGGTTTTCTCTGATATAAAAGTTGAAAACAAAGATGTTATAGCAAAACCTCACATAATACTTATTGTTTCAAGGTCTATGACTTTTATTTAAAACATTTTTTAATGCCATTAACAATTCCCAAAATATAAAGAAAATAAAAAGAAATGCTTCAAGTGAAGTTGCACTTAATGAATTTAGATTTCCACTAAAATATTTTAGATCTCGCATACTAAAAGTTTACATTTTAAATTTGTTTTGTAGAGAGGAAATACACACATAAACATTTTGTTGTAATTTGTGATTAGAAAATATTTAGATTCATAATACATTCCCTTGTAACCAGTAATAAAAATATTAATTTGCAATATTTTTCTCAGATGCAAATGAAATAATAATAAAAAAAAACACTTGTTCTAATAGTTGTTGCTGTTGTTATAGTGAAAATAATTATTTTTTATTAATTATTTTCACAATAATTTTCCTAGACTTGTTTATAACAACTGACTTCTGAAATAGCTGTATCAGTCACAAATCTGTACTCGAACCAGCTTTGCTTGGAATAAGGAAACAAATTCAATCACATCATTACTTAATTTTACAAGAATTGTTCATACTTCTAATAAAAACAGCAGATTAGAATTGATCACTCATTAGGACAAGACTCTCTCTCCGATGACTCACCAATCTTCGAGAAATCTGAATCAACAAATTCGCCGAGTCAGCGAAGTTTGAGTAATTGCGAATTGTTTATTGAATAATTGTTATAAAATAATTTACTAAACTTGGTAATGTTATCCTTAAAATAAAAAGAAAATAAATAAATAAGAACATTATTATTAATGGTAGTTTTAGCGTGAACCAAACAATTTAATTCTGTTGTTGCATTTTTCAGCAAAGTTTGAGTAATTGCTAATTTTTTAGTGAATAATAATTTTTATAAAATAATGAACTAATCTTGGTAATGCTATCCTTAAATAAAAAAAATATATATATAGGAACATTTTAAAAATATGATTATTTATGTAGGTTTTAGCATGAACCACTTAATTTAATTCTGTTGTTTTACTTTTAAGTAAAGTTTGAGTAATAGCAAAATGTTTTTTGAATAATTGTTACAAAATAATGTACTCCACTTTTAATATTATCCTTAAATTAAAAAAATAATAAAATAGCATTTTAAAAATATTATTATTAATTTTAGTTTTAGCATGTACCAAACACTTTCATTCTGTTTATTTATTTAACAGCATACACTTTTTTACAAAAACAAATTCAACAGCTAACATCGATATTAAATAATATTAAATAAATAATAATTGTTGCGCTTTTTACCAAAGTTTGAGTAATTGAATTTTTTTATTGAATAATTGTTATAAAATAATGTACTAAACTTGGTAATGTTATCCTTAAATAAAAAAAAAAAATTTAAAAACATTATTAATAATGTAGTTAATTCAGTTGTTGCATTATTCAGCAAAGTTTGAGTAATTGAGAATTTTTTATTGAATAATCTTTATAAAGTAATAAACTAAACTTGGAAATGCTATCCTTAAATTAAAAAAAATAATAGGAACATTTTAAAAACATGGTTATTAATATTGGTTTTAGCATGAACCACACAAATTAATGCACTTTTCAGCAAAGTTTAAGTAATTACGAATTGTTTATTGAATAATTGTTATAAAATAATTTACTAAACTTAGTAATGTTGGCCTTAATTAAAAAAATAAAATAAATGGGAGTGTTTTAAAAATACGATTATTAATGTTGGTGAACACTTTAATGCTGTTCTTGCACATTTATTACAAATTCGATTGCGTTCTTGGAATTTGAACCGTCTAGCATGTAGTGTAGATTTCAAACTTTAAATGATGGATTAAGCATTTTCTATAATGAAATCACTTGTAAACAAATTTATTATTGAAATAATTTGTGTTTTTTGTATAATCGTCCAACACAAACAGAAACTTAATTGCTTAATTGTACTGGGAGACTGTTTTATAATTATTGTTAATAATAAGAGAAAAAAGGGTTTATTCTGTAACCAGGTACAGTTAATTAAATAAATTCATTTATAATAAATTAAATAAAAAGAATTTTAAAATAATTAATAAATTACGACTTATGTTACGTAAGTATTTAAAACAAATCACTTGCTGTTGCATAACAATAACATATTGTATAATACAACAATTTTTGATTCAAAAATATTTAATGCAAAAAACAAAAACAAATAATTACCTAATATAAGGCTATCTGCAGACACGTGTTTCGGGATTTCATCTCTCGTTAGTACACTTGTGCCTTATATAATTACAAAGTTGTTAAATTTAATTAATGAAACGTATTGTTCTGGTTGTGATCTCGAATGGAAATGATCGAGTGTGATCACTTAAATAAAGTCTCGCTGGTTATTAATAATAATAGACAAAGAATTTATTCTCCACATTGACCATATGAATGATTTTCTTTTTTTTTATTTAATGTTCGGAACCGATAAATCTGCTCAATGCGCACGTCCTTCATTGCAATCACTTTCATCCATGATCTTATTGAAGACAGTACGTAAAAAATTAAAAATTATTTCACAACTACAGGGCAGAGCTGTATTGATGAGGGGTGAAATCCCAAAACACGTGTCTACAGATAGCCTTGTAACTATTATTTGTTGTTTCCTTTCATTAAATAATTTCGACTCAGACCGTTCTAATTCGCAGTAGTACTGCTGTTAAGCCTCGCAAGGTCGCTTTCACCGACCTTCCAAGAAGTGCAACCACCCCCATGGTGTTGACCGGATGCGTCCCTATTTTGAAGGGATGATAAAGTGCGTGCGTCGCCAGATTTTTTTTGTAAATATGTAGTTTGGTTTCTAGTTTTAAGTCACTCTTTGTACAAACGTTGTGGAGAACAGATCTCGAATATAAAATCAAAAATACTCTGTTGAAATTCATTTTCAACCCGAAGGTGCTTAACTAGACTGCTTACAACAGTCCAGGGTGTAATTGATGGAAATAATCCCATAATTACCCTCACAACTGGGTAATCCAATGTTCAGCGGGGTAAATGCTCGGGAAGTAGTTGTTTCAATAGATGTTTGTAAAATTTACAGTGCAAGTAATTTTTGCAGTTGGAAAAAAAGGGATTGATTGAATTATATTGATCATTGCTAGAAATTTTCCTTGTTTAATTTCATTGTAATTTATTTAATTTGTTTTAAATAATTATGACCACGTGAAGAAATCCTTTTTCTATTATAATCATTTTTGTTCAGTATATTGTAAACATCCCTTTATTACACTTGTATGAACTTATAATATTTTTTCATATGGTAACAGTTATAATAAATGGAAGACGATGCAAGTGCCATCTTTTGCCTAATTTTATGTGGCATCATCAACGACTTGGGACTACAAGGTAGACAACCAGGAATTGTTGTTTCATCCACTAAAGGTAGGCGAAATTGTCCTGTTTGTGAGAACAGGAAACGAAATGCATTTAATAAAATGTTCAAGGTTATAGCATATGGATAACCGAAGTAGCCATCACTAGCTATCCATACTCTAGATGAATGATGGTTGAACACTTTATTAAATGAATAACAATTATGTTATTCTGGGAAAATTATTTTGTGTGTAAAACGGATTTTATTCAGTGCTGCAGTTAGGAATTTTGGGCCTAGAATGAAAATTTTTTTAACTTATCCGACGTAATACTATGCTATTGTTATTAAGTATTTTGTTTTTATTGAAGTTATGACAAATTGGTGTAAAGTAATGGTGGGAAAGATTGAGCCGCTGGATCTTTAATTGTGATCGATCGGAGTTATTGTGCTGAATGATTTTTTATGATATATCTTTTTAGATCGATCATTTCGGCTCGATCTTATTGGCAATGTCCGATTCGTTTTGATCAATCTTTCTGACTCGATCTCATACAAGAATGCAAAATAATCATTATGATTTTTGTAAGTTAGCTGATTTTGAAAAATATCACATTGATTCGTCCGTTTTTTTTTTTCTATCTCTGCCAATAACCGAAATTCACTATAGTAACACGCAATTTGGGCCACTCTGTACAAATGTAATTTTATAGTAAAAAGTATTTGTGTTTAAATCAATATTTGAGAAGTAGAGTTCAAGTCGAAACGATCGTGTCGAATTAAACAATCCGGAAAAATTGTGTAGCTTCAATAAGCTTTTTTTTAAGGATTGATTTTTTGATCCGATCTTTAAGCATCGATCTTTAAACTGATTGATCAATTTTAAAAAAAAGATCGGTTTTGTCCATCTCTAATGTAAAGTGAGGGTATTTAATAATTTTTATTTATTTAGTCTTATATAACATCGTTATATGTTCCTCTCTACTTCTCAGTGTGAGGCTGTATTTAATAATAAACACATTTAATAATAAACAAGAAGAACAAGGGGAAGTCTTGGTGTGTTTTCAAACTATCCTTGCAAAACACTATGGGCTGATTCACAATCGCCCAAGAATGAAACTGAAACGGCAAAAATGAATTGTAGGATTTATCTCCACTTACAATCACCTGGGGAAGGGCCTTATGGCTTTTCTGTATACGATCCTTTTCATTCCCGATCTGCTCTCGTATGAATTGGCCGTATAATTGCTATATATAATTTTTTTTTAATTGAATTTTGAAGATAGGAAATATTGCACATGTTATGATTCAGCAAATATAACTTATTAAATAGATAGGTGCATTTCCACTTGAAACATTTAAAGATAAGAACATTATAGATAACACTGTATCCGTACTGTTATTTCCAATATCGTTAAAAAAATGGTGATGTGTCCGTCATGGTACTTTCCTAGGTGAATTCGGTTAAATGAGTTTTTGAATGAACATTTAATACTAAATGAAAATTTGAATTGTTGTCTTTTAAAGTTAAAGCCAAATATTTAGAAAAGTATTACAAGTTATTCTGTTATTTCTTACTTTACAATGACTCCAAATTTTCCCACACTATATATAATTTTTAGAACAATTTTGTAGTCTTTTACAAAAGATTTATTCAGTTACTAAAATATGACGGTATTTCGATATTTTATTAGACAAAAAATAATTGTTTATTTTTAATGCAATTTATCAGGCAGATGAAAACTAAAAGTCTCAGTTAACAAAAAGTATTTTTTTTATCTAGAAATTTTATTTTAAATATTTTTCTATCTGAATAAAAAAAAAATTGCTAACTGTAAGGTTGGACTTAATGAGTTTTGATTCTATTAAAAAGATTTTCAGATCTCACAACTATTATAAAAAGCTTAGATACAACGTTGGGGTTCAATTCGTTTAGTCGTTTTTGCGCTATTGCAGAAACACACAGACACACACATAGACATTTTTCAAATCTCGATGGAATGGTTCTCAAAATGTGTATATCCGTTGAAATTAACGATTTGAAAGTATTTACGATCACAATATTTTTTCTTGGTCTGGGGAATGTAAAAAAATCCAGTGATATTGAAACATCAAGAAGTAATGCTTTGGTGGGAATAGGTGATGTTATTTCTTCATATTCTCAGTAGCTTAGAAAATTGAGTTATAGAAGTCCAACTCACATTGTTGCAAGTAAAACCACAATACGCGCCATGTGGACAGTCATTTCCTTAACTAATCAAGGCAAAAACTAAACGAGGGGCTTATACATTTTAAGATGTAAGTCCTTGTTCAGTTTTATTAATAAAAATGATAGCTCTGATTGAGATTATATGTAAAAATGAAACAAAAAATTTATACATAAATAGATTAAGCAACATTTATTTTATTTTAAAATGTCGAAAAATAACCATTATTTTAATATTTGCTTAAAATAGAATTTTTTAAAACAAAATTGCTAACAATAATTCATTTTTTCAAACTGTATCCATTGTATCAACTTTAAATATTATAATTAAAAGTAGTATCTGAAATATATCAAAATCATTTATTTTATTTATTGTTAGGTTTGTCTATGATAATAATAATGATAATAATAATAATATATCTTTATTTCATACAAGTAACAAAATTATTTACATTATATCATTTTCTTATTATACATAAAACATGATTATCTTGTTCTGCAATTGGCTTGTCTATGTCGTATTCATATTCATGCATCATAATTGCTAACGTCTCTGTACTGCTGATGAGATGTAATGAATTATAATGACGAAGTATTTATATTTCAGATAGGTATTAGGGTTACGTTTTAAATATAGGTGATTTTGATATTAATATTTAGATTCCATTAATACAGCTATACTTTATTACACACAAAAGAAAATCAGTGCATTTACATTTCATCTGACCGGTTACTGACTTTAGTAGTCAAATTACCGGCTTTGGAAGGAGTTTTTTGTTGGGATTGCTTGGTCAAAACCTAGGAGTCCGACACTCTGTCTGTAAATGAATTGCTAGAAGAAAAAGTATTATACACCATTGAATTATAAAAATTAGAAAATAGAGGAAGAAAGAAAGCAAATATACATATACATATATTGTGCAATGTCTGAGGAAACACTACAAAAAAAAAAAACATAAAAGAATTACAAGTACAGCAAAATAAAATACTAAAAACAATATATGAGTAAAATAATGAATTATGATGATCTATTCAAATTACCAAAGGAATTAAATATAAAAATTATTACCTTAAATGCCTTATTCTTAATTTATAAAATCAAAAATAATCTGACGAAAAGTGAAACAAAGATGAATACAAGTCCAAGAAGAAGAAGAAAGTCCAATATAAGATCTAAAAAATTACAGCAAAACAATATTCACATTGGTCGCGTTCAGGGAATTGTAGCGCTTAAGAGCTTTACGAACGGTACCGCTTTATGTTTGGTGCTGTACCGCTTTATCAAACGGTAAAGCATATATTTTTTCCGCTTGATCGCTTTTCAAGCAGTGCAGCTGTAAACAAAACGGCCATATTTTCGTGAACGTCCTTAACACCAATAGCGTGTTCTGGGAACATCAAGCGCTTTGTACTGTAGCGCTACATCTCTAAAATTCCCTGAATGCGACCATTGCTTAACTGGAGATTCAATAGAAATACATATCAAGGGGCAAGGCAGGGATATATGAAAACACTTTGTACACTATTCTTCACTTATTTATTTATTAACAGATGTACATTTCGATCACCATGTGATCAATATTAATATTTTACAAACATGTTGATTTATGTTGTTTATTTAAACAGTCCATATTTACCACCCTGATGTCCGGTTAGCTCAATAAAATAAGAAAAAAAAAAACTTATTTACATTATATTTACAATAAAGTTGAATAAAAAACAAACACAAAACAAAGTAATATTCATAGATATATATCGAGCGTATAACAAAAATCGACGACGAAGTTGGCGTTGGAAGTCTTGAGTCATGCCTGTACTAAGATCACACGCGTGAAATGCTGGTTGCGGTCAAGATAACAACCAGTACTATACCCGTGCGCGTGTGATTTTAGTTCATACATGACTTTAGATTTCCAATGCCAACTTCGTCGTCGATTTTTGTTACACGCTCGATACATCTTTATTCAGACTATACAAATAATTTTAACAATACAACATAAATAATTACAATACATGTAGGTGTTAGTCTGTCTGGGCTATCGACCAGAGGTCTTTCTGCCCTAAAAACAAAAGAAAAAGAAAAATTTTACAAGTTATAAAAAAAGGTACTTGCTTTCTCTCCCGATGTAGCTTATATTTTATAGGGGTACACTTACCTCATCACCGATAGTACAGGACTCATCTTTATCGTGTGGCGACCAGCTTGATGCTAAATAATTACTTTTTAAAATTATTTTATCTGAGTAAGTTAATGTTATTTGCAATAGTTTAATAAAAACATGTGACATTCTCACATTTGCATTTCAAAATAATTTCGTTAACATATGAGCTGATCTGTTATATTGATCATGTTGACACGCATGATAACAAATGTTAATGTAATAACAAACAAAACAAAACATAAATAAATATTATACAAAAACACATATTAAAAAAGTCGTTAAAAAATTTCCGAAAGGGACGATCCTCCAGGTATATTTCCTGAGTGATTGTAAAAATAATAGTCCATTAATCAGCAGTGTGCTGTTTTACAATCTGAAATTAGTGAATGGTTCAAACAAATCCAGCTGTTTTATGGCTGGATTTTTTTGTGATTCGAGAAATGGTCACTTCATTCGCTGAAACGAACAGATTTATTTATTGCTTTTTGGAAAATTGGGATTTTGTCTGAGTCATCGAAATACAAGCGCAGATTTCATAATAGGGAAGAATTTGTAATCCCTGTTTAACAATGTAATCACAAATCCGTTTGCTAAAAAAATTTTACTCATTTTTCAATTATATTGAAATGTAATTAAATGCAAAAAAAAATTATTATTTATTTAAATTTAGTTTGGCCGAATCAAAATGATGCACCGATAATATACAGGATGAGTCATTTATATTAAGACACTCTAATATCTCAATAATTAATAAATAAAAGTTTCAAGTAAACCTAGCGTATTTTAGAACGGTAAATTGATCTGTAGTGGAAAGAAGTTTCTGCATTTGGGCTCATAGGGGTCAACTTCAAATTTTAAATTCGAACCCCCAATTTTTTATTTTTGATTCGAGTAGCTAACTCAAAAAGAAGTAAGTTTTATCTGATTTTTTTTTGTAATCTTTATAGGATCGCAGACAAACAAAAAAATAATCTTTAGAGATAAAAAGTGTAACTAATGAAAGCTTTTTCATTATGTATTTTTTATCCATAGCATAATTATATATTTTATTAATTGTACAATAAACATTTTTATCATGATAACAAATCATGTGGAAAAATGTAAGCACAAAATTGAGCTGACGTTACAGGTCAATAGCCACTATACAGAGAGTTTTATGTAACACCGAACATGCTAGAATGTACTCAATGTAAATTTTCCTATGTTTGATTTGTTCAAGAACGCATCAAAGCATTGGGTGCGATGTGTTTGGCTATGATTTCTAATGGTAAAATAGTTAACCCAATTTAAACTCTTCCCATCAGAAATAAATTATATTTGTCAACTATTATGTCAAGTGCAACATGTTTAATTATGGATATTTTACTTAACATTATTGTATACATTATTGAAACGTAAAGATGTCCAATTCTTCGTATACGTCTGCTTTAAGCACCAGAACAATAAATATCACTTGCTTGCGATAAATGACAAGTGTAAATAATTTTTGACGGAGAGGGTGTATTTGGGTTGACTATAACATTTTTAGAAATAGTAGCCAATCAGCCAATCACATTGCACTCAATGCTTTGATGCGTTTCATGAACAAATCGAACATAGGAAAATTTACATTGAGTACATTCTAGCATGTTCGGTATTACATAAAACTCTCTGTATATCATTGTATATTACAATTTACTTGAAATATATTTATTTATTTATTAAACTTTATAACACCTTTATACAATATAGAATATTACGATTAATCAAATTTTAAATTGAAAGAAATTTTAATGAAAAATTCACATTTAACTTTATTGCATCATTTTATCCATCCATGTTATATTGACACTTAATGACTGACAAAATTGGTATCCCTACACTTCAGAAGCGCCAATTTCGGCCTGTGCATTTATTCATTCAAGATGAGATTTTACTCAAAACGAATTGGGATTTCGAAAAAATGTTTGAGTTGCATAATTTGTAGACATCAAGGATTACGAAAAGCAAAAAAAAAATGTTGTGTTTTTCTGTCAAATATTACTGAAAAATACCCATAAGTTGTGGAATATGAAGGTACACAATCCTTCTTCTATGGTGCATCCTTGGATACCTCATGAGTTCAACCTCTTTGTCAATAATATAAGCAACTACATAGTCATCAGAGTATATTATACTCTGATGACATCAACATATTTTGAAAAATTGAAAACGTGAATGATTGTGCCATCTGTTATATACTGGCCGATCGTATATAACACTGTTATGTATTTACCGGGAACTGGAGTGAATAAGAATAAAACATTAATGCACCCTGCGAAAATGACGTTTATTCTTTCACGGTTCCAATAACACTGCTAGTGCCTAGCTGCAACGGCACACATCCCGCGGCTCGTTATTTTTGCTAGTCACAAAAAAAAACATTTTAAAATAATTCGAATACATTACACCATTCTTTAAAGTGATTCAAATAAAAACAAATATTAAGAAAAAGTTCATCTTTAAAAAGTACAGTTCCTTCTTGAGGAAAACTAATTCAAAGGCTTAGGTGTAATTTTTGTATCAAATTTACTTTTAATGGACATGATGTGATTGTTAGAGATTGTTTAAGTACACTCAGGTTTATTATACGCAATAGAAAATCCTTTATGTTTATTAAAATTGTTGCATAATACTTACACGTAGTCAATTGAAGTTATTATTCAATAGTGTGTGCTTGTAACATCCATTTGCAATACTCGCCACTAGTAACCGTCCTTTTCGCACTCATCCACCACCCTTGCGTATGCGCCAATGGAGTACAACCACTCCCACTACCCTTTGAATCGCAACCGAACACTTATATGGTTCGCACCCTAAATAAAAATCATCTTTTTTATCTGCTGGAGTTGAATACGGCCTACTAGAAATAAGCTTTTACCTCACACTGAATACGGTCTTGGTAAAGCAACGTTATTGTATACAGTGAAAATATACAATTTCAAATATCACGTTCCTTACTATATTCGAACCCTTACAGGCTCTATTTTTATAGTATTTATATTACATCATCCAGATCCAATAATTTGATACACGAACTTGCTGTATGAATTCAATTCCATATCAATATGTGATAGACATAAGTGTATACACCTTTACAAATGTATAAACAATGGTGTTGACAACATCTTAGCAATAAATTGTCTCAATTTTCATATTTCTAGATTTTCCAAAAAAAGCTATATGTTTTCATTTAAAATGCCACGTGTACAGTATGCACCACACAAAATAAACAAACGACATAAACAAAATGACATTGTTTTGTTTACAAGTCTACAGCATTTTTTTTAAGTATAATATTTATATGAAATAAAATATACAGGCAGAAAGACCGATGGTCGATAGCCATTTTCTGAGGCTTAACTAGAGGTTTATGATTGTAATGTAAATATTGTAATGTAATTTAACGTATTTATCAGAAATAAAGATTTTCTATATATATAAAATATACAGGGTGGCCAGAAAAGGTGTGATAATTTTTAGTAAAAGTTGTTCGTTAATTAATTTTAAGTAGAAAAAACTAAAAAAAATGTTTAAATTTAAAAAAAAATATTGGGTAATTATTCAATAAGCTTTATGAGGCCATTATTAATATCCTAAATATGTGACTACAATTTATTTTTAACATTTTATGTATAATTATTGCTATTGATAATTGACTTATCATTTGGTTTAACTGGATGTTAATACAACTAATTTTAATTAAAATATTTCAAAAATATTACTGATTTCTAGTCACATATTTATTATATCATACCTCGTGGGTGTTAATGAAGAACCCTACAATATTTATTTATTTACTTAAATTTTCTACTTGAAATTAATCAATGAACAACTTTACCTGAAGATTATCACACCTTTTTTGGCCACCTTGTATTTCGATAAAATGAAAACTAAACATACTAACATGGTATATCAATGGAATGAGAAAAAAATAACCCATTTATTAAAGTCATAGCCAGCTATGATTAGTATTTAAAAAAAATACAACTTTGTGTTGTATCATTTAAATTAATGCAGATGAAAAAATATGTAATGTTTTTGAGTTATTTCGAAATTTCTTTCACAATCGATAATTCCTGTACTATTAATACGTATTCCATAATATACTACTGTCAATATTCACCGAACCCAATGTGGAAAAAGTCATTTCCAATGTGTCAATATTTTTAAACTCTTCATTTGAGTGATATTAAAATGAATAAGCATACAAATCAAAAAATTATGAATTTATTCGTCATATATTGAAAAAAAAAAAAATAACAATCACATGTGGTCAATTGAAAATCTACATGCAACACGTGTAAATAAATACCAACACAAATTTAGTTTCAACGTATTTTGCACCTTGTTACTTATTATTTGTACGATGAAAGATTAAGTAGTGGAATCATTTAGAAGAGTTGTTATAATTTATTATGAAATTTATTTTTTACATAAATCATATTGGCGAGATATAAAACAAATCAAGTATTTTATCAAGTTAAAAAATTGTACTCTTATCCTCAGATAAGGATCAAATAAAACAACATTGTCCTTGTATATAATATTTATAAAAGTTGACAATTAATACATCCGACAGAATCAAGTGGAAATAATTTTATTTTCAGGAAACATCTGTTTTTATTTCAGATTAGTTATCTGCATGTTCTTGATACGAGAGCCTGAGTATGTCTGGTTATTGTAATGTGAACACGAAAATAAACACATCCTAGAATAACTTGCCATAAACAGTTTTTAATTTTACTCAGTGGATGACCTGAATTTGTTTTTAGTAAGCTTATATTTTTTAAACTATATTTGCAGAGGATCATTAGTGGCCTTCAGATGAATGTAAATATTTAATATCAAGTCTAGATTTCCGCCTGCTTTAAAAATGTATCATTGCTTTATTTATATTGTACGATTCGTTAACAAGTGTCGTAAAAAAAATTGAATGTGTAGAAATAAATTATTGGTTATGTATGTATTATTATTAATTTGGAGTTTTTTATTTTTCATATATTTAAACATCTTTATTACCAAACATCTTTACAATATCTATTTAACAATAAATACACCTATACTGTGGTATCTATTATGCATTTATGATTAGTAATTGGCTATCGACCAACTATTATTATTGTATTTACATGAAGGCATCATCCATTGTATGTAACATTTGAGACTTGAATTGGCTATAAAAAAATTTAAGAGATAATTTTTCTGTCTGTAATTTTTATGTCTGCATTTTAGCTTTTTAGCTGGGCATTAATAAATTATCAATATTATTATTGTATTTATATGAAGGCATCATCGAAGTATGTAACATTTGAGATTTGAATTGGCTATAAAAAAAACTAACATATATTTTTTTCAAAATAATGAGTTTATTACAAAGATTAAACATTTTTATTTAAGAATGAAACACATAAACCATCAGCCATGGCTGGCTCATCAACCCATTTTTTAGTACATTTTTGATTGGGTTCCAATCTCAAGAATGACAAATTTGATTTCGTGTTTTAAGGATCATTTTGGCTGATTATTCAATTTCCAAACATTGAGCAAAAGATCAATCATTACCTTGGCTGTTGCCACACAGCAACTCTCTTGTTAAAACCAAATGTCTTTTATGACATAAAAGACATTTGGAAGGCATTTTTTGGAAGGCAGTTTTTTTTCAATCGAATTTATTTTGTAAATTTATTACTTTTTGCGTAGAAAACTCGCCACTATGGAAGTAAATTTTCAATCAAATTAAACACTCGCACACTTTTCTTCAGTGTGCAAATCGTTGCAACTAAGGCCAACCTCCACCCCTTGCAAACAAATCGGGGTATAAAGCTGGAGAAAGGTTCCACCAGAATCTAGAGAGCAACCACAATCCGTGTTACCTGCCTCTCTGACGATGACAGTAATCATCGACACCTGGGTTGTTGTTATTTACACAATCGTTTTTTATAAGTTTTATTTGTTTGCGTTTTTTTGAGTGTGTAAATATGTATCATTTATTAATTGGACCCAGTTGTTTTGTGTTAGTTGATCGTCTCGGGCTTCCTGCACTAGAGTTGTTTAAAGGAGTAAGGAGTTTCCAATAGTTTATTTGCACCAAATGTGCATTTATGATAATTATGGATATATAATTTCTTGCAACTATTAAGTTTTCAATGTTTCCAAACCTTGTTCAAGAACAAATTGTTCCATTTTGTAAATGTCTAACATAAAAAACAATTCTGTCAACTCATGAATGTTATTTTACCTTTCAAAATTAAAATAACCGATACTTCAAATTCTAAATATTAAATGGCTCATCCTTTATAAAACAAAATTTATTTACAATCCATTACATGTTTTGATTACTTCTATTTAATAAAGTGACATTTTTCTATTTAATATATATAAAGGTTTCATTAGGCTCAGACCAATTTAAATAAGGTTAAATTTTCTATTTAATTGATAGACATGGATTCTGTTATTTAAAATCCATATTTAATTTTGTACAAATTAATTACAATGAGAATTATGATTTTAAAAATTGTATAGTGTTTAAATTAACAAAATTTTTGAAACTGGTTTCAAACTACTAAAAACCTATTTTTTTGTAAATAAGGATTTTAAAGTAAAATTTTTTTATTTTAAAAATTTATGTTAATTTTACACCTCACACTGAGAAGTAGAGAGGAACATAACGATGTTATATAAGACTAAATAAAAAAAATGTTAATTTTAACATTAAAAGAGAATATTTGAAAATCAAACATTTTTTCAATTTATACAAAAATTGTTGAAAATAACATAATTTTTGAAATTATGTTAATATTTACTTATGAGATACCTTCAACAGTAAATAAAATAAATATAAATCAATTATATAATTTATATTAATTATGGTCAAGATCGATCAATCAATGATGGATCAGTGGAAGTATCGAGCTGATCAGAAAGATAGAGCTGAATGGAAAGATCGAGTCGACCACAGAGGTCAAGCTGATCGAACTGATTAGAAAGATCAAGCCGAACACAAAGATACAGCCGACCACAGAGATAGAGCTGATCAGAAAAATCGAGCTGAACGGAAAAAACGATCTGACTACAAAGATTGAGCTGATCAGAAAGATCGAGCTGATAGCTTTAATCAGGAGGATCAAACGGACCGAGCTGATTAAATTGATCAGAAAATCCACAAAAAATCTTATTCCAAAATCACTCTCTTAGAAAACTACGCTGTGAAACGTATCTGGAAAATTACAACTCCTCTCAAAAATCAATCTTGTAAAATTATTACTTGAAAATCATATAAAATCATCCCCCAGAAAAAGCACTCCTCAAAAAATAACACTCTCTAAATAAAATTTACCTGTTATTGATATTAAAACTTATCTAAAAAATCACAACCCCTCTTAAAAATCACCTCTTCGAAAAACCAGCCCTGTAAAATTATTCTTTGAAAATCAAATTTGTCCCTCCACAAAAAAAATCACTCCATAAAAAGTATACTACAAAAAAAGTAGAGAAGTGGATTGAATTGTTCGAACTGGTCAAAATGATCGAGCCGATCAAAGAGATCGAGCTGATCAAAAAGAGCGAGCGGTTCGATCACCTGGAAGGATGAAGCAGTCGAACTTTTTTGATCGATCTTGCCCATCACTAATTTATTTTATATAAATAATATTTATCATCCCATTAAACCATTGTTTAGCATTATTAAAACTTCATATAACAATAGGACACAATGTAAGCAATTCACGATATACACAGTGCAGAAAGAATATAAGGGATCTTAACAACAAATTTGACTTTCAATGGATTTCCAAGTAAAAAACAATAATAGCGTTTTCTGCTTACTACACCAGTGCGTATTTACCCGGTTTAAAATTAATTTAGATCAAAATATATTTATAACCAACACACATAGTCAGATATCTACGTCATATTATATGTGCGCAAATTATATTCATTTTAAAACTTATTCACGGTTATATAATTCAGATTTACTTAATAAAATTCTGTTTTTTGTGCTTCGTGTTACGTCTAGAAATGCAAAATTGTTTTATATCCCCAATCATAAGACAAATCGCAGATCTTCATCAACTTTCCTTTCATTTTGTAATATGTATTGTTCAAATTTTGATATTTTTAATATTACGTCAATTTCTTGGACAGCTAAGATGGCTAATACAATAATAATTGTGTAACTATGTTATCATCTACTTCTTTTTTGTATGTTTAATAATAATAATAATAATCTTTATTAACAGATATATACAGAAAGTATACAAAATAAGTGATAAACATTAACAAACTCAAATGTATATTTTATATCTGTTAATTGGCTATCGACCAGTGGTCTTTCAGCCTGTATGTTTAATATTATCCTGTAAGAAGTGTTTTAACTGTTGGATAATAAAGTGCTATTATTATTATATATCATGGTGTTTCCTTATCATCTCATTATAGGAGACTGGGAGTGGTGAGGCTTAGTGGAATAGAAGCTTCTGCTAGAAGGAATATGTGGAAGCAATAAGATTGAGTAGACTCAGGAGGTGGGCATTATCACATTCATAATGGATTAATTTATACAATTCATCAAATGCAATGAATCTATGATGATCGTAAATACGCGGATAATTGAATTCAATTGGAAGATCCTTATGTCTGATATCGATTGATGGATACCGACCATATTTACGAAAAAATAAACACACAGTAATTAATTTTTCTAAGAACTAAGGCATTAAATAATATTTTAACAGTTTTGTTAGATTTAAAATCTTTACAATTACGAGTGATGAATCCCAGTATATCTGAGCATTCTTTGTTATGTTAACATTAATGTAGAATTTTTAAAAACCAAATAATATTTTATCAAAATAATTTATACAAAAGTATATGTATTATATAGAAATTAGCTTTTATTTATTTTTAAATGAAAATTTTGGAAAGTTTCAGGATAATTTTCTACAAAAAAAATAGATTGATAAGATCTAAAATTTTAATGCAATTCTCAAAATGGTAAAAAAGTTGTGATAAATAAATAAATAAATCTTTATTGACGGATAACCATTTTATACACTACAACTGTTTACAAAATAAAAATAGAAAATAATAAAGAAAAACAGAAGTATTAAAAAATTCAATTGAATAAAAATACAATTAATTGGAAACAAACAATTTAACATAATAACAATATAAAGAATAAACATTAATGACAGCATTGCAGACGCTCAACAAGACGCTTAACATTTCTTTTAAACTCGGGTAATGTATTGTAAAAAAATATCAATAACGTTTATAATAAATTAAATGTAAACAAATTATAATTTTTAATTTGTCTCACTTAATTAACGTGTTTCATGCCATTTGTTGGAAAAAAAAAATAAAGTTCATAGCGACTAGCACGTCAGTCTGACAGACTTCTAAATGGTGTTTTAGGTGTAATGCACAATTTAAGAGCTTTATTAACTTGAAATAAAATTGCTTCACACCTTTCATTTAAACACAGAACAATTATTTCCAAGTTTATTGTAGAGTTAAATCATAGTCATTTACCTTTTTTCTTTATTATATTTTGAAAATCCAGTTTATTTAATAATAAAAATTAAAAAGTAATAAAAAAATAAAAAAAGCAATATAAAGACATTATCCAGTATCAGATTTTATTTATTGATAATCAGTTTCTATTGGAGATGAATTGAGAAAGTAAAATTTGATGTTTATTAACACGAGAAAATCTTTAAAATACACTCTGCAAAGAACTTGCTGATAAATAATTTTAATGCTTTAAAATTATTTGTGAATAATCGTAGATTCATATTCTTTCTTTGTTAATCTTATCCTCTTTTACCCGTATTGGGTGTCGAGGTTAATCTTAGATTCATATGAATAATAAATTTGATAAATCGCGCAAAACGAGATCTATTGTCTAATTTTTAAGTGAAATTGTCAACAATTTTAATAGAATCGAATTGTTGTTATAATTTTGAGGTAGAAACTACAAATTGCTATTCGTCCACTAAATTGAAGGCGATCTTACCTTATTTATCAAAAGCAGGAAAACCAACCAATAAATTATTTTATAGATAAACTATAATAAAAAGAAAAATATATGAAGTTTCATTTAAATAATCATTTATCTTTAATTACAGGTCATACTGGAAGGCTCAAAGGTTACCCTGAATAGCCCCGAAGAAGGCCAGCCGACCAGTACTGGGTTGGCTCCCTCTAGTCCAGACATGGATGACACAAGTAGTAAACGTCAGGCTACTAGGTAAATATCTCATTTTATTTTTGTACTTTTATTATAATTACAAAAATGATTATATTATACCATATACATTTATTTTCATGCAACATAGCAAAATCCAAATTACTTTATGTTAGATAATGGCAGGGTGAATTTGCCGAAAATGCAGCTACAATTAAACATATTTTTAATATTTAAACACTGTTACTTCATATTATAATTATTATAACATTGTAGAAAGGTGAAATTCTGTAAAATTGAAGGACTTTTACCTTAATAATTACACGACATAATACAATATATAATATAACAAATGTACAGAGAGTTTTATTTAACACTGAACATCATTGATTTATTTTCCATTAAATTTCTCGATAGACCAATACCATCCATTTCGGACTTTATAAAACAGTTTAATAGAACCGGATGTGTGGAAAAATCCCACAAACGAAGAATTAGAAGGCCGTCGATATTATCGGAAGAGATCAAATTAAACATTTTGTGTTATGTCGAAGAGTGTTTCAATAATATCTTTAAGCACGATTGCAAAATCATTTAACATTTCGAAATCCTCTGTACATAGAATTCTACGAGAATTTAAGTTTAGGTACTACAAATTCCAAAATCACCAGTTGCTCTATGAAAATGACAAAATTAAGAGATCAAATTTTTGTGAAATTTTATTTAATATATTAAATGAAAACAACGAAATTTTGCCAAAAATAGTGTTCACCGATGAAGCGTCTTTTTGTTTGGATGGATCAGTAAATTCTCAAAATTGTAGGTTAGTTATTCCTATTTAATTGTATCATTTTTAGACCTATTATTTCTTTCTTTTAGATATTGGTCTACTAGTAATAACCACCTTCAAAATTTAACTCATACGCAATACAACAAGAGAATTAATGTGTGGATTAGTACTTGATAGGTTCATTTTTTATTAACAAGGTTTTTGAACCATCATTTTCCTGGTCGATGGATAGGAAGGGCCTGCACGTTCGTCCGACATTTCTCCAAATGATTGTTTTCTAATAAAAATAATAATAAAATTAAAAATTTATAGTGATATTCGAGATGAAAATGTGGAAGAACTTAAAACTCGAATACTGTCAGTATGTGAAGAAATTGATCCAATTTTCCTAACAAATGCCATACAAACTTTTTATCATCGTCTAGCATATTGCTTAGAGCGTGAAGGAGATCATTTTGAATATTTATTATAATTTATACATGTTTCTAATAAACCGTTTACTTTAATCTATTGACTAAATTTTTAATAAAAACTGAATAGTAAAATTCATAATTGGTTCATTTAAATTACGCTTTATCTCTGCTCACCTTTTTTAACTAATATTTTACCTGTTAAGAATATCACAGATGTTGAGATACATTGCGGTTAAGTAAAATATCCATAATAAAACATGTTGCACTTGACAAAATAGTTGACAAATATAATTTATTTCTGTTGGGGGAAGAGTGTAAATTGGGTTGACTATATTACCATTAGAAATTGTAGTCAATCATATCGCACCCAATACTTTGATGCGTCCCAGTATACATTCAACATAAGAAAATTTACATTGAGTACATTCTAGCATTTTCAGTGTTACATAAAACTCTCTGTATAATCCGCTATCATTAATTATAATGATAATACAATAACTATGTGATATGAAAGAAGCAGTTTGTTAGTCAACCAAACTGCTTCTGTTCTGTTTTATTCAAGTTTGTTGCAAACTTGAATAAAACTGTTATGATTTTATAAATCATCCTTGTTTGGGCGAAAAAAGATAAAATCACATCCCTTCCTGTCTTGAAATCAATAAAATCATCACTTTGTTATCCTAAATCCAACAGCTTTATTGCAAAAAAATATTGCTTCAACTGTTTTTAACCTTGCCCACGATATATGGAGACAGTTAAATATTCAAAAATATTTCAGTTTTTGGCAGAAAGACCTCTGGTCGATAGCCAGTTCGCGATTGTTATATAGTAAGTAATATTGTATTGTATGTATATTATAAGTATTATTGTAGATATTAGTCCTAAATAAAAATTTATGTATATATATTTCAGTCTTGCATGGAGATTACGATAATGTACCAAAAATCTGGTATTTCTATTTAAATTTTGCAAACTTTCTTCGAAAATAAAGTGTTTCAAGTAAACAATATATTGGCTATATAGTGCCATCTATTGGGAATATAGAATAAAAGGTTCAAGTAAAATATGCATTATTGTTCCTGTCCTATTGGGAATAGAGATAAAAGTTTCAAGTAAATCTGCATTACTGTTTCTTTTCGAAATCCTTAAAAAAATAAAATTATGAAGTTGACCCCTTTATGATAGATCAATTTGTCCTTCGAAAATATGTGGAGTTAATTTGAAAATTTTCTTCAATAAATCATTATTTCTTGAAATATTAAATGTTAACATATGTTTTTTAAACAAACCAAAAAAAAAAACATCTCCATTCTTCCAAACTGATTTTTTTGTTGTGGTCTGTGACCTATACACAAATTTTCTGCTATATGGCAGAAAGGCTTCTGGCCGTTAGCCAATTGCTGTTTTATTTGATTTTAAAATCTATTAATTTGAAATATTGTATCAAAACAGTAATAATGATGTTTAATAATAATCTTCCACTTTGTAAAAAGTAAGATTTTAAAAATATTTATTTTTGTGGAAAAGGCAGCAATGCACAACAAAAAAAAAATTGATGTCAAAACTTGCGTATGAAAGTATGGCTATAAGTCAGAAAAGTTTATTAGATAATTCAATTTTCTACAATTATTTAAAATCCCCATCAAAATTGGACGAAAATTGATAACGTAAAAATGTGGGCCAATTTTAAATTTAAATTTTAAAGATTAAATTTACCTCACACTCAGAAGTAGAGAGGAACATATAACGATGTTATATAAGACCAAATAAAATAAAAGATTAAAATTTTGGGTGCGGTATTTCCATGTTTCAATGTACAAATGGTGAAACTTCAAGGGAAATGTTCACATTGTTATCTGACCAATTATAGTTTATTCTCAAAGCTTCAAAGTACACTTTAACATTGTTAGATCGACATTGTTTATAATAATTCTTCACTGGTAAAGAATTTCGTACAATCTGACACACATTTAGATTTTGTTTAAATGAAATAAAACGTTTGATTTTTTCGCTTCGCTTCGTTTACAACTGATTTAAAAAAATATATACAAAGTTTAGATATGTACAAGGATAGGAGGAAACACATTTTTCAAAATACAATAACGACAGTTTCTGGAAATGACCGTTAAACCGGACGTGCTTATACATAAATTTAGAGTAAATTAGTTTGTTCTCAATTGGCGCATTTACAAAAACTAACCCCCCGCGGCTAATAGCATTGTCCCGGATTCCCAGAAAATTATGGTCACTACCTGGTTTCGGATTACAAGTCCCTAACAAACGTAAAAACTTTTTTTGACTTTTGAAAATCCGTGGTCTAACTCCTTAATTTGGAGTAAAGTCAAATATTTGAGGAAATAATAATAATAATCATAATCTTTATTAACAGATATATACAGAAAAATATACAAAATAAATAACGTAGAAGTAGCCAAACGTTTAGCCCTTCGTACCTTAACCAAAATTAGTTACCCAAACAATCCTCTTCATAACCCTTCGAAAACTCTCCTTTATGAAAAAACAGGTATAACCCCAACCCTAAGACTTATCCAATTATCCCATAAATTTTCCATAAATCCAATAACCCAAGATTTATTAAACCATCTATGCTTTAAACGTATCCCAAACACCTCATCCAAATTCCACTATCCTGAAACTACTATTCATTCATTGACCTCATCACTTATCAACGACTAACAGACTGATATGACATAAAGACATGGACTTCTGGCCAATCACATCGCACCCAATGCTCTGATGCGTTCCTGAACAAATCGAACATAGGAAAATTTACATTGAGTACATTCTAGTATGTTCGGTGTTACATAAAACTCTCTGTATATACAAAATAAATAAGGCTCAGAAAAATTACAAAATCAAAATCAAATCAGTGATTTCCACCCTGTTTTTCGTGTTTATGTCATTGTTGTGAAAAGGTACGATGATATCTAAGTGCCTATGTCAGAAGTCATTGTCGGGTCTGTTCATAATTTAACTCTCATTAATATAGTGAAGTGGTGCATTGAATTCATGAAGACTTATACTGGGGAATGGGAGGCATTACAATGTGTCAGAGGCTATAGTCTACGTGAGTGTGGCATACTTGCTGCCCTCCCATCTCTAAATCCTTATACCAGTGTGAACCTGGCGCCCAACTTTAAAAAAATTAAAAACTAATGACGCCATTCGTTTTATCTCAAAAAAACCACCCTTTTTTTTTCATTTGTACCTAAAAGGTTAAAAAGTTACAAAGGGGTGAATTTTTTGACAGCACTCAACTTTAATATTTATTAATTCTAAAAATACCAGTAGAAAGAGCTTCGTTTGTACCTGTTTGTACTACTTTTATTTTCGTTTGTACTTCAAAGGGTTCATCAGAAAAAAAAAATTTTTGGAAATCGCACATTTTCGAAGTTTTTTTATTTTTGATCTTATTCAAATGAAACAATTTGCATTCGAAAGAGATTCGTTTGTAATAAGTTGGGCGCCAGGTTCACATCGGTAATCCTTATAGTGGGGAATTTACATTTTGGGTTTATACTTTTATTGTGTGAAAAACATAGGGATGTATTTCTAACGTATATAAAAAAATAAAAGTGAAGTAAGGAATAAAAAGTGTTTTAATTGTGATTAACTAACTTCACATAACTCAAATTTAAACAATTAATAAACAATTAAACATAGGGAGTTGATCAAGTTTAGGTTTGTGGGATTTGAGGCAAATTTGTGGGCCAAAAAGGAAAGTCTGTGTTCGATAAGAGTGATATTAGTTTTATGAAATAACTAATATCATTCCTAAGTGATATTGAAGGATTATGTAAGGGGTTTAGGGGATGCCTGATCTTTGTTACTACTCTAAGTGTCGCTGTTTCGGCGACTTATAAGTTTTTTAAAGTGAATGGGTGGGTATGGTAAGCAAGGACAGTGGCGTAATCAAGTAAAGGGTGTTATATTTGATGTAATTTATCTGTATTAATATTATATTATGTCATTATTACTTATTTATGTAAAGTTTAAATAAATTAATTATAATTATTTCTGAAATTTATTATTTTTTCAGAGTTTTCAAAAAAAGTTCACCGAATGGGAAGATAACAGTGTATCTGGGAAAACGGGATTTCGTAGATCACATATCACACGTCGACCCAATAGGTAACAAAACGTGCAAATAATATTTGAATTGTATTTAGATAGACTTTTTTATTTCCAGATGGGGTCGTACTAATAGATACTGATTATGTTAAAGACAGGCGAGTATTTGGGCACGTGTTGGCGGCATTTAGGTATGGGAGAGAAGACTTGGACGTGTTAGGACTGACTTTTAGAAAAGATTTATACCTCGCTTCAGAACAAATATTTCCTCAGGATGGCACAGCTAATAAGAGACCCTTAACAAGATTACAAGTAAGAAATAGAACCTTAACATCAATTCAAGTATATTTAATTAATCCTATTCTATAAACACAACATTATATTTAATATATCTTGAATAGCTTTCTCACTGAGAATTAAGTGAGAAAGCTATTGTGTGAAATATTCTGGCATAAGCATAAATAAAGAACACTTGATTGGTTTCAAAAATTAAATATTTTATTTATTAAATTGATATTCCTTTTAAATTATATTTATATCTATGAATTGAAGAAATTTCAATGTACAACATTTAGATATAATTTAAATTAATTAAATATAAGTAGAAAAGAACATGGGTTCAAATCCCATCAGAGATGTTTCTTTTCCACTTATATTTAATTAATTTAAATTATATCAATGTTGTACATTGAAATTTCTTCAATTCATATAATTAAATATTTTATTTACTCTACTAGTTTCGTTTCATTCTTGATAATTCTGAAAAAAAAAAATGAAAATAGTTGACTTAATAAAATATTTTATATATCAAGCGTATAACAAAAATTGACGACGAAGTTGGCGTTGGAAGTCTCGAGTCATGTCTGTACTAAGATCACTCGCGTGAAATGCTGGTTGCGGTCAACATGACAACCAGTACTTTACGTGTGTGCGTGTGTTTTTAGTTCAGACATGACTATAGATTTCCAATGCCAACTTCGTCGTCGATTTTTGTTATACGCTCGATATAACAAACCAAGTGTTCTTTTTAATAATAATAAAAGGAATATAACTATGTTCAGTGATATTCCTCATTTTCACTCAAAATAAAACAGTGAAGTAAGAAATATAATGTGTTTAATTATTTAAGTTGCTTCACATAATTTACAAATATACAAGTGTTCTTTATTTATACTTATTCTAAACTTTTATATTTAATGCAATCATATTAGCCAAGGCCATTAATTTTACATAATAATAAGAAAATGAAGCAACAATAAGGTTACATTGGGGCCGTGGTGGGTGAGTTGGTCTTGTCGCCGAGTTTGGGATCGAATCACACAGGGGCAAGAGATATTTCTAACGAAATATACTTATTTCCGGTCCACGGATGTTTATGTTCATCATCATCATAGAAAAATTACTTATATACAAATTTCGTTAGTGGCGGATAGGGAATACCTACTCTAAAAAATGTCATCTCTCCCTAACCTCTTAGTATCCTATCAATCATCCTTCCTTAAAAAAAGGTTACATTAAACTATGGGATTGATGTTAGCAATAGATTTACAAAATCAATATCTCTGAGTTATGTTTTTACAATCGTTGGGTAAATATTACTTCTCTGGTGACTAAAGTTTTTGCATATGATAAATAGTGGAAACCACAATTTTCACATTCATTCAATCTACCCGAGGATTAAACCATGCTCAAAGCATGGGATAAATTAACAGAGAAGTTATTAACTGTACTTTTAACAATATGTAATATTGTTTAATGCTTCTATAATTTACTAATGCGTTACAAAACAATAATCATATAAAATAATTACATATACTCCATCAAGGAATAATTCTGATATAATTATTGCAGGATTTTTTAACTTTTATTTGTCCCATTTTATAATTTTTCTTTGTTCTTCAGCCTTTTACCACAAAAAACAAAGAAATAAAAAAACAACTGTTGTTATAACTACACAACTCCTCATAGTTTAAATAACACTTTTTATGACAGAATTTTATAAATAGTGTATTAATTTTAATAATTTACACCTGAAAGTGTTGAATTTATTAAATAAAATATTCAACCACCATTTATCTAGTGTATAGATAACTGTTGATCGCCATATCACTCTTTCGGACATTGTCAGACAAGTGTTGAATGTTGGTGCTTGAACATTTTATTACATGATTTTCATTTCCTGGTCTCATAAATTAGACTCAAATTGTTGATGATGCTACTTATAAATTAGGTAAAAGATAGATGGATATAATTCCAATTATATGATTCCTGTCGAAAATATAGTCAATAAATTATAAAAACAAAGAAAAGCAAAATGTTTTATTTAATCATAAACAATGAATAATGAAATAGAAACCTCAGTTTTCAATAAACCATAATTTATTAAATTAAAATGTAAATTTACAATTTTCTATAACTAAATTAAAAGTGTTTTATCACCAATTCATGTGCTTTGACGTACACACAGTTGTTATTTATGTCCAAAATTACAATCATGACCACATCCAACTGATAGCTAGTTATTGATGATGAGTTACCCATCAATTATAGAGAAATAACAAAGTTTCTTAACCACTATGGATTAATATATATATTTTTGATTAGATTAGAAGTGAATAGAAATATTAGCGTTATGGTTTTGTGGAAAGTATGCAGAACGCAACACAGCCAGCCCTCCTTACACTACTAGCCTCGATGGGCTAGTAGTGTTAAAGTTAAGAGGATCACCACCATTTATCACCCTGTATCCTCCACTGGACTTAACGCAGGCAATACCCAAATATATGCTCTGTGAGAATCGCGGCAATCTGCTTTATGTTTTAATTAGAGATTAATTTCCGTTGATTGTTTTTAGCAGATGCCACCGGTAGCATAAATTCAGCTGTATGCTCCGGTCGGTTAGTAACAACCGAATGACTTTGGCACCGTATTTTAAATGCGATGAGTTACTAACCGGTGCACATCTAGGCTAAAATCTATGAACACAGCAATGTTTTCTATTATTATTAGTATATAAATTTGTTCGGATATGATTTTACATTTTGTTGAACATGTTTTATTCAACCATAACAACATTTAATAATGCATTAATCTCTCATTAAGGCCCAATTTTATAATCCTCAAGTAACGTTAGACTTGATTTTTTCATTTGCTTCGCAGCACTGTCTTATTGGTAATGAAATGGAGAGAATCATAGACATCAACTTTTGTTCTGGGAATATGTTACTTACACCTTATTTGCGGATTGCAAAATTTGGCTTAAGTCACTTTGAAGTTTATTAATCTTTTAGGTTAGGTGATGGCTAACCTTCAAATATAAGTAGGCTGTCACCTAACCTAAAATTGCGACTCACACAAAGTGGCCACACTGGCAAATACTGAAAAAGGGACATCTGTATTTACCAAAACACTTATTTAATAATATTTATTAATAATATATATACAGAGTGGTCAAAAAAAGTGGGACAATTTTCAGGTAAAGTGGTTTGTTGATTAATTTTTAGTAGAAAATGTAAGTAAAAAAATATATTTTGCTTACAACTCCACATGAGCCAATTTAAAGAAATGTCAATTTGGCAATGGTTGATTGAAGTATATATGAAAAATAAAATATAAAGTAAATATTTAAAACTACATATCAGTGAATTCCTGTGTCACTGTGAAGCAACATTTAATAAGATTTTGTAGGATTTCACATTTTTTTTTAATAAAATTGTTGAAATTTTGAATTTATTTATAAATTTTATGTCATTGAAATTTTTCTTTTTTTCTATTGAATTTTTTTTTCTAAAGAATTTTCAGAGACACGTTTACTATTTTTATGAGATATAACGAAAAAGAATTAAATATTTTTTTTATTTAGATTATAACTTGAGACACAAATTTCAAATAAACCTTCAATATTTTTGAGGGCCAAATTGATCTTCCCTAGAAAAATGTTACTATAAGGCCCCATGGTAGCCCCTGTGGTGTTAACTTGATAATCTTATACGGGAACCTTGATTTTTTTATTTCGGAACCCATTAGAGTATAAAAAATAATTAGATTTTACTGGAAACATTTTTTCTAAACAAACATGTCGTGAAGAAAGAAAATAATTTCAAGTAAAATCTGCATTATTGTTTCTGCTCTTTTCAAATATCTAATAAAAAGGGGGTTCCCATTTAAATTTATGAAGTTGACCCCCGGTAGGCCTCATGCAGACTTCATTAGATAATTTAGTTTGCTTCTTGAAAATATGGAGGGTTAATTTGAAATGTTTCCATGTAAAATCATTATTAGATATTCGCATATCTCAACGTAAATCTCTCAAGAAAAATAATATTTTTATATAATTTTAATTAGATATAATATTAGAAAAATTCATGAATAAAATGAAACTGTTAATTCACAGTTTTCTTATTTTGATATTTTTAAATTCAATACAGATAAGTGATGATTTGTACCCTTCGGTGCTCAGGGGTGAGCACAGCTGGAAGGATGTGGCCAATCTGTGATGATACTTGTCATCTTTGAATATAATGAAAAATATACAAAAAATAATATGGTAATTTGTAATATATATTTGGCCGATAGATATCTGCAGTTTTGATAGTTGGACATGGATTGTAATTTCGGGTATAAGAATATGTTGTAATTTGATCATAAAATATGTTAATAAGAGTTTTTTTAAATTCATTGTAAAAGGAGGAGAAGAAAAACGAATGTTATAAATTTTAGGAGAGGCTAATAAAAAAATTGGGACCAAACGCATTTCCATTTTATTTCGAACTACCACCACACTGTCCAGCTTCTGTCACATTGCAACCAGCCCCAGGTGACACAGGAAAACCGTGTGGCGTGGACTACGAATTAAAAGCCTTTGTAGGCGAGACTCAAGAGGACAAACCACATAAACGAAACTCAGTGAGGTCTGTGCCAAAAAAATCCCGCAAAGAAAACACTTAACTAAATAAATACTCTTACAGGTTAGCGATAAGAAAGATTATGTATGCACCAAGTAAACAAGGAGAACAACCGTCCGTAGAAGTCAGCAAGGAGTTCATGATGAGTCCCAACAAATTACATTTAGAAGCATCACTAGACAAAGAGTTATATCACCACGGTGAAAATATTGCAGTGAATGTCCACATAGCGAATAATTCCAATAGGTCTGTGAAAAAGA
Source organism: Philonthus spinipes (assembly GCA_963082785.1). Classification (NCBI taxonomy): domain Eukaryota; kingdom Metazoa; phylum Arthropoda; class Insecta; order Coleoptera; family Staphylinidae; genus Philonthus; species Philonthus spinipes. The sequence continues at coordinate 20,652,982 of OY720301.1, forward strand.
TCAAAGTTTCTGTCCGTCAGTTTGCTGACATCTGTCTATTTTCCACCGCACAGTACAAATGTACGGTCGCGGAAACGGAAAGCGAGTAAGTAAACATTTTTAACCCTCTAAACACAATAACACTCCAAAATGACTGTGAAATGTTATGATGTTCTTCTTGATTATTGTAAATGTTATAAAATTAATTGATTTAAATATTTAATAAAAACACAAAATATTTGATTGGTATTGTTGATTTCCGTGCTATTAGATCACGGCCTAATAGTCCAGAAATCAACAATTCCAATTATACTGGTTGTGGAAGCCAGTTTGATAAAATATTTGATGTTTCATATTTAATTCACACTTCAATAATTCTTTCATTGCTTAAAGCACTGATGGTGCCTTTTATAATCTCCCGGGAACGAGAACACAACGGAAACGGGAAAGATAATTCATAGGATTTACATGTATCAATTCACTTGGGAAGGGGTTTTACGGGCTTTCTGTAGGGTGATTGTGAATCTGCCAATATTTGTAACACCAATGAAGCTACGGTGTAGTGAAACACTTCTATCAATGTCGATTAATAAATAGTGAATTCCGAAACATTTCGTGTTTTTATTAAATATTTAATCAGCAAATATTTAAAGCAGAATTTCATATTCTAAAACAAAATTTCAGAAATTAATTTAATATCTAATTCAATGATTTAATAATATCAAAATATAGCTATTTGGAATATTTTGATTCAAAGTATACTTCTTATTTATAACTTTTCAAACTCACTTGGAATATTTTTCTTTCTTTTTAAATAAACCAAATTTTAGTGCCATCTATGTGGAATAAAAAATCTATTAAAATGTGCATTTTGTATCAAAAAACGATTTTATTCAAGAAGATTCTTTATTATTATAAGAAATAATGAATAAAAATGCTAAACAAGAAGTTTAACAATTATTCACGGAACTCCATTTAAAATTTATTAACCTACTTCAAAACATACCTTTTTTTGACAAATGTTTCTACTAAAATCAGTATATTTTTAATGCTTTAAATGTTAAAAATATTAAATTAAATTGTTATTCCTTCTAAATTATATTTATATCTATGAATTGTAGAAATTATACCTCAATGTTGTACATTGAAAATTTCTATAATTCATATAATTTAAAATGAATAATAATTTAATTTAATTAATTAAAAATGCGACATTTGCATTTCCATTCCATTATTCGACTTCAAATGGGAACAGGTTAGCGCGGTGTATCTTTCTCGGGCCCATCACGAATGTCTGTATAAAATGAGTACGGGTGGATTTGAGACACTGTATGGAGATTTGATATCACAGGTCTCTGTGGTGTAGTTAGTAGGGCACCCGACCGGCAATCGGGGGACGTGGGTTCAAATTCCATCAGAGATGTTTCTTTTCCACTTTATATTTAATTAAATTTAAATTATACCTCAATTGAAAATTTCTACAATTCATAGTTAAATATATTATTCTCTTCAAACTGTTTTTTTTATTGGTTATATATTTTTTTAATATTATGAAATGTGGTCAAAGAGGTTTATGGATTACATGTATGTAATTTTAGTGATTACAGCATCATTTACCAGGAATTGAAAATAATGTGGGATCCCTTGAGGTCACATTACCATGTTGACAAAAGATGTCAACTTATATTGAATTTAAATGGCTGGTCCAAACCGTTTCAAATGGCGAGACTTTAAATATATTTTAATAAAACATTAATAAATTTAATAAAGCAAACCACTTCAGAGTAGCTCAAAACTAGTGTTGATGATTAATAAAACATAATTTATTTAAGGTTTCAATAATTTTTGGTTTATTTCTGAGATTGGAACATTACAATTACAATACAATATCTAACAACACATTAATGTTCACAATATATTTCCAACTCTGAAACTGGCTATCGACCAGTGGTCTTTCAGCCTTATTAATTTTTTTTATTTTGTTTGAATAATAATCTCATTTGTACTTTATGTATACATGAATTGAGAAATGAAGCTATCATTACTATTGACTAATAAATGTTAGTATTAATTAATCAACAAATAAGGAAATCTTACTCTAAGCTAACAAATTTATATCTTCATAATAGAAAAGATAAAAAAATATATTTATGTAAATGTAAACATATTCTTATATATTAAAAAAATTAAATGAAACTAAGTTTAAAAATGATATAAATATGCAAAAAATGGATTGATCGGTGAAATCAATTCAAGTTAATAAATTTTTGCTCAACAGTGCGATAAAGTGTATCTTAATAATTGGAAAGATAACGCAAGTGCCATCTGATAAATGGTGGTTGAATGTTTTATTAAACAATAAATTTTGCTTTATTAAATTATAGCTTATGAAATGTCATTAAATAACAAACTAAATTTTGATAATCATAATACAGAGAAAAATTCTATCAGAAAATATAAGAATCAAATGAAATATGAAAAAAAAAAAGAAAGTTTAATTACTTAAATATTACTACGATATTTCTAAAAGTATTTTTTCAATTAATAAATATACATTTTTCTTTCCTAAAATTAAAAAAAATTGAATTGATAGAAATTTGAAATTATTTTATTATATCATTTTTCTTGTTAATAAAAATATGTTGTTTTTTCTTCTTAAAATTACAAGATTGTTTGAAACAAAAATTAATTTAATAGAAAATTGATATTATTTTATGTATTTACAAATCAAGTAATTGAGCATCATAACATATCACCTAAAGGAGTGTTATAAAATTTACTCAAGTTGAAATTTAGCATAAGTTCATAGATCATTTTGTGTATATATATAAATAAATATTTTTTTATTTTTTTCTCTGTTCGTCATATATGTTCTCAAACTATTTCCTATTACGTGTTGTAAATATATCCTGAGCCCAGAATTATTTACAACCCTCATAATGATTGAGATAAGTGAGATAGTTTATATTATTATTTGCATGACGAATATTATACAGGAAGTTATTTGTACCAAATTAAATGATCTACAATTAAGTGCCTTAATTAAGACTCTGCAGCAACTACACCGGCTAAGGATTTTAATTACATAATTGAGGAAAACAAACAAAAACCATATAGATGTGTGATTTTCATCCTTATTAAAAATGGACTCAAAGCATCGATAAAATGCAAATTATTTATATCTTTGAGATGATTAGAAATGTTTGTAATGTTTAAATATTAGAAATATTAATTATTTCAATATTTAAATATTATTTAAAAGAAAATTAAAAAATTTTCTTTTTTTTAAGGTACAACCAGTGAAAATCAAAATGCATCTCTGTTCTTTATAGTGACTATATATAGTCTTTATAGTCGCTATAAAGAACATAGATGCAATTTGATTTTTACTGATTGTACCTTAAAAATATTAATTATTTCAATATTTAAATTTTCAATTTTCTTTTTTTAAGGTACAATCAGTGAAAATCAAAAATAAAAAAAAAAGAAAATTGAAAATTTAAATATTGAAATAATTAATATTTCTAATATTTAAACATTGGTAGTTTATAGTATAATAATAAATATAAATTAATTATTGTTGGTACATTTTCAATAATTTTTTCATATTTTTTATTAGAAGAAATCATATGAAAAACAATTTTTTAATAAAATAATAGTAATAATTTAATTATGAAATACGCCATTTTTTCACAACTGTTTACACTAAAACAATAATAAATTTAAATTATGTACAATTAAATTATTATCAGAAAAATGATTGATTGAATTGAAAATTTAAAAACATGAATTTATAACAAAATATGTAACAAGAATTATTATATATAATTATTCATAATTTAAAATCATCACCTAAGCAAAAATCTATTAATATTAGTGGGATTATATGGCAAGGAAATTTGATATGCATTGGAATTGTGCTTTGTCGCATCTAACACCACCAAGTAGCATCAGAAGTTACATAAAATAATGCACTCAGTAAATAATTTACATGCAAAAATATTATATAGCCCGATTACACAGTAATTTAACAAAATATCCACATAAGTCGATAGACCTTTAACCATTATTTAACCATAAATGTATTACATTGTACCATATATTGAATTAATGTCACAATAAAGATGTTTTGTTATTGCATGTACATAAAAAAATAAGAATAATATGCAATAGTAAATTAATGAATGTTAAATTAAGAACAAAATCGACAATGACTTTTGACTTATAGACTTAATTATTATGATACTTTTTTTTCACGATAATGACATTAACACGAAATAGCAGACAGAAAGTCCACAGGTTGATAGCCTATTAACAGATATTAATTATATATTTACTTTTTAACTTTCATTATTTTATATATACTTTGTATATATCTGTTAGTAAAGATTATGTATACAGGGTGATTCAGAATGGAAATATTTTAAAGATATGTCCTCGAAGCAAAAATAAACTTTTCGATTTTCATTTGTTTCAGAGATAAAGTTTTTCTTTTTAAAAAGTTAATCTAGTTAGTTTTTACAATGTTGTCCTAGATGCCAATTTTAAACAAAATATTAATTAGGTAAATATCAAAAGTGACAGTTGTAGTTGTTTTACGAGATTATAAAAATGCCTCATATTATCAGTCATCGAGAATATGCAGATGTAGTGTTTGTTTAAGGATTTTGTAATCGTAATTCTGTTCGTTCGGTAGAAGAGTATCAACATCATTTTCCAAACTGAAGAACTGAGAAAGATCACCAGATCTCATTCTCATAGATTTTTGTCTTTATCAAAGTGGACAAAAGGGATACGCTACTAGATCGTATTCTTAATGCAAATTATGGTTCACTTGCTACTAGGTCCATTTATAAACTCACAAGTAAGTGTATCAAACTGGGTGGTGGAATTTTCGAAAATTTAATGTGAATTAATGCTACTTGCTTTTTTTTTGTAAGTTCAGCAATACATTTTCCTTTAATTTTATAAATTGCTATTGTTCAAAATATTTTTGAAACAAATGAAAATCGGACTTAAAAATATGAACATATTTTTGCTTCCTGGACTTGTCTTTAAAATATTTCCATTTCCTCCCGAATCACCCTGTATATAGATATATATACAACTGTTATGTCAATTTTTCATTTTATATATATATATATATATATATTTATACTTATAAATTACTATTAATAAGTAAATCATGTTTGTTCAAATGTTAATTCTTTAGTTCGACATACAGATAAATAGCAATAATGCTGGAATTTTTCCCATTACACTTTGCAATTTGAAAGTTTCACACAATACAGAAACTTTCAGAGATAAATTTAGCAGTTTTATCGTTGATCTTGTTTACAGCTGTATAAACACTCACATTAAAACCATTCCATTTTCAATTACATCGCTGAATTCTCTATTGATTTGAAGCAGATGGCTTCATTTGCTGTTTAATTATAGACAATAATCTATTATTGGTTTTGAAAATAGATTTCATTTTGAGTGCTTCAACATTGAATTATTTATTTTAAAATCAGCAGAAGTGAAAAGTAGGATTCTTAGAAAATGTTTTAAAAATTATTCTATATTTTTTTTAAAATAGTTATTTAATATTTTTATTGATTTTCATATTCAATAAAAATACTATTAACTTCAATAGGAAAAGAAATTTGAAAATAATTAATAAAAAATATGTAGAATTAATTTCCCACTAAGCTTATGACAATAAAAATTAATTGTTCTCATTATTTTTAGTAGGTATAGAGAAAACAATTAATTTTTATTAAGGGAACTTTACAGGTGATATTGCAGAGTTCAGGTTCAGATCCCACTGGGGCAAGAGATATTTCTAATAAAATCATAGATAAATAATTTAAATATATTAAATTTCATTAGAGGTTGATTGGGTGAACCTATGCTAAAAATGTCCTCATTTCATGACTCCCTAACTTTAATATCCGTCAATTATCCTTCCTTTAAAAAAAGTTTTACCTGTTGCAAAAATGTATTAATTTGTACACAAAAAAAATAATTTTTTGCACATGTGTACTAGATTTATTTTTTGTTGTGAGAGAGTAAAATCCATTTACAGACAGTCCTACCAATCATAGAAATTATCGGTTAAAACTCTCTCCCTTTTAACTGGTGTCAAATACAAAAGTCATTGGCAGGTGTACTTAACCTAATTATCAGTCTTCCCTATGTTTAATATCACAGATAATCGATCAAACTTACTGGATAAACACAAGCTAGCCATGCTCTCACAGTAAACTCGATCCTACCAATCATAGAAACTATGGGCTAAAAACCCCTCCCACTTAACTAGTGTCACATGTGATGGTCATTGGCAGGTGTACTTATCCTAATAAAAGTCTTCCCTAGATTTAATATTACAAATAACTGATTGAACTAAAAAGATAAACACAAGCTAACTATACTATCACAGCTATACTACCAGTCATAGAAACTATCAGTTGAAAACTCTTCCCACTTAACTGGACACCAAATGTACAAATATCATTGACAGTACTTATCCTAATTACCAGTCTTCCCTATATTTAATATCACAAATAACTGATCTAACTAAAATAATAAACACAAGCTAACCATATAATCAGAGCAAACTTGATTATGCATAGCTGAAAAAACTAATAATAAATAAGTGAATAAAGTAATAATCAGGTGTGGAGGGTCTGGTCATCTGGGCAGTACAGCAAAGCTAAAATCAAAACATAAAATTATAATTTCAACATTTTCAAATAAAAATTCCTTCTGACAAAATGCTGCGATTTAATTTAGAAGTATATATAAATGTAACAAATTAAAATTTAATTTTAAGTAAAGAAGAATTAATAACTTTAAAACTTCCCTCCCTTTGTTTGAATATTTAGTTGATGGATGGTATTCAGGGGGCGCTGCACCCACTCCATGAACAAGTATGACAAGTATGCTTTAGAAATATATTTCACTCAAGCAATGATAAAATATTTAAATAATTAGTTTAGCAAGCTCATTTGCAATTGATAATGAGTACTTAGTACTTGAATTATAAATTTAGTACTAATAAAAACAATAAGTGAAGCAAGGAATTGTGTACATCATAATCGGCTACGTTTCTTAATTATTTTAAAAATTCTTTTCCTATTTGATTATTTAAATAACTTCATTTAAATATTTCAATTGTACAGGGTGTCCTATTTTTTATAGTTTCTTCAAGTAAAGTACTATTAATATTAAAGATAAAGGAAAACCAATATATGCTTCTAAGGGACAATTTTAGTGCTAATATCATCTACCTTATCAAAATCTTCAATTGTTTTAGAGTCAAAAGTCAAATTTTGTCAATTTTTAAATATTAAGATAACGTTTTCATTTGAAAAGATATTTACTTGGTGTAAAAACGTTTTAAGGCACTCTTTTGAGTAGAATATGCTGAAGCTCTTAGATTTTGTCTTAAGTTTTTAATTTCTGAGATATAATATAAAGTTGTATTTTTTCAAATACAGATCATAGTTGGCTTTGACTTCATTTTTTCTAAGCTTTTAAAATGTATATAATTTATAATATTTGTATTTAATCGCACTTGTTTATTTTTAGTTTTTCAATTTTTTAAATTTATTTTATCAATATTTAAAAACATTTTGTTGTGTGGATTTCTTTAAAACATTATTTATAAGAAATGTAACACAATTTTAAATGAACTTGAAGAAGACATCCATTATGCATTTAATAAAATAACAACACTTATTTTACAAAATAATAAATGCAATTCACTGCTGATGCCTAATGTGCATTAATAGAAATGGCTCGTATTTTGAAAAATATTTGTAATAATTTTTGATTTGTGGCAATTTATTTACGATATATATTAAGTGTTTTCTGTACTTTGTTCATTTATTCATTCATTTGTTTCATTAAATAACTCATTATTTATTGTTGATTATAATTAATTTAACTTTATGTCTACTCTATAAAACAAATTTAAAATAATATATATATATATAATCTAAAATCCCCATCTACCATAATGGTGGTGTAGGGGTAATTTAAAATAATCAAAAAACTTAAAATAAACAAGTACGGTTGCAAGTATTATAAATTTTATATATTTGAAACGTTTAGAAAAAACGCAATTATTTGAAATCAAAGCCAACTATGATTTACATTAAAAAAAAAATACAATTTTATCTTATATCTTGCAAATTTTAAACTTAGGACAAAATATAATATCAACGTATTCTACAAAAAAAGTGCCTTAAGAATGTTTTTACTGCAAGAAGATATCTTTTCAAATTAAAAAGTTATCTTAATATTTCTAAATTGGCAAAATTTGACTTCTGACTTATAACTCGAAAACAATTGTAGAGAAATTTTGATAAGGTACATGACATTAGAACTAAAATTGACCACTGGAAGCATATATTGGTTTTTAATGGTACTTTACTTGAAGAAATCATCGAAAATAAGACACCTTGTACATCACTACAATTTTTTTTCATCTCTCCATGGCTGAAGAGGTAATTATTTTTTCACCTTTTAATTTAATATAAAGAAATTAATATGAACTTTAAACAATTGTCAGCCTCGTCACAGATGAAATATATGTTTGTCTGTGGTCTCGTCAGTTAATAAACAATTATTAACTATTGAGGTTTTTACTTTGTTACAACACAAACCAAGTGATTTTTTTTAGAAATCTTACACATACACTAATAATTTGTATGGTTTCAGATTAATTTTATGCTAATGATATATTGATGTATTGAAACTATAGTCACCAAATAAAAAAAAAACAATTTCTTTCACTATGATCTAATTAATCACTTGGTGAAACATGATTCAATAATAAATGATAATCTAAATAAAAAAAAAAAAAACATTAGTTGGAATATCTCTAATATTTATTAACAAACCAAGTGTTTTTACTTAGATTTTCAATTATAAAAAAATATAATTATAAAACTGAATGTTGTGAAAAATATAATATACATATTTTGATATTTCAATATTTGTATAGAAAGCTATTTTTTAAAATTGGATTTATATATTCATTTTAATTTTTGTTAATTTCTGAGAGGATCAAATTATGATTAAAAAAATAGGGTGCTTTTACACGGCTTATTAATTCAATGTTTTGTTCACATTCTAAATTAACGAATCCCAATCATTTTGAATCTGTTTATTTAAAATAATTTAACCTTTAAAATAATTTTGAAATAATTTACTTAATTTCCTATATTGATATAAAAGATATGTATAGTCTCTATCGAAATAAAATGAAAACAATATACTCTCCATAAAAATTATCACTGAAATGATGTTTAGTTTGAACTTTAAAAGAAAACAACTTCTTATGACTGCTTACTGTTAATAATAATATATACATATGAAATAGAATTTAAAATCAAATAAACAACCCACCGAGCATACATTTTAGTAATGTTTCATCAATGTTACAGCATTGCTTAAAAGTAAATAACGTTTGTTAGTTTTTTTAATCATTCATTAAAATTTTTACCACTGTAATTGGCTAATTAATGTTGCATATAACCTAAAATTTTAAATACATAAACATAGTGGTGAAAAAATAAAATTCGCAATGAACTTTACTGGCAATATGAACAGTTTTTCAGAAGTTTTCATTTTAATCAATTAAAATGAAAATTTCCCAATTAATGTGGAACATGACCTGGAATTTTAAATGCATGAATATTTGTAATGAAAAATAAGTAATAATTGCAATACAAGACAGTTTTTTAGAAGCTTCCAGGGATTACAACGGTGTAATTAGAAAAACGAAATAGCATCACGTTGTGAATGAATGTGACATTAGAAAGAAACTTATTTTATTCCTTGCATTTAGCATTTATAGTTATTAAAACTAAAATAAAAATTAGATTAATTTGTAACTTTTTTAATTCGTCAATCATGATTTCAATATTAAAGAAAAAATTAAGTAATGCGAAATGTTCAACAGTTTTATGAAGACCTTTATTCCGAATAGTTTTAAGAATGTTATACAATAGTTTGTTTTACAAAGAATTTTATTCTGACTAATTCCGATTTTAAGTCAACTTTTGTAGGAAACTTCAGTGATTAATGAAAGTTGTTTAACTTTGTAAGTGTGCCACTACGTTTAGCAGTGCTTTTGAAATTATGCAGCTGTTGATAATGAAATATTTTTGTAAATACTCTTGGTCTTGACCTCTTAAAAATTACATTAAAAATATTCATGCATAAGTCTATAGGATTATGCATACCGTAATTTGTAGGGTGTGAAATTGCTTTAAAAAATATACATATAACTATACATACAAAAATATTTATAAAATATTAGAAATTTACACAGCAAATATGTTAATTTAAATGATTTAAATTAATTCGTTATGAATTTAAAACAGAATTAATTTAAATAGATTAAAATTCCAATTCATGTAAAGTCATGTTAATATTAGTTTAATGAAATATGAATTTAATATTTAATTAAAAATAAATTTTAAGCATAATTCTACATCTACTAAATCCTTTTAATTGCAATTACTGTAAGTCTTATGAACATATTATTGTTTTATTATAACGATGATTTTCTTGAAAAGACAATAATGTGAATATAAAATAGTGGAAACATTCCATTATTAAATTTATCTCCTGTTTATGTTTGATTCATTTCCGATCCATCAAATACACAAAAACATCCACAACACAAAAAGCACACAATTTATTTTTGATTCATCAGCATTTTCATGACGACAAATATTCGAAATTTGCGCGAAATTTAAAATTTCAACATTTACGCCACCTGGTTGACTCAGTGAACTAAATTCGTGAACTGATTGGAAGACTTCTGAGCTGCACGATTTGAAAAGCGATCATGTGCTTAATAAAAATTACCACAATAAATCAAGAAAAATTTATCTGTGAATATAAATAGTTAAATCGATGCTAATATATAAAAACAATGGTAAAATTTGATCTTTTAACTTTTTTTTAACTCACTTGGTGAAACATATGATATACTGGTTATTAAGGTTGAATTTGTGAAATAAACCAAGTGTTTTCATTTTTAATTTTAATGACATATATACGATAACATTTTTCTATTCAGGAAATGACAAATTCTACTATAGAGCTTTACTTTAAAAGATTCACATTACACGGCTAATGATTTAGAGATCAAAACTGGTCGGAATAAAGTGTATTCAATGAAGAACTATTGCAAAACAAACAAAATTGTTTAATATCTCAAATTAATTTATGTTTATAGAAAGGATTTTTAAGTACTAATCCATGTATTAATGAAGTTTAGTAAATTTTTCAGCAGAGCCAACAATGCATATTTACACCACTGATATTTATATAATCATAAATAACTTTTCATAAATATTTTATATAACTCATTTTTTTTATTTTCATGAATTAGATTTCAACTAAAAGTATTTAAAAAAAATACATAACTAATTGAGTGTAATTCGTATTAAATGATTTGCAAATTATATTACAGTAAATAATATTTTCATAATTGTTAATAATAATTTATTTAAAAATAATATTCATCAAATTGTTTTCCTGTCATAAGAGGTAGTATTTCATGGAAACATTCAGCGGTAGAGATCAAGAGGAGATGACTTTGATATTTTAAATATTACTATGTCCGAGGATAGATTATGTAATATGTAGGTGAATATTACAGAGCAGGTTGTCCAGTATCACCAGGATTTACAATGTCAAAAGTATTCTCAGTACGTCCTTTATTAGCGAATAATAAAGATAAAAGGGGCTTAGCATTGGATGGCCAACTGAAACACGAAGACACAAATTTAGCCTCGTCGACTATGTGAGTTGACCAGTAGGAATCGGTCTGATTCATTATTACATTCATAAAAAAAAGATTTAAAAAAACAGGTGTTGGTGTTTTAATTGCATGCAGAAGACTAGGTTTGGACCAGGTGATGGGGATTCTAAAGGCGAGAGCGATTGTTTTCTGTTTTTTTTTTAATTTATTTTTCTAAGCTTTTTTAATTGATTTTATTTTGTTTTTGTTTTGTTTGGTATTTACTAAAGTGTGTGTGTTGATTGGGCAGAGAAGGCTGCCCCATCGGTCCTGGCTTCACTCTGAGCAAAGTGTTTACTTTGACCCCTCTCCTGGCCAATAATAAGGATAAGTGGGGCCTTGCATTGGATGGACAACTTAAGCACGAAGATACTAACTTAGCATCAAGCACTTTGTAAGTTAGAATTTTTGTATTGTAATTTGCCTCAGTGTCTACTTAGTATAGGAAAAAAAAAACAGTTCAAAATAACGGCTACAAGAAATGTATGTTCATGTGTGTGGAGAGATTGAAACAATTTTTAACTTGAAATTTGTATTGTGAATCGATTTTAAATTAATATTTTTTCACTTATGATTCAATTAAAAATACTTGAGCCAAAAATTTGAATGTATGAGCAAAATATTTTAAACGTGTAGTTTAGGAAGAAAATTTCGCATTTATTTTTAGCAATTAATATATTTCTGCTAATGAAGATGACACTTCTACAAATAAAACACTATATGCATTTTGAAAAGTGTGAAACTGAAGATGCTTGATTACATTGAAATTACATTACATAATTATATTAAATTTCACTTTCTTTAATGATTCTTAAATTTCTGTAAAATATTTCCTATCACTCTTAATTTAGCAACTACACTAACGCTTTATATAACACCTCACAAATCTATTTCCGCAATTAATAATTTTATTTATCTAAATTCGGAATATTTTTTAATAGTAATGATTTTATTTTAATTATTTACAAATTTTACACAATTTTATTTTTAATAATATTTCGATAATAACCATGTAATCAAAGCATAACACACTTGAAATCAATAATTAGTGCATTTTTCCTACACTGTAATGCAAATGTAATGTGCTTCAATGTGCTTTAACTGATTACGAATAACATATAAAGTCATTAGCTTCAAGAGGAGTGCATGGGAAGATAGTTGATGAATACAACCAATATATACATGTTATATTTTTACAAAATGAGGCATGGATAATGTCAAATTTCACAATGTGCTTGGCTATCTTATCCTTATTTAATTGCCATGTGTATGTTTGCTGTTAATGTTTATTTATTTGTTTATTTATCATAAACAGATTCATATGCACCAGTGGAATGTTTTGTTTAACAAGATTATAGCTTTCACAACTTTAAAATCAACATTAGCTATTCACTGTATGTATGTTTTGCTATTAGTACTATATGTGTGGTTTAATCAGTCTGTAGATTATAAGATAATTTTCCTTTAGAGTTGCTGACCCATCGCAACGTGAAAATCTGGGTATTATAGTCCAGTACAAAGTTAAAGTAAAATTATGTCTAGGTCCGCTTGGAAGGTAAATATTACAATCAATATAAAATGAATAAAACTAATGCGATTTATTATAGTGATCTGGCAGCAGAATTACCGTTTATATTAATGCATCCTAAGCCCGAGGAAGAAATAATTCCATCGAATTCAGATTCTTCGCGTAGAGCCAGTAAAGAAATGGTGGCAAACGCCTCAGATGATGCAAACCTTATACAACTTGACCCGTAAGTAAATTGAATTTTTTGAAACATTACTTGGAGAAGGAGGGGAGAAGAATAATGAATTTAATTTAAATGCTTTTGTAGTTAATTGTTAAATCCGTATAATATCAGTAACGATAATACTAAAAAAATCTAAAGCAAATGTCTGACAAACTTGTGACTCAAGTATGGGATTTAGAATAGACAAACTATACAGACTATCCACTGTGGGTAAAATCTTAAATACATCAGTCAAGACATTTCTACAATTTCCTATTAACAAATTTATATATTCAGTATAATGCATGTAAAACTCACAAAAATATTCACATAAAACATTAATTTTAATTTAATTGTGAACACATTTTGTTATTGGCATTTTTTCCTGTCAAACTAGCTATGTCTTTTCCAATTAGTTTCAGTTTACAAAATCATCATCAAAGGAATGATACAAAAGAAATGTTTACACAGGTATTTATTTATCTTAGCGCAAGTGATTACAAGTTTATTTCGATAGATGGAAGAAAGTTTTTCGAATAAAACTTGTGGGAAATTTAATTCTGAATAGGTTCCGTTTGAAATGTTTTTTCATGACATTCAAAGTTTATGAATTATTGATAAAAATTGAAAATAGTTATTAGCGCCAGTGGAATGACAATTTTGACAGTTACGAAAATAAAAGTTACTCAAAACATAATTCTGAACAAGTTCTGAATATTCTTTCCTAACCGTTAAACGAGCGAGTGTGTCAGCTTTAAAAAATGGATAGGTAAAATCCGAAGGCATTGCATGCAGGTTAAAAACAATCCGTTTATTTCGTTAAAGTCTGAAAAGGATGTCTGGTAATTTGAAAAAGATGATTATAAATATGTAACTGTATACACGTGCAGATCTTCCTTTCGGAACTGGTAGTTCAGGTCTACAAGTCTATTGTTTTTATACACTTTACATTCATAATGTAGAATTAGTTGCATAACTTAGAGGGGTGACAATAATTATTTGGCAATGCATTCCCTATAAATTGAATTTTATATAAGATTTGATATTGTATACATTTTTTTTAACAAAATCCTGGATTCCGTGAAACATATCCCAGTGGACAGCCTGTATGTTTGTCTAAACCTTAACCATAGCTTCTACTTCATTATGCATCGTTATTCAATTAATAAAACATTTTTAAATTTATAATTTCAGTTATACAAAGTTAAAAGTATTTACATTAATTCATATAATTATCGTATTTTTAATTAAGTATATTCATGATAATTATTATCCTTTTCTAATTATTGGAAATTATATGAATTTGTACTTATAATATTTTTTGTGTATTATTTTTTAGTGAAGAGAATAACGTCCATGATTATGACGACGACATTATATTTGAAGACTTTGCTCGACTCAGACTGAAGAAAGGTGGTGAGACAGAAGCATGAAGTGAATGTACACAGAATATTTGTACCCTAAAAAGATATCGGTTGGAAATAGGTGTGATCCCTATTGTTGTGCCCTAGTCAAAGATTTAAATGCCGAGATGCAACCATAATTATGTATGAATAGTGCGAAAAGTCTACTTATGAAAAAGCATATGTATATATATATACATGAATGTGTATATATGTGCACAAACACACATATGTGTATCAATGTATTTATATGTATGTGGGTATGCGACTTTCATTTTATAAATATGTTTAATCTCTTACAAAGTATGTAAGGTACAAGGTTTTATATATTCAACTATTTTTAAATAGATAAATCTTCTATTTAATGTATGTTGAATTATTAAATCTCTCTCTATATATATATAATGTTGCATTTAATAAAGTATTAAATCAAAATAAATATAATACAAGGTATTCCAAAAATGATGAACAGTTTTGTAGCTCGTTTATTAATATAATAACAATAGAATTTATTTCCAAATAGAAGTTGCGTGGAATAAGCATAAGTTAAAATTATTTATAGGGAATTATATAATATCTGGAAGCAATAAAACTTAGTTAAGATGTTTTTTAGAAATAACTGATTCATTTCATCTTTTTTTCGCAAAAAGAATTATTTATTATTTTCCATTTACAAAATTACATTTTTATTGCTTTTAAATTTTATGGCATGCCTATTTAATAACTTTGAATTATTCTATGCAGCTTTTATTTGCAACAATTGTATCCATAATCAACTCAAAGAGCTGCAGAACATTCCCCTTGGAACACATTGTATATAAAAAACAATATTTAATCAATATTGTTGTATTTTTGCTGTCAATTTATGATAATTGTACAATAGATTGTATTTTTGTCTTTGTTTGTTATCTTTGTATTTTTTTCTGCCTTCACTATGTGATTGAAACCCGCGAATATCTACTCAATTTCCAGTATGAATTATATTTTAAAACCAAACCGGTTTTACACCATATTTTCCTTAAAATATTAGTCATGTATGATGTAGAGAATAAAATTATTATTATTTCCTTATAGATTTGATAAGATAAAATATTTTTAGTATAAGAATTTGAAGAAGTTCAAAAGTAATTGTGTAGAGAAAGTATTCATCAGTATTTTAGAGGAAATTAAGAAATAGAAAGATAACAACTGAAGATGTGTATATTTATAGAATTAAAATTGAACAATGAAAATGTTTTAATAGTCCAACACATACATATACATATAAACATATATACATATATTTTCCTATATTTATTCAATTTTTTATATACTTATACATATAATGCACAGTTTTATTAAGCGTACTAATTTTTATATTGGAATTAACCTTAAATGCATTTTAATATTTTCTTTTTTTTATATATTGTAAATTTTGTTGTATTTAAAAAAAACTATTTTGAGCATTTTATTACTTATAAAGAATGTTTTTAATAGTTATATGTAATATTTGTAAATTCCATGTGTATGTCTAATTCTTATGCACATTATTAAAAATTTCGTGTTTCGTCAAATGAAATTTTTATATATAGAACATTTTTGATGACTATTTTGCTAAAAAAAGATATATATACAGATGAATACTTTCCTCCAAAAAATATGAGAACATATTTACCACTTAGCTGGATGAAAATACGACGACTAAATATGTAATATGGGTTCTACTTTATTTTTTTACGTATAAGTTATATTATATTATATAAGATAATTCCTGCCTTGTGATAAATATATTTTCGTAAATGTGTTTGTTTTTAGAACTACATGGATATAAATGTAATATAAGCAGAGGTGTAGTCGAGAATATTTCTTGAACATACCTTGTCTACAAAACAACACTTGGAATAATTACTTAAATCTAACATGGGGGCATTTGTAGTTTATAAGTTGGCTACATCACTGCTTTTACATGTTTAATTATAGTATTCGATATGTTACCCTCAACTTATGTTCCTTGTTTTTTTTTTCTCATTTAAACATTCGCTACTACAACACCTAACATTTTTGGTGTAATCAAAATAAGAAAACAAAACTATCTCACACTGTTTCCACTCTATAATGCTCATTTCTCAGTTTACATAATTTACAAGTTACTATTTCCTAACTGTAATTATTTTTGTAATTTTAATAGCTGTAATTAACATATTAGCAAACCCCAAATAAATAGAACAGCATCCCTTATTTATGTACTAGTCCTATATAATTCATTGATCAATGCAAAGATCAACAATCGATTAGTAAACAAACAACGTCCATAGAAGGAACGCTTAATCATATATATATTTTCTAGTAATTTTGGATGTTAAAACAATAAATACAAATATTCTATACAGCAATGCCCCTCAGTTGATTTATACTTTCTTTACAATTTGTACTAACTACATTAATATATTTTTAATGTATTTTAAAGATGAAATATTTGTAAAAAAAAGTTGTAGAATTTAAATTATATTTATTAATTCAGAACATGATATCTAAGTTTATGTATGATAATGTGTATACACCTAATAAATCAACGTAAAAATAATATTTTTCACTTTTTTATTACCACTCCTTCAGTAACCAGTAAATGTATTTCCTGAAATTTAATATTTACTTAATATTTAAATCTATCATGAGTGTCTCTGTAATTAGATCATTGTATCTGTTACCAAATAAATAATTATGTATATGCATGATCTACTCATAAATTATGTTTTATTTCATAATTTCTTTTGTAAAATTCTATTGTAGTCAATACATTTATTTTATTAGGTACCAAAACATCATGAACCAAGCTTAGGCGTAAGGCAAACAAACCGTTTTGACGCTTTAGTGATTTGTTGTTGTGTCATATACTTTTGGTTGAGTGAAAATGTCTGATTTTGGGCCAAATTATCGTCATTTGCGGGAAGTGTTGCTTTTCTTCTTTCATTCGAAGAAAATGGTTGCTTAAGCGCATCGCGAACTCCTAAAAGTTTATGGAGAATCTGCTCTAAGTGAAACAACGTATCGTCATTGGTTCCATCGCTTCAAAACGGTGATTTCGATGTTGACGACAATTCGCGTGAAGGGATGCCAAAAACCTTCGAAGACGCTGAATTGGAATCATTGCTAGATGAGGATCCGTGCCGAATGCAAAAAAAAACTTGCTTCCGCATTAGGAGTTACCCGCTAAGCCATTTTTAAATGATTGCATGCGAAAACGTGATTCTGCAACATGGCAGCACTCTTAAAACCTACTTAGAAACACTCGAATTGGAAGTCCTTCCCTACCCGCAATATTCCCCAGATATTAGGCGGTCTGATTATTACTTGGTACATGATCTGGTTAATCAGCAGTTCCGCTCATATAAAGACATCTCAAAATGTCTTGATTCGTGGATAGCCTCAAAGGAAGAACCTTGACGGTATTCGAGCTCTGCCAGAAAGATGGGAAAAAGTTACCCCCTAGCGATGGGCAATATACTGAATGATTCATTTGTAACCATGTTTTTGCATTACAGTTGCAGTTTTATTATTATTATTATATATATATTCAATGACCCTTTCTACCCATATGGGTGTAGGGTTACAATTTTATTAAAAATTGGAAATTCCCATTTTTCTTTAGGATCGTTTCATTACCAGGTTTCCATCTACCGAGCGCTCCCACTTGAAATGAGTTTTGAATCCTTTTTTTTTTAATTCACTTGCAAGTGCTTAGTTTTTCTTCAGCGCTTACATCAGAAATATCTCTCTTGTTTTTAAATGGTATTACCACATCAACAATTGTGATGGTTTTCATTTTTAACAACTATGTCTAGTTTTGAATTTTGTGTGCATCCTATAACTTTTGTGTTTATTTTGATATTTTTTCTCTGATTGGGTATCGCTTTCAACAGTCTATTTTAGACTGCGTTTATGTTTTGGCAGGAGTCTAGGTGATTGAAAATATGTGGCAGTATCTCGTCTGCTCTACCACACTTTCCACATTCCTTATTAAAATCTTTTAGTTGCATTAAGGGGCCCATAATCTAGGCGTGCTCTATGGTTAAATCCCTAGTACCAAAATCGTGTGACAAATTCGAATCTTACAAGGGCTGGGAGGGAGACCGTTTCTCATTGGACCTTGTTTTTGTTAACTTTGTTGGCGAGAGAATTTCAACTAGCTTCTTTGAGATACCTTTCTATTTAATTTACAGTTCATGGTTGCATGTTTACAAAAGGTTCCTTTCATGTTTAAAGACGAAGTTTTTGTTGTGCCGGTTGCCATATCCATTCAACATCTACTATTTTGTGTAATGTTCGTGTGATTTTCCTTACTTTGATTCATGGAGATGAAATGTATCCACCGTCTCTTCCAAAATCATTTTACTCAGTTTTGGGAAGGTAGTTTTTCAATAACAACGGGTCAAAGTTTAAATAGAATAAAACAAGCTGTGTCTAAGTTGGTAGCGAATTTCTTTTTTTATTTGTAAGGCCAACGTGGAATATAACATCGTTCAAATATTCACCGCGGTCTCTCGCGGCGGTACTAGTCAGATTGTTAAGTGTTAATGATTACGCCGCATAAATCTGAATTTGACTTTATGGGCATCGGTCGATTGCGGATTATTGGCATAGACTTGGGATTTCAGAAAACCTCACAAGAAAATGTCGAGCGGAGTCAAATGATACGATGTCTGTGGCCAATTCACGTCACCTCTGCTATAGATAACCATACTCTCAAATCGTGCATATCAGAAAGTTCAGCCAGGGAACAAATGTCTATGACTACTTTATTTTTCTGGTCAGTTGGATCTTGTAGTGATGTAGAACCAAGTTCCGATGCAAAATTTTTCAAATTGAAGCCTGCGAAAAGCAGAGTTCTTGTGGATGTCAAGAATTTGACTGCCTCGGTTTCTTATGCACACAGCGACGATGTTCTCGGCTGATCTGATGTTCCTTCGATGTACTTACGGGTGTTGGCTAATTGTTTACTGAATTGGTCGTATCGAATCTACCCACTAAACATTGAACATTCGACTTTGAAGGGCCACTGCGTCAGAATGAGCGCAACGCATGCATCTATCGATAATGAAGTATTATCATTTCGTGAATTTGGTTACACCGACGTGCCGAATCAACATGGCTTTCAGTAACGACCCACTCTTATTTGAAAACGCAATAGTTGACTATATCTTCGTTGTATAGTTCTCCGTTTATCTTCCTCTTTATTATCTTAGCGAATTACGTTACATCGCATTCCATAGCTCTCTTGCAAACGCACTCTCTATAAAAGAGTTTATTCACTTGGTCGCAGATATTTAAATAAATATACTCGTTTTATTGTAATCTCTAAATTTCTAATATTTGAAACTTTTCTCGGAATCTGTGACATTTTCTGCAATTTCTACTATTTATCTTTGTTGGGACGAGTTTGATACTGAGGCCTCGTTCTGTTTATTTTTGTGCTAATAAAAACAACGAAGTTGAGATAAATAGAAAAGAGTATACGAAGTTGAGTCTAATTCCCTATCTATATGTAGAATATTTTCAAAAATCTGTAGTTCTATTCTCTTTGACAGCAGAACAAGAACACAATATTAAAAAAGCTGTACTGACGAGGCATCAAATTCCGAAACACGTGTCTGCAGATAGCCTTATATTACGTAACTTTTCTTTTATTTTTTCTTCATTTTTTGCATTAAATATTTTCAATTCAAAAATTGTTGCAATATACAATATGTTATTGTTATGCAACAGCAAATGTCTATTATTAGACATTTGTAAAAGTACATAAGTCATTATGTCACAATAGCTAAAGGAAAAATAATTTATTAATTAATTATTTTCAAATTCTTTTTATTTAATTTAAAAAATATTTTACAAAAATGATGGGGTGTTTTGCACCAAGACGCGCTTTAAACCACGCGGATTTAATGTTTTTTTTTAACAACAATGTTTAGTTTAGTGGATGGAATTGAATTCAGGTACTTCGTGGGTCAAACATTTACATAAATAAATAAAAAGAATTTTTTATCTAATTTATTTAAATAATTGTAACCAAGTTAATAAATCCTTTTCTCTATTATTAAACCTTTACATATGTTTTGCAAAATTTCATTCAGGTAACAAAACATGCTGTTTGGAAGCAACAAAACTGAGCGGTAGTGAAAAATAAGAGGATTAAAGATACAGGACAATGAAATTTAAAAATATAGGAAACTCTGAAATATAATATCAAAGAATTATAGAAAATATATAAAATATGAATAGTTAAATTAATTGTGTTATAATTTCAAGCAATCTTATTTAGCTTTCAGAAACCTACATATACTTATAGTTACTTACTAATAATGTTGGTCCTTCGTTGAAGCGATCTTCAGTAGACATTACGGCTAATGGCGGAAACTTGCGACCGTAAGCACTGCCTTAGTTTGGTCATTAAATATTAAATTATTATTGTTTCACATTTAGATTCTAGAAAGGAAACTGGCAGCAACTCGTTGATGAAGTAAGTACATTTTATTGTGGGCTAATCTATAACAGTCCTTGGCTTACATTTTGCGAGTTCGATGTGTGTAATACATTTACTTGCAAACAACAAATCTGTAATTTAATTTACGTCTTAATATAAATTCTATGGTTTCCCAAAATCAATTACAAGGAACGTTTCGTATTACCACCCAAATATGCGACAAAATAATATTTGAGTGGATTGTTGCTCTGTCTTGTTAATGTCTACTATAGGTTGATTATTCATCTTAATAATATCGAAATTTGAATTATTTTTTTATATTGTAAAAAGAAAACATTGAATGTTAATAAGTAAAATTCAAAGCAAAATATCTTCCATTGAGCCAAGCGTGCCCAGAGTTTCAACTTCGTAAACTCTAAATTTAATGAATTCTTGGAGTTTTCATGGGGGTGATTATCAAATTTTGAATATAGATTTATCGACTGTCTAAAATCATGGAAAGGCGGAGAAGTATTTTGGGGTTTGATCTTTTCTTTTTTTATGACCTTTAGGATATGGTTCAGCCACATATTCGCATCGAATTACAAGAATACCGAAACAAGAGATTTGCGAATGAACAACACTAGTTCTATGATACGAGAAAGCCACGGCTCATTAAAGAAAAAAAATGAAATCATAAATACTTTTTCTTCAATAATTATGTTCTTAAAAATGTATAAAACCATTTCTCATAATCTGAAGTTTGGTAGTGATAATCGGTATTATTATATTATATAAGTGCGCAACTAAGTTCCCCCTGTTTTTCAAGAGATGGCTCGAGTAGTAAGTGCTGGTCCATTGTAACATAACCAAAATGTCATTAACCAAGCATAGACATTTGGCAAGCCAACAGCTTTGGCACATTAGTGAAAGTGTTGCTTTTCTTCTTTCAATCCAAGAAAACGGCGGCTGAAGTGCATCGAGAACTCCAAAAATTTACGGAGATGCTGCTCTAAGTGAAACAACGTACCGTGATTGATTCCGTCGCTTCAAAGACGGTAATTTCGATGTTGACGACCGTTCGTGTGAAGGAAAGTCAATAACCATCGTTTTGTCAAACGCAAAAAGTGCTTGCTTCATCATTAGGAGTTACCCGCCAAGCTATTTCCAAGCGATTGCATGCATTGGGAATGATTCAAAAACAATAAACTTGGATTCCTTATGATTTGAAGCCAAGAAACGTTAAGCGTCGTTTTTTCGTCTGTGAATAACTGCTCCAGCGGCAAAAAGGAAGGTTTTTATTCATCGCATCGTTACGGGGCATGAAAAATGGATGCGAAGGTTTTGCTGTGTATTTGGTGGGACCAGGGCGGTGTTATTTATTATGAGCTGTTGAAACCGAACAACAGTTGGGAACGGTATCGAACTCAATTGATGCGATTGAGCTGAGCACTGCGCGCAAAGCGGCCATAATATGAGCAGTGGCACGAACAAGTGATTCTACAATATGACAACGCTCGGTTTCACGTTGCCAAACCCGTTAAAACTAACTTAGAAACGCTCAAATGGGAAGTCTTACCCCACCCGCCATATCCCCCAGATTTTGCTCCGTCCGATTATTACTTGTTCCATTCGATGGCATATGGTTTGGTTAATCAGTAGTTCCGCTCATATGACGACATCTCAAAATGGCTTGATTCGTGGATAGCCTCAAAAGACGAACCCAGCAAAACATCGTGTGATGATGTGTCGGAACGTCGTTGCCGATTCGATGTCTATGTCCGTCCGATCGGCATCCGATAGCATGTCTACGTCGTCATCGAATAGACAGCTATTTGAAACCACAATCGTGACGATGTCATCATCGAATCGGCAGCCATTCGAAACCTATATCGCGACGACGTCGTCAGCGAACAGGTAAAAAAATAAAATAAAATGTAATTAATTTCTTTGTTATAAAATAAGTAAAATAAATATGCTACGACTTGCTAACGGATCGGAGTCGACATGACGGTTCCGAATGGGAAACTATTGGGCAACGACGCATCGCGACGTGCGAGATGCAGATTTGAAGGTTACGAATAGGCAACGGATAGATATCCACGCTTGACATAGACACCGTATCGTCAAATCGACAAGAAATCGGATGCCGATTGGCAGACGATGGTTTTCTGGGTTATATTATATTATATTATATTATATTATATTATATTATATTATATTATATTATATTATATTATATTATATTATATTATATTATATTATATTATATTATATTATATTATATTATATTATATTATATTATATTATATTATATTATATTATATTATATTATATATCATGTATATCGATTAATATTGTGGTAAAAAGGGATATTTAATAATTTTTTTAGGTATTTGTCTGAGAATCCAATTTTTATAGCACCCTCCCCCAACAGAAATGGCAGGGTACGCTACTGATTGAAGTCCTTGGAAAAATAAATAATTTTGAACTGTAAATCAATAAATGCACTGAAATATATTGGTCATAGTTGAGTTTCAAACCATAACTCATTTATACGAGTTATGGTTTGAAACTCAACTATTTTTCGATACCGTGTGTAGATGATCTCTACGCAACGACGGTTGAGTATATGTATAAAGGATAGATGGAATAGAAAATTTGAGAGTGGGGGGAATTTAATGGGAGACCTCATGACGTCACATTAACTCACTGCGCATGCTTTAAATATGATTAAAATAGCTATCGAATAATAAATTAAACGATATCGAATCGGAGTTTTCTCTCTTTCAACCGTTGTTTGGAATCGCTCCATCTTCGTTTTGAGTCGTTATCGACTAAACTAGAATACGGCTTTAGGTTATATTAATTTAATTAATTTTCGTTTTATTTTATTATATTTATTACTAAAATAAAAATACTAATATTAATTAATTTGTTTAATATTTGTATCGTAATAAAATTATAATAAACAATAACCTCAAAAGTCGTTACTTAAGTTGTATTTATTGCGTACAAATAAAAGTGTACGAGTAAATTAAAGATTGAGTCTTCTTCCTTCATAAAATTTATTGATTGCAAATGCATATTTCAGTCACGATGTGACCATTTCAATGCTTATAAAAATGTATTTTTTTTTATAATAATACAGTGTAGTAATGAATTTAGTTATTAGCATTTTTACTCAGTTACCATAGTATGTGCATTTGTTTGTGTAAAAACCTAAAGAGTGCAACATTTTAAAATATTGTGGATCAAAGTAATAAAATAATACAAAAATGTGTAATGTCCCGCAGACAAACAAATTAATGTATTACGCCCGGTGATAACAATTTTCAAATGTACTTTTCACATGGTCGCTGAAAGACCAAAGTATAACTAAATAATGAAACAATGAACGGGCATAAACGAAGAAGTAGAAAGCACGCAATGTGAAAATAGGTTATGCTTGTTTTCGCCGGTGTACGCGCGAAAATATTCAAATTCGTCTACGTCACGAGGTCTGAATGACCGAAAGGGAGATGAGAAGCAAGGGGGGCGTTGAAACTATGTGAGGCGCTATTTCAGCATACCTTTACACATATGTATATATGTGTCACTCGATCTACCTTGATCTCTACGCATCGTGCCCGAAGGTTCCATTTTCTCATCACTACACTCTTGTTACATATATCTTAATTTTGTAATACTCGCTTACACTCATAGATGGCGGTAGCTATAATTGTACAAAAACAAGTATATTCTACAGTCTATTTTAAAATTACACTCTAATTCTTTTATTAAAAAAATAGATATTCAGGTCTCAAGATTTATCTAAAGTAAAATATACGCAATTAATTATTGCATTTATACGAGGTGATTAGTAAAGGTGCAACAATAATCTTGATCAGTCAAAAGAGTGCTTTATTGGTTTATAGTGAACTATTTAAGTAGAAAATGTATTGTTTCGTATAATTCTACACTAGTTAATTTATAGAAATGTATTTCAAAAAATTAATATTGCTCTTTGTTTTCCCTTATGTGATTACATTAAACCTTTGAATCGTGGTTTGTTTTAAAGTCGCCTTGAACTACCTCCCCATGTAAATACTCTAGATTAAGTTATAGTTTTCCTTAGTGGTTGATTGGAGAGAATCCAATGCCAAAAAAATTAACAGAAATATAAATTTGGCAACGGCTAATCAAATATTTGTTAATAATAAGTATAAATCTACAACACAATACACGTCCAATAATATAATTTAATATAATCAGTATAATTTATATAAAACATCTGTTGTGTCACTGTGAAGTGACATTAAATAAGATTTTATATAATCTTATATTTTTTTGATTGTGTAATTTTCGATTTATAACTTACATCATTGACATTTAATAAATACGTATTTTGTTGTAAATTCTATTGATTTTATTAAAAATATATAAAGAATAATACGAATTTCCAATCACACATTTAATATTTCAACGGCACTCGCATTTCCTCCTAAAACAATAACAAATTTTAAGAACTGTGACATGGCAAAAGTATCGGAAGATCTGTCAACATTTATCTCCTCAAACCCAAATATCACTCTTAACACCATATCAAATTTCACAGATATATTATCAAAATCCATCAAAACTCACTCCCCAATCACCACAAAAAACCTTACAAATATCCCCTTCCCAAATATATCCTTCGACTAATCAAGTGTAAAAGACAACTGTACAGAGATATAAGACTAACGGAAGATACAATTCTTAAGAAAAGATTCAATAAAATCAACAAAGGCATCCATAATCCCATATTCCAATATAAGTGACCTCTGGATAAAGTCATGCGAACACATAAACAGTCTGCATGGCAGACAATACTGACAGGAGATAAAAAAAAATAGCCAATATATAAAGACTGACTTTATCCAGAGGATCACAAACTCTACAACAAACCAAACAATATCCGATGACTAGGATATTACAAAAATATTTGCTAAATTACTATTCCTTCACTAATATTCCAGACTATGGTATCATCCCACGTCCTCTATGAACCTCCAAGAAAGTCATCAGGTTCATAGAGGACGTGGGACTGCTTGGGAAGTGATTAGGAAAGGGCAGAACAATAGATCTTACAGGTCGCAGTTCACATGAGGCTAATTTACGTCTCACTAGCCCCGTATAACCTATAACCTATGGTATCATCTTCCTTTTCAAAGTGAATTCTGGTACATATCCTTTGCATCTAACCAAAATTCATACATCCCCAATGATGACAATATCCTCAGATTGGTCCTGAAATCCCTACCAAACAAAGTCCACAAATTATTCAAATCTTCATCCACATATACTCATCCCAAATTTTCCCAAGTGAATGGAAGAAAGGTATTATCACGTGTATCCCCAAACCTGGCAATAACCCATTAGATCCTAACAGCTTTTGACCTATCACCCTATTTTCTGTCCTGGAAAAGCTGTTTGAATCAATATTTAAAAATAAACTCCTTTCTTTAGTAACCGACATTATTCCTCCCTACCAGTTTGGATTCCTTGAACACATATCCACAGCCATACCCTTATCTAATCTTACATCTAACTGCCAGACAGCAAGCCTGGAGGGCAGACGTTCCGCCATTTTATTGTTAGACATAAAAATGTCTAATTTATTACTTATAATCTAAACACTTTAATAAGATGTCTATTACCTTAGAATTAAGCTAACTTGTAAATGGTCCGCCGTATATTGAATAAATTATTTATTTATACAGGGTGAGTTTTTTTCGATGTTCTCTATGGGGATCTCGGAAACTATAAGAGATAGAAAAACGGTTAAATGGGGAAAGAAGTGTAGTTTTATAAGACGAATAAAATGACACTTTCAAAATATTTGAAAAAGTCAAGGGTAACTAGATATTTTGAAAAAAGTAAAATGTGTCAATTTTTTGAAATCAATATATCTCTATTATTATCATAGATAGGAAAAAACTGTAAAGGACAAAGTTGTACAAAATTTTACACAGATTAATAACAAAAAATCAAAAAAAATTTTTCGCCCATATTTTGGGAGATATGACACAAACTTACCTTTTTTTAAATGGAAACAATAGTTGGCTATGACTTTATTAAAAGGGATATTTTTTTCCCTTTAATCCGATATAACATATGCCATAGTTATTTTTAAAATAAAATAAGTTACAGTCGTTTTTAATTTTACCATACACAAAAAAATAGTTAGCCATGAAAAACAATTGCGGTTGTCAATAGCAACGTAGCAAATCAATATTTAATTTATTATCTTTCTTTAGATTTGTCAAAAGTCAAGCAAATAATTCCGAAATTATCAAAATAATAATAGAAGAAAATTTTAAATATTACATAAGATGCTCAAAAAGTCCACCATTATTATTATGGCATAAAGTACATCTTTTTAAAATCGAATTTATGGCTTTTTTGACTTTTCTTCTGTCAAAAGAATAAAATGTTTCAAGTACAGCTGGTCTAAGATCCTCCACGGATTGATATGATTGTTGATACACTTTGTTCTTCACATAACACCACAGAAAAAAGTCTAAAACGGATAGGTCGGGTGATCTAGGTGGCCATAGGATTGATCCATTTCTTCCCACCCATGAATTAGGAAGACCATCATTTAAATAGTTTCGCACAGCCAACGTGCTATGAGGTGAAGCTCCTTCGTGTTGAAACCACTTCAATCTTGCCCGTACTGATAAATTTAAATCATCGAACATATCTTCAAATGTTTCTTGAAGAACACGAAGGTAATCATTTCCATTCAATGTGTTATCAAAAATATATGGGCCGAGAATTCTCGATCCGAACACACCGCACCATACATTAAATCCAAATTTAATTTGTGGTCTCGTGAATTCTCCTGACTCCAAACATGTTCATTGTGCGGGTTAAAAATCCCACAATTAGTAAATCGCGTTTCATCTGTCCAAATTATTTTTGTAGGGAACGTATTATCTTGCCTCTTGGCACATGTTTTTGTACCACATACAGAAGACCATTCTCTTATATACCAATTCTCTTATATACCACCGTCATGTAAATTTTGTGAAATTGATACCTTATATGGGTGATATTTATGTTTATGCTTCTGTTGCAATTTGTCTGGTCGATGTGGATGGATCTATCATCGCCAATGCTAATACGTTCATTTCCGAAACATCATTTATTTCGTTGTTTTTTTTTTTTTCAAGTTTCGGCTTTGTAAAGGATCCGTACTCACCCAAATTGTGGAAAAATCCTTCTGAATGTTGGTAAAGATGGCTGCCGACGATCGATATATTGATTATAATATTGTTCTGCAGCATCCGCAGCGTTTTTATTACACTGAATGTAACAAACAAGCATATCACGCTTTTCTTCGTTGGAAAAATTCATTATCACTTTAAAAAACTTACAATACCAAAAAAATACAAAACAAACTTATCGAAACAAACCAAATATGGAAATGAATTAATGTGTGTTTAGAATAAACAACTGCAATTGTTTTACTTTTGTCTTTTTCATGGCCAACTATTTTTTGGTGTATGGTAAAATTAAAAACGACTGTAACTTATTTTATTTTAAAAATAACTATGGCATATGTTATATCGGATTAAAGGGAAAAAATATCCCTTTTAATAAAGTCATAGCCAACTATTGTTTCCATTTAAAAAAAGGTAAGTTTGTGTCATATCTCCCAAAATATGGGCGAAAAAATTTTTTTGATTTTTTGTTATTAATCTGTGTAAAATTTTGTACAACTTTGTCCTTTACAGTTTTTTTCTATCTATGATAATAATAGAGATATATTGATTTAAAAAAATTGACACATTTTACTTTTTTCAAAATATCTAGTTACCCTTGACTTTTTCAAATATTTTGAAAGTGTCATTTTATTCGTCTTATAAAACTACACTTCTTTCCCCATTTAACCGTTTTTCTATCTCTTATAGTTTCCGAGATCCCCATAGAGAACATCGAAAAAAACTCACCCTGTATATAAATAAAATTTATTAAATATTTACGATTCTAAAAGTTAATGAAGTATCAGTTTTCATAGATTTTTAGATACTGAACACGTTTTAATCCGTGTAGCTTTTCTCTAAAATGAACAGGGAAGCAGAAATTTGCAAAAAAATATTTTTACATGTATAATCCCTATGTATACCTGATCTCATAAACATCCGGTATATACATACATCTATATTCATGAATTTACAGAAATATACTTACATATTAATTGTATAATACATAATTAATCTAAAATACTTTGAGTTCGTTCTTCATAACCGAATCAGTTCATTTGTTAATGATCTACTTCACGACACTAATTGCAGTGAAGTAGATCATTAGACCTAAGCAGTTAAATTCCTTACAGGCAATTCTTATCCATTTGACTGTAAAGTACAAGTTGACGTCATTTTTACTGATTTCTCCAAGAAGGCTTTCGATAGGTTGGATTATACCATTCTGTTGTCTAAACTTCATTCTATTGGGTTCTCATAATCACTATGCAGTTTCTTTAATAGTAATCTTCAAGATAGGTTCTTATTTGTAGAATATAACTGCTGTAGATCTAATAAATTTATTGCTACGTCTGACGTACCTCAGGGTTTTGTTCTGGGTCCATTATTTTTTAATTGTTATATTATTGATATATATAGTTAATAGACGCAAATCACACCTTGTTACTCACTTATTTAAAATCTTAAACTATTTAATCGATTGTCATGAAGCTGTACTAAATGGGGTATTTGGACGTCAAAATAGACTCTTATGTCTTCCTATTCCCAAAACCAATATATTAATTAATTCATCTATATTTTCCATTTTAAATGGGAAATGTTGTTTCAAAAGAATAACACAAACTTTACAACAATGTTAATTACTTAATAAATAGAATTAGTGCAATTTAGTAATTTATTTTTTTCTTTAGATTAATCACTATTAATTATTTTTTTCTTTAGATTAATCATTATTAATTATTATTTTTTTCTTTAGATTAATTGTGATTAATCTAAAAATAAATTACTAAATTGCACTAATTCTATTTATTAAGTAATTAACATTGTTGTAAAGTTTGTTCTTTTGAAACAACATTTCCCATTTAAAATGGAAAATATAGATGAATTAATTAATATATTGGTAAACTAAACTATTTAGAAATGTATTTATTTTATTTTTGTAGTTATGCCATAAATAAATAAATTAATGAACAATTCATAAATTTTCTATCCACCAACGGTCTTTCAGCCAAGTACGATTCATTTTCTAACACTAGATCATCCAAAATTAACAGAGACTTAGATTTAGAAAATCATGTAAAAATTGAAGAATTAATAAAACCAGTACATTAAATAAAAAATAGAATTTAAATAATTTAATAATTAATTGTTTATGAATTGGCCACTTTTTGACGCGAGAAAAAGTTCAATTATACAATATGTTATTGCTATGCAACAGCAAATTTACATTATGTAATTGAATGTTTGCAGAGGTACAGGCTCGAGAAGTAGTTGCTAGTTGCGACTTTTTGACTTACGTTACGTAAGTATTTAAAAAAATATATACATTGAATATTTTTTTAAAGTACTTACGTAATTCAAAAAATCGCAGTAGCTAAAGGAAAATAATTGATAAATAATTTTCAAATTCGTGTTATTTAATTTATTTTAAATAACTGTGGGCAAGTGAATACATATTTTTTAATTATTAAAAACTATTACTATTTGCATATAATACAACAATTCATACAAACATTGAAAAATCACCTCAGGAAGTACTATTCGAAACTGAAGAGAAAAATGTAAATGAAATTACAACCAACAAAAATATTGTAAACCATTACATCAAACTAATATAATTTTGCATAACTTAGTGAAGAAAGGGATACTAAAGAGAAGGAAAAATCATAAAAGAATATTTAACATAAATAGAAAAGAGTATTCATTCACTCACTTTGTCACAGTTATTTAAATATATTAAATACAAATTATTTGAAAATAATTAATAAATTATTTCCACATTTAGCTCCGTGACTTTTGACTTACGCTACATAAGTACGTTAAACAAATGCATATTAAAACAACTACTTCCCGGGCAAATACCCACAGCATGTAATTAAATATCCGGCGTGGGTATTTGCCCGGGAAGTAGTTGTTTTAATGTGCATTTGTTTAACGTACTTACGTAGCGTAAGTCAAAAGTCACAGAGCTAAATGTGGAAATAATTTATTAATTATTTTCAAATAATTTTTATTTAATATAGAATATTTAACATTTTTAACTTAACCAAAAAATATATATTATAGATGAGGCCATAAAACTGTCACTAAATATCATTTGATAAATCAAACCTACTAATATAGCAATAATATAATTAAAAGAAAATATTACGAAAAGTGTTCATTTAAGTATTTTTTCTAAATTAAAAAGTGTTTCTAATTTCCACGTATTAATAGTTGGAAATCGTAGCGTAATAAATAATTATTTTGATGCGTATTATTTTTATTATTATTTTGTCGAAATTTGTGATTGGTAATTTACCTTTTTTATACATATGTTTTGTAATGTTTTTAGTGCGTCACACTTTTCTTGTAAAATTTTTAATATGTAATTATAAATGTAATTTGGAAATGGAGATTCCGTTAATAAAAAAAATTATAATTAAACACAATAAAATTATAGTATTTCACTACAATTGTTTTGCTAAGTTATAGCTTTTTCAGGTGAAAATTATTAATAATGTTATAGTTTATAAACATTTACTTTATACACACAATTTTAATGGGGTGAAGATTTTCGAAGCTGTGGAGTGGGTAGTACGAGAATTCGATCTGTTCGTGCAATAGCGAGCCTGCTGACTGTTTTTTTTATTTATTTCTAAATTTTCCGGGAGGTAAAATTGTCTTCCTTTTTTTCGATATGAATAATATTATTATATTTCATGTTAATTGTTAATGTTCTTCGTTCAGGTGATTAGCATATGAAAAATTTTCATTCTGGTTCATTTAATAGTTGAAAATCAGAAAGTGTTTAATTTAAAATTATCACGAATCTTTAAAAATTAAGAACTGAGTAATCGCGGCATCTTTATATCTTTTTTAAATAATTTTAAAATTAGTATATTTCAAATGCATTGTATTTAATGAACTAATGGTCTATAATACTCATTATTGTATTAATCCACATTATTTTATAAAAAATGCAAAGTGTAAGGGGACCGGATAACATAATCGTAAAATTATTTTATTTGTTATTTCATAGTTTCGTTGTATTTTTAAATTTTCTAAGTTTTTTATTGTTCTTGGTTTAAGGAGTATGTCTTTTACAATTGCGTTTGTGTTATGAAATAAAAATGCAAATATTTTCATTTTTATAATAGAATTAAATCTGGATTGAATTTTGTTTGCGCTAAAATAAAAGTACCCTCTAAATGTATATGTACCCTTGGGAGCGACGGTAATGATTTAATTCAATAGAAACGTAATTTGCAAAATTTATTGCTATGCGGTGGTGGTGCACAAATCTAAAAAGCGTATAACAAGGGTTCTCTATTAGGGGAGGACTTTGATTGTGACATTGCGAGTTCAGTTGCTTTGCTGACCCTTGTTTGTACAGCTACTTCGTAGCCACTAATTCAATTACGTCCAATCAGCAGGAGAACAGCTAGTAATTGTTACTGACAGCTTAGCTTTGATTCAATATCATCTCGAGGCCCAAAATATAGAAGAGCCGTCATTTCGCATTATCAATTACATACATTTGTCTCCAAAAGATGGGTCGGATAGCGGACATGTAATTAATAAAAGACATAAGAACCGTTGCGTTTCGGTTATAAATAAAGTTTTTATTTATTTTTACATAATCCATAAATTTATTATTTACATCATTATATTATCTTAATACTTCTCATAAATATAAATATAATAACATTGATACATTAAATGTTTTGCAAATATTCGTTTTCATAAATAAAATGCCCTGAAAATGATTTGCCACGATTTAATCTGGCTGATCATCAATTTTCCTGCACGATTATTCTCGCCTGGATAATTGATGGTCTATCCATTAGAAGACATGATTGATACACTTCATTCAATAACGGTATATCCACAAGCATAAATCCTAATTGTTTGCTTATAATTATAAGATATCACTAATATTATTGTTATTCACTTTGTTGCAAATTATGTAGAATTTCAAGATTTACATAAAGAATAAACATACCCATTATTATATACACATCTTTGTTTTTTTTCACACCTTAGAAAAAAAAACTATCAGTATTGAATTCTTTCTATATTTAAATAATATTAATAAACAAAAGAATATGTAAAAATAAAAAAAATCTTCAAAATAATTAATAAAAATTATATTTTTTAAAATCATTAATTGCTAAGGCTTCTATATGCAAACATCTTTATTCAGACAATATTACATAAGCTTATACATACATTTATATTTACTTAACAGAAATAAATATTGTGTTAGTCTCTCCGGGCTATCGACCTGGGGTCTTTCTGCCCTTAAGGCTTCTATTTTGTTAGAAATTGAAATTCAAATAATTAAAACAGCGTTTTAATTTTGTTTGTCATATAATATTTATTTTTTTTATTGTTGAAGCTTCTATCATTAGTTTAATAATGACGTCGTCAAAACTATAGTCACTAAAAAAATCAGTTATACGAACAAAGTAAAAGATATTTATTTATTGACCACAGTAACTGATTTTGAAATTATAGTTACCAAATAAATATCATAAAAATAAACATGAATAAAGTATATAATTAAAATGGTAGTTTTTTAATAATTATCTAAATATATTCATTATTTTTTCTTGTGTAGCTTTCACACTTATCACTTGGTGAAACATTATTAGAATAATACACACACACACACACTTATATATATATAAATAATATAAACTATAAATATTTAAATATTAGACGTAATAATCAAAATAAATAACAGGAAGTGTTTTCATTATTTAATTGATTCTATATTGAAATTTTGTAAGTAGTTATATTTAGCTTTATTGTTTTATTTTCTTTATTACAGTTTTTAAGTTTTTGTATTTACGTAATTATCTTGTAATTTGGAAATTGGTTAAATAATAATAACATTTAATGCCCAATAGAATACATCTTACGATTATTTAATTTAGTTTCTGTGGTCACTGCAACAATAGCTTACGTATTGTATGTACTAAAATGTATTAAATGGATATTTGTTTTAGTAGTTGATAATGAGAAAATAATTAATTTTTAAGATATCTTAATCTAATAATTTGAATAATAATTTACATTTATATCAGATTTTAATATATTTAAAAATACATTTATTTGTTCTGTATAAACCAAAAATTCACATTCAACAATAATTTAAAATAACACTAGAAAGAAATTAATTGACATTTATATCAGATATTAATATTTTCAAAGACTTACTTGTTCTGTTTTAACCAAAAATCCATCGAAAATACATTCTTTTTTACAGTTTTTTGCCAATATAACTGATATTGTTTAATCCATGATTATAAAATATATTTTTTCACGTGAACATTTGACGTTTTATAAATAATGCATTAATTATGATTTAATTGTAATAAATGAAACACTTTTTTACTTTGTTTGTATAACTCGGATTATACAAACAAAGTAAAAAAGTGTTTCATTTATTACAATTTAATTACAATGTATAACAAAGTAGAAGCCTCAACAATTAACAAGTTCATTAATTATGAACAGGAAGATTCCTGGTCCATAGCTTATGACAAATACTTTCAATTTAGTATATATACTTAATACAAACTTTAAGTACATTAAAATGTAAAAATGTATGTAATTGTCGCAATGAAGATATTTGTATATGAATTAATTAATTTTTATTAATTATTTAGAAAAAATCTATTTTAATCTTATTTTATTTGACATAACTATGAATAAGTCTTAACTTTAATTACAAAGAATCATACTATTTTTACAAAAATGTAGCTGAAAGTTACATTCAGAAAAATGAAAATAATCCGTTCTAAGTAATATTTAATAATATGTAAATTGTTGTGGTTTTATAAACATAACACTCCTAGCTTCTTAATTTTTATTAGCAAATATGTAGCAAGTAATAATTACAAATCAAGGAACTGTTTTGTACAATGCTTTCTTTATAATTATTTGAAAGTTGAAAATGCATTATTTATAAAATCTCAAATGCTCACGTCAAAATAGTCATCGATGCAACAATATCAGTTATATTGGTAAAAATCTGTAAAAAAATAATGTATTTTCGGTGGATTTTCATTTACAACCTAGAACGTGGAAGTATTTAAATTAAATAAAAAGAATTTGCAAATAATTAATAAATTATTCCCTCTTTAGCTACTGTGACATTTTGACTTATGTTACACGTGTCTGCAAATATTGCGTAATTTTTTTCTTTTTTGTATTAAATATTTTCGATTCAAAAATTACTATATCTATATTTATTATTGAACATTTGTGTTAAAGTACTTATGTAACATAAGTCAAAATGTCACAGTAGCTAAAGAGGGAATAATTTATTCTTTTTTTCAAATTCTTTTTACTTAATTTATTTAAATAAGTATGACCAAAAGAATATATTTTTTTCTTTTTCAAATAAATACTTCCTCATAAGTTTTTATTTGAATCTATTAAAAAAAATAATATCTTATATAAATTTGAATTAATTTCTTTCTAGTATTATTCAAAATTATGTTTTATTTTTATTTATTTAGTCTTATATAACATCGTTACATGTTCCTCTCTACTTCTCAGTGTGAGGTGAATTATGTTTTAACCTTCTGCAATATTTATTTTATTTACATGAAGGTTCATTTGACTTTATTTATTTTAACCTTATTCATTATTCGTAATTTACAGCGTTTTCAAAAAGTATGGAATGGGTTTAATCAAAGTCTACTAAACATGCAGACCGAAATGTTGGAGTGGGAATTTCGAAATCTCGGAGTCCACACGAGAGAATTCATTCATCTACAAACCCGTGACGGAAACATTTATAGTTCAAAATAATTTCTTTACCTAATTTGGAATTTTATTTTCATCTAAATAAAACAATTTTAATTAATGACCATAAGGGAAGTCCGAAGTGGTTCGGTTAAAAAGAGACAAAAGTAGAAAGAAACAACATGATTTTATCTCAATCATGTTGTTTCTTTCTACTTTTGTAAGAATATCTTTCGGGATAGGAGTACAAAAAAATAAAAAAAGTCATTACTTTTTCATAGAAAATTATTTTTTTTATCATTATTAGTACATGTAAAAATAATTGTTATAATTTAACCTGCTTGCAATACGCGAGTCGAGTATGCGCTCCAAGGCCAGGTATAGGTATGCATCTCGGAGTCCTCTACATTCCGACATTGCGGAATGTATATTTAGCAGGCTCTGGTTTAATATTTGCGAATTTTCCATGTCAGATACATCTTCTGATATGGAATTTGGTGTATATGTATGACTATTAATATCTATTCATATATTTTGAATATTTTCTGTGAAATTCGGTATTATTTTCCTGATTTGGTTTTCAGATCTTCCAAATTATTGCATTATTGTCTTTGTTGATATATGTAACTGAAATAAAATCGTTTCACGTTTTAAATGTACATTTTCACAAGTTTAGAACAGTTTATTTAACATGAATCATTATATTTCTTAAAAAATCTGAGGAACTTTTTTTAACTTAGTTTAATAGAAATTGAACCTACGATAATCTTTTTAATAATAATGCTTTGGTAGGCGGCCTGTGGTGCCTACCAAAGTATTATTTCTTCATAGATGGTTCATTTGAGCCTGCTCCATCCATTGTGGATTAGTATCTGACTAGTGTTTGGCATTATTTTCAGGATATTTAGCTATGATAAAGCACTGGTATTGAAAATTAGCTTATTCTTCTGTGCAATTAACAGTGCAATTAATCACTGATAAATGAACAGAAGAATAAGCTATCAGAGGATAATCTTGAATATCTGTTCTTTTTAAAAGACCCACATGGAGTTCTAAATTTCACAGATCAAATTTTCGTCATGAATAGATAATAATTAATCAAATATATGTTTTAAATTTAATCGACAAATAGTTCCGAAAATATTAAATCGATCCTATACTCTTTGAACGCCCTGAATAACACACTATTTATAAATAAAACAACGTTTTTTAAAGTTTCACAAAATTTATTGTAGAGACACTGCTACAATTGTTTCGCCACCACAGTGGCATCATCAGCCCGATGTTGGCAAAAATAATTGTAACAGTGTTTCTACAATAAATTTTATGAAACTTAGAAAATCGTTGTTTTATTTACATTGTGCATTTTATTGTAAATGTTGAACGTTACAAATAATGGTAAAACCGGGCATAGTGTATTATTTTCCGGTCGGAACAGAACCATTTCAAATATTATATTATGACAAATTACTTGTTTAACTCTATATTTATCTTTTGTATTTTATTAATTATATTGTGTAAAACGATAAAATCAGTAAATAAATTATTATTTTTAAAATGGATATTATTATACGTTATAAAAAAGTATGTAGAGTAGAAAATAATTGTATTTTGAAATCATTTGTATGTTCAATAAAAAGAGCATTCATTCATCGGTCACAGTTATTTAAATAAATTAAATAAAAAGAATTTGAAAGTAATTAAAATAATTCATTTAATTAATTTGTTAAAGTACTTAGGTAACGTAAGTCAAAATGTCACAGAGCTAAAAGAGGAACTAATTTATTAATTATTTTCAAATTATTTTTTAATAAATTCATTTGTATTTTTTGCATTTTTTATTTTTATTCGATTTATATAAAACGATAAGAAGTACGAACCTCTCGATAAATATTTGTGATATACATATGAACATTTAAATTATTTTAAAAATACGTCCCAAGAATGCAGATGTGATTTTATTTGTTTAAAAATAAAATTAAATAGTTTTTTTTTAAACAGGAATAAATTATGTGTTATTTCAGTAATGAACAACTGTAGCAAATAATTTTCAATTTGCTGAATAAAATTGCTACAGTATTATATATTTATTTATTTATTTATTCATTTAACGGATGTCCATTTAAGTAGATATATACATGTCTTAAATCTAAAATAAAATATGAATACAAATACAATTCAAATATAAATATATCATCAATATTAGGAATGGAGCTATAAAGGTAAGTATGATATTTCACAAAACAACGGTTTTTAAGTTGCATAAAAAATATTGTAGAAACACTGCTACAATTTAAATAGAAAAGAGTATTAATTCACTTGGTCACAGTTATTTAAATAAATTAAATAAAAATGATTTGAAAATAATTACTAAATTATTTCCACATTTAGTTCTCTGACTTACGTTACGTAAGTACATTAAACAAATGCATATTAAAACAATGTCCGGCGTGGGTGCGGGAAGTAGTTGTTTTAATGTGCATTTGTTTAACGTACTTACGTAACGTAAGTCAAAAGTCACAGAGCTACACGTGGAAATAATTTATTAATTATTTTTAAATCATTTTTATTTAATTTACTGCTACAATTGTTTCGCTAATACGGTGGCAACATCGGGCAGATACTTAAAACCGTTGTTTTATTTACCGTTTACTATAGAGTTTTATCAATAAAAGCCTCAACCATCAATTATTTCTTTGAAATTTGTTATATTTCCTTAAATTCGTTTATAGGTGATTAAATATGTTTACGAAATATATAAATATAATTTCATTCTGTTAAAAAATATTGAGATTTTTAATTTTTTGTGGTAAGATTAGAGCAGAATAGAATAAGTCTTTATTTATCAAAATAAAATTTACATACAAAGTGGAAATTGTTTATATTAGCAATAAATGTTTTTAATGAAATAAAATGTTATTTAAGGAATTAAAATTACAAGAGGATAGTGTTGTTTCCTTTCTTTTAAGTATTTGTTAATGTAATCATAAGATATTGCGTGTTTTAATAATTTCCATTAAGTTGAAAAAAGTTCAATTAATTCCATATGTGAGTCATTGTTTGACTCAAAGGTATTGAAAAATTACAATCTGTGCAAAATAATTATTTAAAAAATTCCAATTAAACAGATTATTGATCATCAATCATCGTCTTGAATTTTATTAAATATAAAAAAAGGAATTTTACGAAGTATCAGCCTCTTCAACTGTAAATATTTTTGAAATAATTAGTTTGCACATATTGTAATTTTTCAGTATATTTGAATCAAATAAAGACTCACGGATGGAATTTTTGGAAGTGTTTTCAACTTAATGGAAATTATCAAAAGAAGCAAAGCAATATCATATGATATTGACTGAAGTCAAAAGTGTGGTGAAAAATAGCATTGTCAACTAATAAGCAGTGAAATCCTAGACGTTTTGTGTTTTATTAAATATATTAATAGTTTTAATTTTTTAAATGAATCCAACTCAAAACCATTTTGTAATTTTTTTTACTTTCATAAGTTAGAGCGGCATGTTTTTTAATTAGATTTGTATTTAGTGAATTGACATAACTGCATATTAAAAAAAAAATGAATCTCTTTTATAAGTTTTATCTCTCTTCTATGTAACTTTATGTAATAGATAATACAAAATCTGCGATGCAAAGTTAAAAGTTATTCAATTTTTTAATATGCCAATTCACTAAATACGAGTTTTATGGCTACAGATTCAACAATTTAGACTTATCATTGTCAAACTGAAACGTTGATAATATTAAATTTAAAATTATTAAAAACTCTATACATTGTTGAAACCATAGACGATTTCGTAAATAAAAATAGTGTTTTAATATTATAAATTATAAAACCTTCTCCACAATCCTTCCAACTAATTCCTTTATGAATCCACTACACATTATAACGTATAACAAACCTTTCCAAAAAAAATTGCAAATAATCCCTATAATCAACCCCTTTTTATAAAATTCTGTATTTCCCGAAATCCAAATATTCCTCCAAAAGATCTCATAATTCATGAATTCATCAAGACAATTCAGCTAACTAGCACAGACATTTTTATTGCACATCACCATCAATTCCAGACAGGACAGAAAGACCGGTCGATAGCCAAGAAGAAACAAATTTTTATTTTAATGTATATACGTAATGTATGTAAAAATGTAATTTTCTGAATAAAGATATTTGCCCTTTAACTACTATGACATTATGACTTATGTTACATAAGTACTTTCCATCGGGGATCTCAGAGGAGACGGTGCGTTTTAAATTAATTTAATTAACAACTTTGCAATTATAAGAGTCACGGCTGTACTGATGAGGGATGAAATCCCGAAACACGTGTCTGCAGATAACCTTGTATTACGTAACTTTTATTGTATTTTTTGTTTTTTTGCATTAAATATTTTCGATTAAAAATTGTTGCATTATACAATATGTTATTGTTATGCAACAGCAAATGTCTATAATTGGACATTTGTTAAAGTAAATAATGTCACAGTAACTAAAGAGAAAATAATTTATTAATTAATTTTGAATTATTTTTAATTAATTTATTTAAATAACTGTGATCAAGTGAATAAATCCTTTTTCTATTATTAATGATATTTGTATATATATATAAATTACAGAAAAAATAGTTTTTATTACCTTTTAAATCATACGTAAATAGATTCCATTAATGAATTTATGAATATTTCACTTCATTAAATAAAAAAAAACTCTTTACTATTATTATATAACACTTTGTTTTATTTAACTATTTTCTTACATTTCAAATATGTGAACTTACAAAATTGTCGTAGATTATTGTGAGGTTATTAAAGTGATATTCAATATTTGTATGTTAAGTTAAAGATATTGGTGGATCTAGAAATGACGTGTACGAAACAAGAATCAGATTGTAAATATTTTATAAATATTTGATTTTTTTGATTATATTAAAAACACTTATCACATTTAGATTATTGTCTTTCGCAAGAACTAAAATAACGCACTCACACAGAGAAAATTCAATGTTTATAGAAAATCTATAAATATTTTATATGTGTGTTATATAAAAAATCTTAATTATGATAACAATCAAATATAATTTAAAATATAATGGAGGATGTGGCTAGAAATACTGTGAGTATTCGAGCAAAAATAATCGATTTGTTCGTACATTTTTGCATCGATTTGTTCGATTATAAAAATGACTGGAATATCTCAAGTATGGAATTTTTTGATTATGAAAAAGACTAGAGCTTCTCCAGAACTTTTATGGCTTACTCGAGAACTCAAGTAGAGCAATATTATCGAGAACTACACACTCAAACATTACATTATGGAAATAATTACATTAGATAATTAAGAAAAATAAGCATATTATTATTTTTTGTCGGAGAGTGAACTGCTGAATATCAAAGAAAATAAGACCATGCATAAGAAAATGGACGTTAGATAAACACGTAAAAAAAGGTATAAAAATGACATCAAATATGTTTTTTTTTGTTTTCACTTAAACTAATGAAAACAAAACAAATTAACTGTTTTACATAGATTTCCATAATTCTTTCTAAACATTTCTCAATTTAGGTATTAAAATGTTCAGTATATTTTAATACCTAAATTTGCCGAAACATGATAATGTTAATGTTTCACCATGTGAGGTTTTTTTTGAGATTACGTGAAGTGTTTAAATCAACAACAAATAAAATCCAGTGTTATTACTAACATCACTATTTTAGATGTTTCCGAGGCACGAAATACTAATTATTAATAACTAAACTTCGTGTCCCAAAATGAACAATGGTCAAAATAAAAAAAAGGTTAGGTATAAAACTGAATTTATTTGTTATTGAATGTTGATGTTCGATAATAACAGATTTAATATAAAAAGTGAAGTAAGAAACGAATCTTTCAATTATCTCATATAACACTTTACATAACTCATCAATAAAACTCAGTTTGATAATGATAAGCTACTTTGTCTGGAATCTGGAATTACAATAGTGTTCTACGAAAGTAAAACATGTTGAGTTTATATTACAACTGAAGAATGTAGTTTAAGTGAATCCGAACTTCAAGTGTGGAAAATTAAAAAATGATTGTGAAATTAACATGTATTTATAACGAAACCTTCACAATCCAAAAATGATCAACACTTTATACTGTTTATTAAAAAAAATACTTGGTATTACTTATCTGAAACAAGACCAATAGTTTGATTATTATAGATTAAAAAATACTTGGTAATATTTCACTGATCAGTGAAACAATACCAAGTGTTTTTTAATCAATACTTTATAATTCTAAATGTTTCACCACGTGTTAAGTGAGAAATTAATTAAAGATACGATTAACACTTAATGGAATTTAAGAAGTATATTAGATTGTCCAGTCTGTTATTTATTTTAGTTGCTTTATTACAACCCTTTTAAAAATATTTTCTTAAAAATGATTTCTCTATTATTTATTTTAAAATCAAACTGAAATTTTGCTGCAATTCAATTCTAAATCATAAATCTTGAAAGTCGACATATTATAATACTTAAAATTATAAGCAAAACGTATTGCATACACGACGAAAATGAAAATTGTTTGAATAGTATCACTATATTAAGTAAAGGTCGTTTTATTTTAAGAAATTATGTGGTTTTTTCTCTGGGGGCTAAACCTAAAGCTTCTGCGTGCTTTCTAGCTTTGAGTCTCAAGTCTGCGATGCTGGAATTTTTATGCGCTGCCGCCAGAGCTGCAAATCCGAGAGGATATTGGGAGTGACAAAGTATGCTGGCAGCGGATCCGGTACCCACAGACACTGCGGCGGCTGCATACTGAAACAGAAATGTAATTACAAAATATATTCGTAATGCATATTAATATTTGATTATGTGGCAGCCCTTGAAACAAAAGAAAAATAACGAAAAAACCTCAATTTAAATAAAGTAAAACACTCACTTGTATAGTTTAAAAATCATTTTTATTATTATTGTTTCACAGCAAATGTTAATTAAATAAAAAGGAATTTGAAAATAATGAATTAATAAAATATTTCCCATTAGATGCTGTGACATTATGACTTATGTTACATAAGTACTTTAACAAATGTCCCATAATAGACATTTGTTGTTGCATAGCAATAACATATTATATTGCAACAATTTTTGAATCGAAAATATTTAATACATATGTTTTCGATTCAAAAATTGTTGCATTATATAATATGTTATTGTTATGCAACAAAAAATGTCTATTATTGGACATTTATTAAAGTACTTATGTAACATAAGTCATAATGTCACAGTATCTAAAGGAAAAACAATTTATTATAATTAATTATTTTCAAATTCCTCTTTTATTTAATTCATTTAAATAACTGTGACCAAGTGAATAAATCCTTTATCTGTGAAGATGTTAATGATCATTAACGTCTTCACCTGATAATTTTGAAATTATACACATGAGTGTTTTACTTTATCTAAATAAAAATACAGTTTCAACAAATAAAATCCTCAACTATTCAATAAAGAACAATATCAATTGAGTCCAAGCAATCATTATGTAATTTAATATCTGGCGGGGTATTTGCTCGAGAAGTAGTTGTTTTAATGTATATTTGTTTTAAAGTACTTACGTAACGTGAGTCAAAAAATTCACAGATGCAAAAGAGGAAATAATTTATTAATTATTTTAAAATTCTTTTAATTAATTTTTTGAATACAGGATAACTGAAATATATATATAACTTCATAATTATATTTTATAATTATTTTTATTTTTTTCAATCACTGTATTTGCTGCTATCTATGTTCAAATTAATTAAATCCATGTTAATTGTAAGCATGTGTTTAAGTAATCATTGAAATACTATTTTAATTCAATATTCATTGATTTATTGTAGATTATGCTTTTTAGAAAGCATGCTACAAATATCAATATTACAACTAACAAATAAATGTTTGTTATTCTAACAATGTATAATTAAGACATAACAATGAGTGAAATTAACAACAAGAAAATGACCCTTGTAGTCGACGCCGGTAAAGTGGGAGGCGTTTTTAGCCGGACAAAATCTGGGAGGAATCCGACACAACATCCGTAAAAGGATTTTACCCTCCTCAACCACCAAAAATAACAAGTAACATTAAGGTTGCGGTTTAGT
Organism: Philonthus spinipes; assembly: GCA_963082785.1. Taxonomy (NCBI): domain Eukaryota; kingdom Metazoa; phylum Arthropoda; class Insecta; order Coleoptera; family Staphylinidae; genus Philonthus; species Philonthus spinipes. The sequence goes on from OY720301.1 coordinate 20,697,455, forward strand.
AGAAAGAGATAGCTATATAGTAAAATGGAATTAATCATTTGAAAAAAGAGCCTTTCTTTTGGATTTAATAATATGAATATATGGCTTAACATGTCTAATAGGAGAGAATACCAGACATTGTGTTTATTTCATAAACTAATAATTACCAAATCACCACCATACCTGTATAATAAAATTACATTTCGGAATGACGTGCATAACCTTAATACTCGATCTAAAGGACGCTTATCCCCTCCGAAACATCGCACTTCTCTATACGAACGGTCATTCTCATTTCAAATTTACAAAATGTACAACTCGATACCACCTGAATTAAAAATGTGTAGCTTAAATAAGTTTAAGGTCGCAGTTAAAAAACAATTTTTACAGCAATACATTCAATGATGATAGTATTTTCTTTTTATTTTTCTTTTTGTTACATTTCTCTTAAGTATACATGTATTATAATTAATATATTTCTATTATATATTCTGTCGCTAAATTTTATATAGATATCACATTATGTTTTATTTCTTTTCATATTGTAAATCTTATTAGTTCTAAGGTTTGGATGGCAGAACAGTTTGGGGTATACTCCAAAACTGAATCCCGCCTTAAGATTGGCTAGTAGTAATAATTTTTTTGTTATTTTGGTCACTAATATCAACCATGTATGTTATGTTTTTACTATTTGGCTAATAAAGACATTTATTATTATTATTATTATTATTATTATTATTATTATTATTATTATTATTATATGTATTTACATTTTTTTATCTACCAAGTATAAAGTATCAGTCTAATTAAAAAATAAATCGTTAATTTTTGTGTATTAAGTCAATTTACTAGTTCAAGTTAGAAAATAAAATTGTAAGATATAATGAAATTAATAGGTAATGACTACTAAGTTGTTTGAATGCAGAATTCAGTGAAATCCTTGAAATTTTCATTGGACATGTTTTTATTAGCAAAAAATTAATTTAAAATTTGCTATAAATTTGATCAAGTTTCATTGTTTTTCATTATTGTTTTTTATACAAACTAAACATTAAAATAATTTTTAATTCATCTGATGAAACTCCTGCTTATTTTAAGATTACTTTGATGTATAATACGATATTGTTCATTGGTCACAACAGCAATCTAACTCGAATTACTGATTGCCAATATTTATATAGCTATCTCTTTCATCTAAACCGCACCCTTAAAGTCGACCAGAACTAACAAAATAAGATTAAACATTAATTATACAATTAAATATTAATATTAATCAATTGAACAGATCAAGTCCATATAAACATATTTTAAAATGAGAAAATGATGGCTGAATTATACCATTCTTCGGACTCTAATTGAATAGTATATTGTATTGTACAAAACAATTCATATTTATACCTTGGTATATCTTTCTTATACATTCATCCACGTATAGGCCGTAAATTATAACATTCGAATTCACATTACTGTACAATTTTTGACATTAATATTATTTCAATAATTATTTTTATATACTTCCAATGGATTGACATGATTTTTTTTAAATTGAAAATAAGGCTATGTTGAAAGAAATAAAATCCTAATTATGTTTAATTATGAAATACATTTAAACACTATGTTTGTTATTAATTGATGTTATTCTCATGAATTAATTATAATAATTATAGAATTTTCTGTATATTTCGTATATATTAATTTAATAATTTATATATATACAGGGTGGCGCAAGATTACGATGAAGTCCAATATCTCAGTTATAAAGAAATATACAAAAAAATGTTACTTACATTATTAGTAGCTACTGTCAAAATTCACATTTTAAAATTAGTTTCATATATACAAGGTGTCCAATAATCACGTAACGTATCAAACATATGTTTTTTTTAAATGGAATGATATATTTTTTATGAAGATTTTCGATTCTACGTTTAAAAATAATCATTTTTTATATAAGATTTAATAAGACAATTTTTCATAGTTTAAAAGTTATAAACAAATGAATGTTGAAATCGATAGATGTTTAGAGCCTAATATTTCAATAATGAAAAATGAAATAAACATTCTGTCAACGCCATACAAATGCAAAAATACTTAATAATAAAAGAAATACTCTTTTTTTCTCTTAAAACAAATTTTTATATACAAGGTGAAGCAATACGCAAAATGATTTTTTTCTCTTTTTACTTAAATGGGACACCCTATATTTTTTATGCTATTTTAATAGAAAATTAATCACTCTTCATTTTTTATATAACATATTAAATATCTACCGTTTACCGTTTTTGAGATATTTAATCTCAAATACAAATTTGGTATAGAATTTTTAATCAAAGTAGGTCGTGCCAGAACAACTAATTTATGTAGTTGTGAAAGTTACGCGAACACAAATATACAGTAATCTAGTGAAACGAATAATAAAGTGTATTAATTAAAATACATCATAATTCATACATATTTTTTTACCACGGGATAAATGAGAATTTAATAAAAAAAGTAAATAAATATTAAGTTGTAATTATTTTAATACGCGATAATATTGAAAATACAACAATTTAAATAGGTATGTTCTTGGCTGTGCGCCAGGATCCAGGTACAACGAATCTTCTTATCTCAGGAATGCGTTCTCGGAGTCATCGATCGTTTTTTTTCTTCTTCTTGATTTGCGATAATTGCGCTCTTGTATTTCGATTCAGTCGTCCGAAAACGCGCAATGTTCACTATTCCGGTTTAATTTTTAACGTTAGAAATTATTAATAATTAAAAACGCGATTCATTTTTGTTTATGAACAAGTGGTAATTAGTGAGTGGTGGAGGTGAGTTGGTTTTCGATTCACCAGGAAAGGGTTGGAAGTTATTTTTTCTATTAAGGTATGTTAATATTAATAATTTATTTTTAAACAGATTTTACGACTCCTATTATTATCATCAATTTATTCTCCAAAATTGCATTTGATTAAATAATTTGGTATAGAATTTTTAACCAAAGTAGGCCGCGCCAGAACAACTAATTTATTTAGTAACTTTCAACGCTTAATATTATAATTAGTAAGTAAAGTACATTTTACGTTATATTTTGTAACACTGGTGCAGTTAAACATACTTCTTCAATAAATGATTAATTTAATTGTTAAAAACTAACAACAACTATATTTTTGGTTATTATTCGAAAAATATTTAAAATATTCCTATATGCTTATTAAGTTGATTTATTTAAACAATTCATGTTGACTGAAAAACCGAAAATAGATACTAAGTGAAATAATAAAATATTTATATCATTATATTTTGTTAACATTTTTATGTATTTATTTCACACATTCACATTTTTTTTTTAATTCAATAGCATTCAAACATTTTACAATTTTTTTCTTAAAAAATATATCCCAATAACCATTACAACTCGCTAGATAATCGTTGAGCAACTATTTTCTTTATATTTTGCATGCGCCTTTAAATATCGATTGTCATTTGAGTATCCTTTTAGGTTAGGGAGTAAGTATGTTATTAAATACCAGAAAACGATTATGAATTGCATTTGTTTTAATTATAGCCTACTTAAATTATAGATTATAAGCGAAACTTATAATTTTGTACTTTGAATTGAAATTGTTAAAAAATGGTAAGAGATAGGGGTATAGTTTATTATAAAAAAATTAAAGAACAATCAATTTTCTATTGAAATAGTGTAAAAAATATAGGGTGTTCCATTTAAGTGAAAAAAGAAAAAAATCATTTTGCGTATTGTTTCACCCTGTACACAACATTTGCTTTATGGTAACAAACGATTATTCCTTATATTATTAAGCATTTTTTCACTTAAATTGCGTTAACAGAAAGTTTACATCGTTTTTCATTTTTGAAAAATAGGGCCCCAATCTTCCATTGATTTCAACCTTAAATTGTTTATAACTTTTAAAACATTAAAAACTGACCTAATAAACTTTATGTCAAAAATGATTAATTTTAAGCGTAGAATCTAAAATCGACATAAAAAATATAGCATTCCATTTAAAAAATCATATGTTTGATACGTCACGTGATTATTGGACACCCTGTATATATGAAACCAATTTTAAAATGTGAAGTTTTACAGTAGCTACAAATTATGTCAGTAATATCTTTTTGTAAATTTCTAAATAACTGAGATATTGGACTTCATCGGAATCTTGCGCCACCCTGTATATATATATATATATAATCGATGTCCCCTTTTACCAATTGGTGTCGGGGTATTTAATAATAATAATATAATTTAATGTTTTTAGTCTTCATGAATTCATTACTTCATTTCACAACATTCAAGAAGATTAAGTGACGTACATATCTGACAGGAACTTTGGCATAAACTGTTAACGATCATCAATTTTTATACGTATATTTTGTCAAGGAAATACATAATTCAGGTGGAAAGACCATTGGTCGATAGTCAATTTACTATTGGTTGGCAAACACAATACAACAATATATATGTTGTATTGTGTTTGCCAATAAAGATTATGTATATATAATGTTTCTACATATAATTTTTAATTTGTTTGTATTATTAATCTAATGAAATGTGGGATATTCCACATTAATTATATTATGAACTGGCATCTAAAATTTTGATCAAATTTTCATTTTTATAATACATTTGAATAAAATGTTCAACTACCATTCATCTAGCGTATGGATAACTAACGATACGAACCTCGAACCTCATCAGACTAGTGTGTTCCATGTGTAATGCCTTGAGGAAGGCGGTTGAATGAATCTTGTGCTGTGATTAAATACCTGATATGAATCATAATAAATGGAAGATAACGCAAATTATGCAATAGATGGCGCCTCCCTTATCTTCCATTTATTATGATTTATAATACATTTTTTTCAAAATAATTGATAATTGAGGCTTTTACTTGATGAAACTTCATAACATTTTTTTACGTTATAGAAGCTGTGTTTCTACAATACATTTTGTGAAACTTAAAAAAATGTTATTTTATTTACAAGTAGTACATTTTTTCAAACAATAAAAAACTCCGGATAAAGGTGGCGATCATTTATTTCGAATAAGTGTTCAAAATAATGACTACTTACTTGATGTGCTGCTGATATAAATGCAGAATCAAAGGCTGAGAATGGCGTTCCTGGCTGTGGAAAAGGGCCAAGGGTTAAGCGGTCATACGCAGACAAAGAAACCGCTCCTGACGGCAGGGTTAGTCCACGCAGAGCAGGAACACTCATGTAAGGAACTACTCGGCATGGTTCTAAAGGTGTGCTGGATGGAGGGCTGTGATTGTTTAACATCATTCCTGTAACAATATATGTTAAACAAGTTAATATTAGCTAATAAGAAATATCCGCAAGATAATTAACTAATTAATTTTATATGCAGGTTGTGTGTGTAATGACTAAATTAAAGTCACAAATAATAATAAATGCCTTTATTTACTCAAATGAAAACATAAAATTATAATTTATTAATGTAGACAAAGTTTAGTGAGGTAGTACCTGTTACTGCTCTTCCACTTAACCTACAAATTGAAATTTGATACATTCAAGAAAAAAATCTAATGCGAAATAGTTATTCATTGAACATAAATAATACGAAAAGTTCTACCAGTTTCATCAATTTATCAATCTCAAAGCTCTCCATATGATAAACCAGCACGTATTTTTTTTAAACTTAATAAATTCATTGATTCGAGGGTTCTGTGGAGTTTGTTATATAACTAAATTATAAATGTAAATGATCTTAAAAAGGTAGCAATTTTATTTTTTTATTATTTTAAATTATTTAAATTATGTACATGTATTCGAAACACAATTCTCTGATATAAATAGCGGAGTGTACAGTAGTTTATAATTTTATAGTTAAGAATGAAGCTAGGGTAGGTATATTAACCTTATTTAACCAATTCAACTCAGCACAATTTCCTGAAACCCCTACACCACCATTATGGTAGATGGGGATTTTAGATTATATATATATATATATATATATATATATAAAATTTCCTGAAATATGATCATATTTTTTAATTAATTAATTAAAAAAAATAATGACTTAATAATTTATGCGGGGTGTATATAACGTGTTAATTATTTTTTGAAAAATCAAATGTCATGTAATACAAGCACTTTTAATTGAAAACAAATTTGTTTATAATTTTCAACTTTTTATTAATTTCACTACATTTTTCTCGCTGCGCTGTAGCTTCTTCAGGTGAAGAATTTAAAAGAAACAATAGTAGTGAAATTAAGAAAAAGTTGAAAATAAACAAATTTGTATTTAATATAAAGTAATTATAGATTTTTAAAAATTAAGTTCCTCAGTAATCAACTATGACATACAAGCGTTCACATCCACTTCTTGTAGGTAATGCGGAAGACAACTTTGACTTCACAATATGAAATACAAATCAAAATCTTAAAATAAGTAAAATAAGACATAGGGCGTATATAAAGTCCCAGGACAGGCAAATAATTCGAGAAATACACACCCAATCGAAAAAACAAAACAAAATAAATATATATTCAATATTTTTGAATAAATTGATTAAAATTTAATGTGCATTTGTTTGACGTACTTACTTAACGTAAGTCAAAGGTCACACAGCTCAATGTGAAAATGATTTATTAATTATTTTCAAATCATTTTTATTTAATAAATTGAACTCCTTGTGGCGGAGGACAACTTTGAAATTATGTTAGCGGAAATCAAATATTTTATAAATGTGAGCCTTTGTGTATTTCATTGTGATTTTGAAAGATCTCACATTATTCTTTTGGATTGTAGATAAAACTTATTTTTCAAGTAGAGCGCCATCTACCATGAATACAATATGTTTGGAATAAAAAAAAGAGAATCAGAGTCTGCTTTAAAGATGGGTTCCTATCTTAAAATTTCAAAGTTGTTCTCTCCATCATCCACAGGGAGTGAATATGTTTCATGTCATTCAATAGATTCAAAAATATTAAACACGTTTTTTTTTGTTTTTCCATTGGATGTGTATATCTCGAATTATTTGTACGTCCTGGGACTTTCTATACACCCTTTATGTTGTCTTATAAGATTTTTATCAGTATTTCATATTGTGAAGTTACCCACTATTAAGATGTATTGTCTGTTGGGTAATAAAACATTATAAATTAAATATTAAATAAAATAGTTCGAAAATAATTAATAAATTATTTGCATCTGTGGCAATTTGAATTACGTTACGTTTAAAACAAATGTACATTAAAACAAGTACTTCTCGGGCAAATACCCCGCAAGATATTGAATTATATAATGGGCACTTGTTGTTGCATATCAATAACATATTGCAAAATGTAACAATATTTTTGATTCGATAATATAATTATTATGTTCGTAATTTAACTGTCATTAATGTGGTGAATTGATGCAATGAATTCGTGAAGAGTTATACTTGGGAATTAACGTTTGGGGTTTATATTTTTATTATGTGGGATACATAGGTAATTGATTCGTTTTAAGTTTGTGGGACTTGAGGCGAATTTGTGGGCTAAAAAGGAAAGTCTCTGCTCGATGGGAATGATATTGCTTATTTCAGGATAATAGCCGCATTTTTTTAGAGTGACTGGATGGGGATAGCGGCGTAGTCAAGTAAAGGGCGGCACACCATTTTATAAATATGCACTGCACAAAAAGAATTAAGTACGACAACAGTACTTCTGAAATGTGGTGCCCTTTTCTTTAATTCAGCTTTCAGGATGATGGAGTGGTATTTAAAGATGAGTTTTGGATCGAAGAGGATGCCTAGGTATTTGCAGTGGGTTGAAGGGTAATTGTTTTATTTGTTTAAAGGAGGGTTGTGTGAATTATTTGTATTTCACGGTATTGCATTTTTTTCTACTAAACCGCAACCTTAAATCATTTGCTTCGGTTGTTATTATTGAGCATCGATTTAATTTTTATAGTTCGCACTGTTTCATACTTATGCAGTTTCTTTACTCTAACTGGATTGGAGGCATCCTGCCAAATTATTGTATGTTTCAGCATTATTTTGGCAGAATGCCGTGAATCTAGATAATGGTTTATCTATTCATAATAACTTAACATAACACTTGACTTTAATTGACATATTTATTGTTCGTATAAGCAGTTGCAGTAATTTTAAAATTTAATACATTATTTAAAATAAATTACTAAAATTATTGTGTTAATTACTTAGGCTGCTACTTTATTATACATCGTAATTCATAATAATGAAAGCACTCTGATTTTATTTTATTAATAAAATTCAGTTATACAAACAAAGTCAAAGTGTTTTCACTACTGTAAAATTATTAAAATTGTAAAGTGATAAAACATAAGGTTAGTTAAGTTAGTTTTTATAAATATATATACAAACATCTTTATTCAGACAGCAGAATTACAATTCTTTACAAATATTTATATTTACAATACATATTGATGGGTTAGTAGTCTGTCATGGGCTATCGACCGAAGGTCTTTCTACCCTTTTAAATATATTTTCCATTTCTTTAATATTCTGTCTACTAATATTACAGAAAAACAGAATAACATTACATAAAGCTTACTTCCCCATAATTCAACACATACAGAAATTCAATAGTTTAAACAAATGCTTTCATAAATGAATATAAATTAATAATTCATTTATTCATTTTTGTTTTAGAAGTACCTTTGATTTTTTAAATCATCGAGTTTATTTTAAAAAAAATAGCAAGATGATAGACAAATCTATTGTGAATCTAACTTCTTATTTAAACACACAGTTATTTAAATTAAATTAAACTGTTAAAAATTGAAAATAATCATACAAAAAGTTGCATTGCACGAGCAAATGTACATAATGTAATTCTATGCCTGGAGTGGTGTAGGCCCGAGAAGTAGTTGTTTTAATTGCATGTGTTTAAGTACTTCTGTATCGTAAATCAAAAGTTACAGTAGCTGATTGATTAATAATAAATTATTTTCAAATTTTAACAATATAATTTAACTAGAAAAATATAAAAATTCTGGACAGAAATATCCCTGGTCGATTGCCCAAACAAACTAACTCATAAATGTATTGTATGTAAATGTTTTTGTAATTCTCTGAATAAAATTTTATATATATATTAGAAGGTTATCTTTACTAATTAATTTCATATACTATAGATAATAAATATTTATATGAAATTATCTAACTTAAATCTAACTAATAATCCAACGTATATTAAATATAACTAATAAATTTGCGAATCGATATTCAATCTTCTTTTAATATTTAATAAATCCTATGTTTCTAGAAATGTCAATATGGTTCCTAAACACAAAAATCCTCCTATCACAATTCATTAATTCAGTTTAGCTACCTGGTAAAACCACATTTTTTACAATCATTAAATTTGAGATAGGTCTATTCCAGACGGATAAACGTCATTTTATCTGTATATAAATATAAAATAGTAATTCATAACATTACATAAATTATGATTTAGTCTAAATAAAGATTGTTATTATATCTTAGACATCCAGATAACAATACTAAGGCAGATGATTTATTGCTAGAACTCGTACAAACAGTTAAATCTAGAAATTCGAGAGATAGGGGAAGAGAGTAATATCTTTATTACCAGTCTTATAAACAGTATTATAAACTACTATTTGTAAAATATTACAGTGCTTATAAATAGTCTGCAATGGGCTATCGACCATAGGTCATTCTGCCCTTTTGTTTCTATTGTTTTGAAAGGCAATTTTATTAGAGGACTGGGTTTAATAAAGTAAGGTAATCAAATATTATTGATGGGGGGAATTTGAATGTTAGGGTTTTAGGAATTGCACATTTTTTTGAATATTTTTAAAATTGTTTTCGTCGCAGGCATGCTTTTCTGCGAGAAACCGCATTCTTTCAGTGATAGGAGTAATGTTTGTGTTGTTGTAGAGTAGGGTATTGAAGGGATTGAATAAAGTATTTAGAGGATAGAAATTAGAATAATCGAATAAAATTATCTTTGGGAGTATTGTCTTGTCCGTCTTGTATACGATTTACGCACAGTAGAAAATTTTATCCGATTTCGCATAAAGAGATATATTAAACGATATCCGAAATCGTTTTATATTTTATCCGATTTCGAATAGTAGGAAATTATAATTGTTTTCGAATAGTCGAAAATTATAACGATTTTCGGATGAACCGACTATCCTAAAATCGTACTTTCTGATTTATAAATTTTTAAATTAGTTAATAGCTATTATTATGAATATATAAATTAGATTCATATTTTTCTATAACTTTTTTTGAAATTTTATTCATCGGCATACTACAGAAAATAGTTTTTAAAATATAACTCCGTGATTTATAATTTTGACTAAAGCTATTTATTGTTCACCAATATTTGCGAAACCTTGAAGAATAACGTTAAACAAAAACTGATTAGTGCCAATTAAAATCAATTTATTATTAAACAATATTAAATTTGTATCATTAAAAAAATCCTATTTTTCGTGCTAATTTTTGTTTCAAATTTCGATGACAAAAATGTCAAATAGAACTAAAGAAATTATTATACAAGCTTTCTACTTAACTGTGCTATTTAAATATACCAAAGGTTGCGTGGAACAAGGTTTATAAAAATCTTCTAGAAAAAAATAAAACCGATTGGAAATTATTCATATAAAACCGATTTCTATTTCGGATAGTTGAATATTACATCCGTTTTCGAATAACAGTTGAATAAGCAGATATTTGTAGATTCAGATATTTGAATACGATCGAAGACTAATTTGCCAGCTCTAGAAAGGACAACTTTTTGGACAATGTGAAAAAGTTATATGGGTTAAAATATGGATTTAATTTATATATTCATAATAGTAGCAATTGAGAAACGACAACAGAATTATAGAACGGTAGTTTTTTTTCCCAACGATGACACACTTTACACGATGCGAATATAAAAAAATTGCTATCCTTTATATTCAAGAAGGTTTTGATTCCCTCTGACATAAAGAAATTTTAGTTAAATATCACACTTCTAGAATTTTATAAAAATGGGCTCAGTGATTTTTTTTTCAATTAACGTGTATCACAAATCCCTAAATTAAATAAATTTATATAAATAGAAAATTGTATTCATTTACTTGGTCACAGTTATTAAAATGAATTAAATAAAAATGATTTTAAAATAATTAATAAATTATTTCCACATTTACAATCTGAGACTGGTAAGGTTCGCTCAATTTAATTGATTTAATTCAATTCGTTTCTTCAATTTGATTTCATTTTGATTTAAATTGAATTAATTTGGTTTGATTTAATTTGATTTGATTTAATTTGATTGAGTATAGTTAATTTAATTTAACACCTTTAAATTTTGTAAGGCCGAGCTGTACTGACGAGGGATAGATCCCGAAACACGTGACTGCAGATAACCTTATTTTGAGTAACGTTCTTTTTTGTTGTTTACATTGAATTTTTCTCGGATCAAAATTTTGTTGCATGATGTTATTGATATGCAGCAGCAGGTGTACATTATGTAATTTAATGTCTGCGGGGTATTTGCCCGAGAAGTTATTGTTTTAATGTACATTTGTTAGTACTTACGTAACCTAAGTCAAAATGTCATAGAAGTAAAAGAGGAAATAATTTATTAATTATTTCAAATAATTTTTATTTAATTTATTTAAATAACGTTTTTATTATTTTGTTTAAATAAATATTAATATTTATTTAAACAAATTAAACAAAAAGAGAAATTGAAAACAATTAATATGTTCTATCCTCTTTTACTTTAACAAATGTACATTAAAACAACTACTTCTCTTGCAAACACCCCTCCAGACATTGAATTACATAAGGAGTTGCATGTCAATAACATAGTGCAACTTTTTTTTATTCGAGAATGTTTAAAGTCATAGAAGTAAAAGAGGAAATATTTTATTAATTATTTCAAATAATTTTTATTTAATTTATTAAAAAAAAAGTTTTTATTATTTTCTTTAAATAAATATTAATATTTATTTAAATAAATTAAACAAAAAAGAAATTGATAACAATTAATATATTCTCTCCTCTTTTACTTTAACAAATGTACATTAAAACAACTACTTCTCTTGTAAATACCCCGCCAGACATTGAATTACATAAGGAGTTGCACATCAATAACATCGTGCAACTTTTTTTTATTCGAGATTGTTTAAAGTATATCTTTCGATTCCATGTTAAAAAGAGTGATCATCATTAACTCATTCTACTTATGGCATTTTGCGTCTTTTAGGGATTGATGAACTCTTTATCGTTAAACATAATAATTTCTTAAAATAAACATCATACTTTACAAATAATCACAGATAAAACTATTATGTATATACCTAATGCCTACACACGGTCCATACAATATCAAAAGGTAATTCTTAAATACATCTAAAATTTAATTGAGATAACAATATTACCAGACTTATATAAAATACAAAAAAAATATTCCTAAAGTTTAGAGAAAATACAATAATGAAGTGATTTGTCTGAGCGGTTGAACGGGAACTGTGGGCTGAAAATGAATAGCCAAAAGTTCAATATAGTTCGTTTAATAATAAAAAATATAATAGAAACGAGTTTATTCGCCTGATTTCAGTTATTTAAATAATTAAATAGGGTTGATTACTGAGCCACTTAATTTTTTAAAGTGATAATTTTAAATTAACACTGTTTCTACAAAAAAATAATTTTCAACTATTAATTTTATTTAACTACAATTGCTTCGATACGCTGTTCGTAGTATATAGTTGAAATTAAAAAACAGTATTATTTTAAGACGATAATTAAATAGGCAAAGAATTTTAAAATAATTAATAATTAATAAAAATGATTCATTTTTCCTTTTCGGCGTGTGTAATTCAATGTCCGATAAGTATTTTTTGTTATTATTGTGGTGGCTAAAATTATTCTCCTATTTAATTCATAAATAGGAAAGAAATTTTAGCCACAAATTTTTCATTTAATGTTCTATTTAAAGAATAAATAGGAAAATAATTTTAATCACAAAATGTTCATTTTTATTAAACATTTATACAAAATAATTATTTTTACTCGTAACATAGAATATGTTAAATTATGCGATTTTGAGTATTAATTACAAAGAAACACAAACTTTTATTTTCAGATTTATGTTTGCTTTCCTTATCACTTGACGATTTTGCTTTGGTGTTGTAGATAATTTAAATTAGAATAGCATGTGTTAAATATTGTTCAAGTTAAGATGGAATTACTGCATATTAACGTTTTGGCAGTATACTACGCTAAATTCTTGAAGGTAAACCTGTTCATATTGTAATCAACCCCGTAACCCCAATTTCCTCTAAAATACAAATTTCCTACTTATACTATTTTTCATTTAATTTCATCAAATAATACGGACTTTGACAATAAAGATCATCACTAATAAGTAGACAATGCAAAAAACAAGACAAGAACAGGCTGAACGACCTCAGGTTGATAGCTATTTTGTAATATCGTTGCATATATGTATTGTAAATAACAATTAATTATTATTATTATTTGCAATATGAATAATTAATTAAGGACGTAAATCGGAAAAAATAAAATATATTTTAAAAAGCATAAAAAATTAAAATCTCCGTAGTTTACATGTTAATACTGAATGGCAAAGGACTAAGTAAAAAAATAATTATAGAATTAAATACAGAGTAGATATAAATGTAAAAACTACAGGTAATTAGCGCCTTTCTGCTTTTTTAAAATATATTTTTATTTTCTCCAATTTTTATTTACGAGGGAAACGTTTTATACAAAATATTCTGTGTAGAAATGATCTGATATTCAATTTTTTTTCTAATGTTAATTAAGGATGTAACACAGATCAGATGTAAACTACATGGATTTTGAATCTTTCTACATTTTAAAATAGTTTTTTATCTTCTTTAATTTTCATTTACGCTTTCCCTCGTAATTTCTGTGCAAAATTTCAGATTTAAACCCACAATACGACGTAGGGTGTGGCGGAATGATATATTGGGGGAGTTCCTAGTAGGTATATGTTAATGATATAATAATTTAATGGGGACATATATTTAAGCGTTGCAGGTTGGGTTTGTAGCGCTAACCCCTGTTTTGCAAATGTAATTTGGTCAAAAAGAGCGTGTATGCGGACAGACAGAATATGCCCTATGCCCTGTGTATACGGTATAGTATAGGGCTAGAGTCATAGGGAGAGAGGGTGCAGTGTTGATGTGAGTGTACGGCACTAAGTGTAATTTAGTGTACCCAAGAGCCCGTGTAGACTTGGACCAGTCATCTTGTAGTCCGTATATTTGAATGAGCGAGCCCCGTAAAATTACTCTCGTGGGGAATTATTTGATTTGATTGAAAACTTTTTTCGTAACCAGTATTTTTTTAGCGCACTCTTGTATATAAACTCGATTATTCACCGCAGATTTGTGAGAGGGGGACAGAGTGCATGATATATTCATAGCAGTTAAAATTATGGGGGTCGAGTCGAGGTTTAAAGATCATTTCTGTAACAAATTACTGGCTCTTCTAAATAGTTTAATGCCCTAACTTGAATTTATGATTCTACAATTTTACTTACTCGCTTGTTTAATGCTTGCAGCATTTACATATATTGCGTTTCGTATATTCAATTCTACCACAAATGCAGAATGTCTCAGGCGAGAATGAGAACACAGCATGTCTGTGACATCTTCTTAATATGTTTTCACTTCAATAAACTTAACGTAATCAAATCTTTTATTTTATAAATACACTTTAAATTATTCTATTTGCCGTCTCTTTAATATTGCATTTACTTTCATAAAAATAAGTATCTCACTTATAATAAACTATTATAATAATCATTTTCAATAATAAAACACTTACTCAGAAATATAATAGTCTAAACAAGAGCTTTCATGAATGTGTGTAAAATAATGACTCATTTAAGGTATATTTTCTAAAACAATATTGAAATAGAAATAATACAGTTGTTTTCTTTTTTCTTTTAAACAGTTCTTACTTTTTCACGTCAGCATACTTATTCATCAATCTGCAACAATTTGTGAAATATTTTATCGTGTTTTGTTGTGTTTATTGTATAACATATAACTGTGTCGGTTTTAGTCGTTTATGACTTCAACCTCGCTGTAAACCTCTATAAATCGTGTCAATAAAGCTTTGTTATTTTTTTAATTTGACAATGGTGACATCAATTACGCTCTCCGTCGAAACTCAATAGAACAAAGTCATAAAATGCAGCCCTGACCAAGTTCTCTTCCTGTCATCAAATTTCCTTCGTTATCCTACCCTTTCTTATGTGAAAATATTCATCGCTTTCTCTAAACATTGGTTTCTTTCAAAATCATCAGCTCAGTGATTTACACTCCAACCATGATGCAAGTAAGTTTTATTTTCTCTTGAACGTGAAACTTTGTTTTAATTTTTTTACATATGTCATCTTATTGAATAAAAAGTTAACTGTTATTCCTTACTATAATGTGCTCATTGTCAATAACAAACAGTTTGTTTATTGATAATGAGCACATTGTGTCTTGAAATGTACATCTAACATAAAAATAAATTGTGAAGTAAGGAATAACAGTCATTTTTTGTGATTTAATACTTCACGTAAACTTAAAAACTATATAGTTGTTGATTGTAACTTTAAACTTAAGTTATTTTGTTATTTATCATTATCCTTTAATTTATTAATTTGTCTTTTATTCATTTTTTGTTATATTTAACTTTTGTGTATATTTCAAGGATGCACGTTTATTAATAAATAGATTGTTTATAATATAACGTGTTTGCTTTAATTTTAAAATCAAATCGATAAACACGTAAACACAGGATATATGGCCACAATATTTCGACATGTATAGCTTGAATAGCAGTATATAATATTATTCAACATCGCGTATTTGTTACGTTTAGAAAATGTCTTACCTTTCTGTATTTGGCTCTCATGCTTTCTACATTTTGCTCGTCTGTTCTGAAACCACACCTGAAACAAATTAAATAGTTACGGTATTGTATTAAAGACACGAAGTTATATTAGGGTATATTAGGTGATTTGTTCAGTATTTCATTCTCTGCATTTATGCAACAGAAATATCGAGCGTATAACAAAAATCGACGACGAAGTTGGCATTGGAAATCTAAAGTCATGTCTGAACTAAAATCACACGCGCACGCGTAAAGTACTCGTTGTCATGTTTAACCGCAACCAGAATTTCACGCGTGTGATCTTAGTACAGACTTCCAACGCCAACTTTGTCGTCGATTTTTGTTATACGCTCGATATATTATATACGGGTACATTCATAATTTAATAATCGTTAGGTTAGTGGTTCGAAAAAGCAACGACTCTAGAAACAGACACAAGGCAGTTGTCTGGTTGAACGAGCATGTATCATGTGCTAGAGCTGCTGCTACTGTAGTCAGAAGGCATGGTGAGAAACTGGATGGAAGAATTAATTCAGAAGAACTAATTATACTAAGACGAGAGATATTCCACAACAAGAAGAGCTGCTGGAAGTAGCTGTGCTGGGAAATGGAACAGAATTCCTCGGATAAACCATATAAAATCGTAATGGATAAAATTAGCAAGAGACTTAGTAACTCCCCGTTACTTATTCCTCACAAAGGAAATAGTCAACGAGCTCTTCCATTGTGGACAAATTACAGAGGTAAGGATATTTCAGCAGGTTGAGCTCATAGACGTATGTGGGACGGAAGATCTAGAAAAGGCAATAGCTGAGCTACCAGGGAAGAAAGCACCAGATTCGGATGGTCTGCCTAATGAAATTATAATTATCAAAATGGCGGTTAAATTCAACCTCGCGCTCTTCTTAACACTAGTTAATGAATGCCCGCATACTTTGCAGTTTCACGAGTGGAAGGTAGCCATGCTTGCACTAATTCCCAAGAGAGGAAAGCCGGCTGACCAATCGTCCGGCTTCTAAACGGATCAGGAAAACTACTCGAAAAGAAAAATAGAATCAGTTTGGGTTCCATAAAGGCAAATCTACAACTCGAGCGATTATTTCTGGGAAGAATATCGCGAGACAGGAGAACAAGGAAAATAAAATACTGCGTCATGGTGGTCTTGGATGTCTACAATGCCTTTAACACCATACCATGATGGTTAAAGAATGATTGTCTCCAAAATAGGCCGAGCTAGTGGTGGACTACTAATCTGACTGAGAACTGATTTTTTAAACGCGTTCAGAAGAGAGATGGAGGAAGTAAGTCGGGGCTTTCCACGGGATTTAGTGTCGGGACCAACCCTCTGCAATCTCACATACGACGAGGTACTTCGGTTTCCTTTACCGAAGGAAGTGCGGTTGATTGCTTTCGCCGATAACCTCGCTGTCATCGTCTCGCAACAATTAAAAATCTGATGAGATCATCGAGAAGCGAGGGAATCTTGAACTCTAGATGGCGATGAACAAATGGCAGCTGTTTGGCTTTCAACTAGAAGGGAAATGTCAAACCGAATAGCTACTGGTAGGAGACTACAATACAAAAATTAGAAAAAACCTGCAACAGGTTATGTTTGAGGCACACTGTAGCCCACACGATGGCGGTAATAAAGGCAGCAAACAAGATAGAGGCAGCATTTGTAATCCTTCTAGCAAACATCTGGGGAACAGGGAAGGCATAACCGGCATCGGCTTGGAGTATGGTAATTAAAGCAAAAAAGAACGCGAAAAACTAAGCGGGGCGTCGAAGACTGGTGCGCATTTTGCACCATCTCCGCCGATGCAGCTGAGATGCTACCTTTAGTCTTACCGGGCGATCTAAGAGTCGAAACAGTGGGCAAGGCATACAAGAACTGCCAAATGAAGGAGGTAAAGAAAAAGCACTAACAACGGATTATAAGACAGTTGCACCAGGAATCGTATTCCTGTAATCCAACTCTGGATCGACAGAAAATATGACGAGGTAACACAACCTTACGCAGTTGCTAACCGACTATGTAATCAACAGGAACTACATCTGTACAGTTGGGAAGACTTATAATCTACATGTCTACAGAGGGCAACAGCAGAAGATACACCACAGCACGTGCTGCTAGAATACCTAAATTGGAGGAAGAAATCCTCCATTCCTGAAGAGAATAATTGAAGTTCTGCAGATCGGTACCATTGGTAATAAGATGCTGAGATCCGACGCAACACGGATGTTTATATTTTTTTAATGATGGTGACTGTTGCGATTATAAACAATTATAAATAATATACTATGGAATTATTTAATATATTAAGGGAAAAAATCGTTAAATTTAAACTCCGTGCGGAAATTGTTTTTACTATATTTCATATATACCTTGGTTAATCGATTTCAAGATGGTTTTGACCGTTACTAAGTGGTAATATCTATGATAATTGAATTATACTATTATTCTGAAAAATACAGGGTGAATATTATATATGGAATATGGTATGTAAATGTGTAAATATCAATTTTATAAAAATATTTTTTAAATAAAAGTTTTGTAATATATTGTTTTCCATAACAAGATAGCATTAAATTATTTTTAGTTCAGAAAACAAATGATTATCGTAGCACACTTCTATATTAAATGGGTTCACTTGATAAAGAAGTGTGGGTATATACCCACACTTCTTTATCTTTATATAGCCAATAAAAAATGTGTTTCGTTATTCATTTGTTTACCGAAGTAAAACAATTGACAGTATTCAATTGTTTTGGAAAATAACGTATTAAAAAACTTTTTTGATTATTTTACAAAGTTGATATTTAGGAAGATACATACTATATTTCATATATAATAGGCACCCTATATATTGATCAATTGTTAAGTTGATATTAACGTTTACACTATAGAAACTTAAGTTGTGAAAATATTTTTGTATATATGCATTTAATAAAAATTGTATAGTAATTCTATACCAAACGAAGTAAAATAAACCATCACTGTACATATTGTGAATAGTATATTTTGTACAATTTTGTGCAGAAAATATCATTTTTTAAAACCCTTTATTTCAAATTAATATTTCCTAATTTAACGTTACAACGTTTTCAATTTATATAATAATAATTTTCACGGAAATAATGGAAGCTAAATTATGTGCAATATTAAATAAATATGTGTATATAATGTCAATTGGCACTCTAAATACCAGCAAAATCCGGTTTAGTAATTAGAATTATTTTAATAAATGAATAAATAAATGAAGCCAATCACTCTAACGCAATAAACAGAAATTATTAAACACACAGTAATTAAAATTCGTCATTAATTCGGAAACTAACTAGCACGGCTGTATTGATTTTAGATGATGTAATTTTGATTTATTTATAAAAATAATTTCACCTACAACTACTTGGCTTGGGGATAATAAAACACCCCTCCATTTAACGAGAAATAGTACGCACTTTAAACGATAAAAATAATCTGAGTTTATTTTAATTGTATTTGCCGGACTACGTAGCAGGGGATTAGGGGGTTTTATGGCGCATATTTCATAATCTTAAATGTGGAAATCATAATAAAACAAACACATAAAAACTATGAAGAAATATGTGATAGACCATTAGACCCCAACATAAAATTCAATTATCATATTAGATCGGCAAAAAGTGATGCAGTGGGACCAATCTAGGGATGACCGATGGCGCATTCCACAAATAGGATTGCTGCTATTTTTTTACGGAATTTGGGAATGATTCAATTTATTTATCGTTCTGATAGTTTCTTTTTCATGTGAAATATATGAAATATAATATAATATCGATAGCTTTATAAGAAATGAAATAATTTATTGATTACGATGTAATATAATATATTTATCTGATTATTAGAGTGTATTAAAATGTTATGGAAATAATTAATATTAAATGATCATGAAACATATTTTGTACAGATTTTCTTGAATATCATAGTATAATTTAATTTATTATATATACAAATCTTTATTCAGACAATTATATTTTTACAAACATTGAGTATATACACTAAACTGAAGGTTTGTCTGTCCTGAGCTATCGTCTACAAGTCTTTCTGCCCTTTCAATTTATTATTATTTATTTTTATATTCAAAGCCATTCCTCATATGGACGTAACGAATTAACGTACATAATCGGAGTTATTCTGTATAAGGTGTCCTATTTTCGATGGTTAAATTAAAGTACCATTAATATTAAATATAAAGAAAAACAAATATATGTTTATGGTTAATTTTAGTGCTAATGTCATGTATCTTATAAAAAAATCACTTTTTTCAATTGTTTTCGAGTTACACGTCATAAGTCAAATTTTGCCAATTTACAAATATTCGGGGCTATTCCGTACGAGAATTCACATCTTATGTGTATATATTTATTAAAAAAAAACTACTCAGACTGTGATGATAAAAAATAAAGTACACGTTAGACTTAACATTTCCCTTACTGAATAGACCTGATTAAGATAACTTATTCATTTGAAAAAAATTTACATATTTAATTGAATTATTATTGATTAACTTGAGTCACCCTATTTATCTGTATAATTAAATACTGATTAATAAAAAAGTATATTTAATTGTTTTTAAAATAATTCTACTAATACTTATAAGAGGAAATTTCGGTGGTGAATTTGTCTCGGATCGATTATAAGTTTCTTTGTTTGGTAAACAGATTGAGGTGCAGGGGCGATTAGACCCATTGACATTGCCATTATCGGTCCGTTCCTGTCCCCTATTTACAGTGTTTTCTTCTGAGGTCGGTATGAGATTCCGACATTGGTTCCACACGATTTACTCAAGCTATTGCCGCTATTAGCAGATAATTTCCTAATGAATACGTATGATGTGCAGGGAATGGAAGTCGCATCAATTAAGTAGCAGATTAATGTCCCTGCCGGGCTGATTCGACTGATCGATTGTCCCATTCGTAGCTTAGGAACTGAGAGAGCATTTATTCCGATCATCCACTTACTTAACTAATAGAATAACTACCTATTTACGTTAAATTTTTATTCCACCCCTACCCATTCATAAAGATTGCTTTCAATTATATCTCCTCTTAAATCTACATTGCTATCGTGTCTCCGAACTTGATTACCAATTTCTTCAGGTATATTACTGTTTGGTTGCTAATAAATTGGAGATAATTTAATTTTAAATAATTTTATTTTATAATCAAACATTATTGAAACAATTATTAAATTACAATTATCTATTTTTAATACCCCTTATAACTAGTTCAAAACATATTGATATACCATATCATTAATAATATAGAAATAGAAATTTAATCGAAAAAAACTATTTTCAAAAGGAGTTTGATAATTTTCCATCGAAAGCTTTTCAATTATGCTTGAAAAGAACTATAAAACAATGGTAATATCCCACACAATTAACAGTGTTTTGAATTCTTCAATCAAAAATTTATATTAAACACAACAAATTTATATCTTCTACACATATTATGTCTTATAAGTAATTTTAACATATAATATCTATATGTTAAAATTCATCCACCATAATCTTCCAATTCATTACATCTCTTCAAGCGGATATACTTAAATTGATATTCACGATCATGACTCTTGATACAAAGTAGATAATGACTTTCAATGATACAACAAATTGCAAATAGATAATGACAGAATTGAAAAAGTAGGGCAGAAATATCATTGGTTGATTACCAATAATCCTTACAAAATATATGCCATTTTATTGTACACTATTGCAAATACATTTTTTTGTATTTACGATGATATATTTTAGATAGAAAATGTTTTACTTAAACCAACAAACTTAAAATTACTAAATTAAGTGTCATTCTCAAATTCCAATATGTTTTATGGAAGAATACACCAGGGATTAAGTAAGAAAACAATATTACCCTGGTTGTGTAAGGAATTATTAGTTTGATTTATTTTACGAAAACAATATATAATTGAATACCAAGAAATTCCTTAATATATTCCAAGATTGAAACTAGACAAAACAATTGGTTGATTTCACTTCTTAAATTTCTTGTTTTTTTAATAATAATCGATACCATCAAAATAACATTGCTTATAATATAAATTTCTTAAATTATTTTTGTAAAAAAAAACAGAAATAGTCTTCTGTCAGTTGGTTGTCGAGACTGTTGTAATTAATTAAAAAATAATTAAATAATAATCTCGTTATTTCTCCTACTTGTTTTATTTAATTAAATAAATATTAAATATACGGACAGAAAGACATTCGATCGATCATTTTATTGCTTTTACTTAAGGTTAATGTGTGTAATTTGGGGCTATTCCCTATAGGAAATGTTACGTTTAACGTGTACGTTATAAATTAAATTCACAGTCTATGAATACATATCTATTACAAAAGTTGCTTAAACTGTGATGATAAAAATATCGTACACGTTAAACTTAACATTCCCCTCGATTATCAAAATGAAGATATTTGTATATACAGGGTGGCCAGAAAATATATGATAATCTTCAGTTAAAGTGGTTCGTTAATCAATTTTAAGTAGAAAAAAGCTAAAAAAGGTTTTTAAAATAAAAAAATTAAATTAAACAATAAAATTTAAATTAAATAAAACACAAAAAATATTGGGTAATTATTCAATAAGCTTTATGAGGCCATTAATATCCTAAATATGTGACTAGAATTTGTTTTTAACATTTTATGTATAATTATTGCTCTTAATAATCGACTTATCATTAAATAAACATTTGTAATGTTTGTTGTGTTAATAGAACTAATTTTAATCAAAATATTTCAAAAATATTATTGATTTCTAGTCACATATTTATCATGGCTTCGTGGGAGTTAATGAAGAACCGTACAATATTTTTTTACTTAAATTTTCCACTTGAAATTAATCAATGAAAAACTTTACCTGAAGATTATCATACCTTTTCTGGCCACTTTGTATATTAAACATAAAAAATATATTTCGGAAACTATGTTTAATCCACACTACTACTGAATATTGATAGTGAAACTTATTTTCTGAAATATACATTTAATTAAATAAAACAAGTAGAAACGGCTGAAAGACCTCGGTCGATGGCCTTTTGTAATTCTTTTGGGTTCAATAAATGGATTTACTACTACAAGTAAGAAGATAAAAAAAACTGCTAAACGAAACAAAACTATTGATAGAATTGATTTTTTTTCTTGTAATATGTATATCAAGGAAACATATCATCATGATGTAACTCTTTTTTTGGGACACCGTGTATAATCAAAAATATTTCCTGAAGTACATCCTAGGATCCAAGTAAAGTCTCCAAAATTTAAAATCTAAACTTAATTAGTAACTGCAGGAACAAGTCTCTCTAATTATATCACTGAAGTTTTGGTACATATACTTGACATTATCAAGTACAAATATCCTATATTATAGAAACAAAGTAATTCTTTTTAAATATTCTTTAAATCGACATGTATAATGAAGTAGAAGACTCGATCATCAAGAAATTTATTAGGTTGAATTGTTTATTATTTAATTTAGTGTGCACGAATAATAAATCGATGCTTCTGATATTTAATTCATCTATTTTTTAAACTGCCATACTGAACCAGTTGAAAGACTATCGAAGGAAGAAATTTGTGTTGGCTATATATAAATATATTCCATAATAGAGCAAACGACAAATTAATAATGACATAAGCCGAGTTTGGTTTCTTTATTCATTTGAAAATGTTCGTGGAAATTTTGTTATAGTAAAATTTATAAATTGACTGTTTTGAGTTTTTTGTCAATTGTATTTCATTTTATCAAAGTATTGTATTAATAAATATTTGTATATCTAGTTACAAAACTTATTCAAGATAATATATAACAGAATATTAACAGAAGAGCAAATTGCAGCCAATGCGGATGGAATTCTTAAGAGAAGTTACTTAAGTATTAATAATGGTCCACATAAGAAACACAATAAGGGTAGAATTAGAAATGGAGGAGATGATGAAATTTACATACAGTAAAATAAGAATGAATAAGAAATTATGCCAGACGCGAGTAAACATAAAAAGAGGACGCGCAGATAATAATTTATTAACAAAGCTAGTAACGATACGAAAACGTCAAAGAAATTGTATCACTTTTAATATTATCATAGGTGTGACCAGGGGCAGATTTCAGAGGTTTTAATACCCTTCTCATTTCCCCTTTTACTAAATTTCTGTCTACTCAAAATATAGCAGTAATCTACTATACTTGTAAGTTTCACGGTATATTTTTCCCATTTGTAGACACAAGTTACCACTATAGACATATTTTTATGAAATAATCAGAAATATTTCATAATAAAATCGTTATGGAAATAAATATAAGTGAAAAGTAGTTATAAATAAATAATCTTATAATAGAATAAAAAATATTTATTCATATGTTAATCACAGTTATTTAAAATCCCGAAACACGTGATGGGATGAAATCCCGAAACACGTGTCTGCAAATATGCCTTATATAACGTATCTTTTGTTTTTTATTCTTTGCATTAAATATTCTAAAAAAATAAAATGTTTCATTATACAATACGTTATTCATATGCAACAGCAAGTGTCCATTACGTAATCAAATGTCTGGCGGGGGACAGGCCCGAGTAATAGTTGCTTTAATGTACATTTATTTTAAAGTACTTATGTAACGTAAGTCAAAATGTCACAATATCTAAAAGGGGAATAATTTATTGATTATTTTCAAATTCTTTTTTTTTTTTAATAAAAAAATCTTGAATAGGCATTCATGATTTGATAAAACAACGCAATTAAATATTATTGTATTGAGTTGTTCGGAAAGTAATTTCGATTTTTTATAAAAATCAAATACGATTTTCTTATAGTGAAATGATATTTTATTCGATTAAATATTCTCCGTTCTGAAGTAATATCTTTCTGGCAGTAGCATGATTCCACGTTCATACAATTTATGTTCATTGCTGAAAACAAAAACTGTTCCAAATGATGTTTGACCTCCTCATTTGAATGAAACGTTTTACTTTAATTTTGTCGGCGTTAACTTGCTGGTACATTTTCAATATAGTTTATAAAGAAATCAAAATGACTCTTTTATACCACTTTTAACGTTTTACTGTTAAAAAAATGTATAGCCAGAACAAATGAATGATGGGTGTGGTAGTATATCCCATCCAAACTCTAAAAGCTTTTGTTGAGTGGTCAAATTTGTATGTGGTTTCCCATTATCCCGCTGGAACACTACACTATTATCCAATTCTGGCCTTTTTTCTTTAGACGAATCATTCAATTTGTTCAAGTGTCATCACCTTCAAATTGATCGTTGTGTTACTCCGTAGAAGCTAAAAATAAACGATTCAGTTGAAATCCTACCAGATAACACAACCTTTTTTTTTGATAAAAATTGGTTTTCGAAGTGCGTTGAACCGGTTATTTTTTATATTTCAGAATCTTTTGTGCTTAACATTGTTGGAGCAACCCATTTATCGACCCCAGTGGTGATACGCTTCAAGAATTAATCATTTTCTTAGCGCTTGAGAAGCAAATAACAGACGCCAATATGATAGCACAATTTTTTTTCCGCAAGAAGATGAGGAATAAATATGATGAGCTTTGAGATTAAACCTACCTGTTTCAAAGGATCATGAATGGTTGAGTTTGATAAATTTAATCGATCGATCTCAAGAGTTGTTATTCGCTAGTTTACATCAATTAATGTCTTTATCAGATTCTACTGGCATTCCAGAACGCGATGCAACTTTATGATCAAAATTCCCGGAAAGAAATTTTTCAAACCAGTTTTAGCACTGGCGCTCTCTTCACATATCATCTCCATACATATCGGATATTTTTTTATTGCTTTAACAGTATTATTATCTTTTATATGCCGAAAATGCTCTTTTCACTTACCATATTTAAAAGTATATCAACCAAAAACTATGCAGAATCAATCGATTTTTTAAGAGTTATATCAGCTGTCAAAATACATATGATTATGCGGCTTAAATATGAAGTAGATTGTGAAAAAATACGCTTAAGTCCTCTGTTGAAAAAAAAAAAAATAAATAAATAAAATAAATTACTTTCCGAACAACCCAATGTATTAGAGGCATTCACTTTGAGGTAAATTTTCAATTTAGTAAATTGAAAAACTTACTGTTTACTTATTATTACTTAGTATGATAATGATTACCGTGTAGTCGAAATTAGTCACAAATGTAAAATCTATGTAGTATACAAATGTTACGTTTTTATTTAATTGAATATGTAGAGGAATAATAAAATAAATATTTAATGTATTTAAAGATTAATCTATTAAACATTTCAGTAATTTCAGAGTAATTTAAACACGTCTAGTGACTACCGAAAATGTTAAATAGTTAGTGTATTTAAAAATGATTGAAGTGCAGAATAAATTCACTAATTTAAGTGACAAGTGACAATGTTAGGAAGTGAAGTGTGTAAATCCGTTTCATCTAATCGAAATGTTTGTATAGTTATTGTAATGAAGGTGTTGAATTATTGGATGTTTCTATTAAATTAAATGGATCTTGATGAAATTAGTTCCGACGGAACGAGTGAATGACTCACCTGCACCCTAGCTTCGCTAAGCCCTAGCCGCTGACTTAACTCCTCTCTCATGAACGCGTCGGGGTAGTGAGTTTCGTCGAATAATCTTTCGAGTTCATTAAGCTGCTCCAACGTGAAATTCGTTCTGGACCGTCGCTGTTTCGTGGTCGATTTTACGGAAATATTCAAAGATGATGAGTTGTGCCTCAATTGACTGTCTTCGATCGTCCTATCTTGTTCTTCATTCAAGATAACTAAAACATAACAACAGAACAATAAAAAAGCTAACTTTTTTTATTGTTTATCACAGCTTTACGCAACTCAATAGTTATAGTAATAGCAAAAATTTAAATCTTTTACATCGAGGGAATGTAAAAGCATTATTGAAGTAAAGATAATCTTGGGCCATGAGATTGATTATCCAAGATATAAATCCGGTGAAAGAAAATCCTGGGCCATTGTAATGCAATCACTTATCCAGAATGTGCGTTCTTGGTGCAAATGGATGGATTAAAATTAAATGACGTTTACCGACGAGGACACACTGCAATACGCAAGCCATATGTGAGGCTGTATTTAATTTGTAACTAGTCAGAGCGTTCGCATTATTCTCCCCTTATATTTAAATCAAATTTGTATCCAGACATTTGCATTTGATTAGTGTGAATTAGAAAGCTCGGTCACATTAACTTGATTAAAAATAAATGCTCATTCCAGCGACGCTACAATATTTATGACATGATTGATATTTATTTATATTTAATTACTGAAATACTGTTTTCATGGTGCTTTATACATTTACATACGTTTATGAATAAAACATTTTCTGAAGCCGAACACCAGATTCGCTTAATATAAACGCTAGAATGAAAACAATGAAATACTACGACTTGTAATATCTCATTATTGATCTACTCATCTATTTATGTGAAATATAAGACAATTTCGATTAACTTTTTGAAATTAGTTTATTAAAGGCATACACTAACCACACGATACATTTCTTAATTTATTTTTTTAGATTATTTTTTAATCATCAATACTGTGATCATCTTTCATCAAGTGATAAACGAGAACCAAGTATAAAGTTGAACTAAGTATACGAATTGGATGTTTTTTTATTATTCGGAATACGTACGATGACTGACTTACATTTATTACAACACAAATATGAAACATACACGAAATATCTTTTACGATGATTTTATATTTCTCATTCTACCACGCAGTGCATAATTAATTTTTTCTTCAATTTTTTTTATTTGGCTGACGTTCACTTTATATATTTTTGTAACATTAATATTAAAACACTTAAGTTTATTTTAACACTTTTGTTTAACTTTTGTAGTTCTAACTTTTAAATAATCAGTTTTATGTAATTTTTTTTTAAAATATTACAGTATCAAAGATAATATATTCGTCAATATCGACATAATAATTCTTTGATGCTGTAATATAAAAACGATGCATATATAATTTTAAGTTTGATAATTATTTGCTTGTAGTCGAAACTATAATTATTAATTAATTCTTTATTTACGGAAAATCACCTTTTTACAATTAATGACAATCTGTAATTACAAAATACAACAATATATTCAATTGATTTGATAAAATTTAGACTAATAACTCCTTGATCAAGTATAACCATTGAATTTTCCAATCAGAATCCAATCATTATAAAAGTCAAATAAAAGTGGTAAAACAAAGTTATGTGCTTTAATAATAATTGTTCCTACAAGTATTAATCGAGGCTAATCTGTACTGGATATTTTATGTTTAACGTTTAGGTTATTAATTAAATTCACTGTCTATATATCTTTTAAAAAAGCTGCTTAGACTGTGGCGATAGAAATAGCATCCCTTACAGAAGACCTCGAATATGGAGTTTCACGACGTAACATCCTCGACCATTTAATATGTTACTGAAATATATCTAAACAAATCTGAGCCTACTTCACTTAATTGATCTTTAGTGATGTAAGAACTAAATACTCTTTTCATTTTTATACTTAGTAACAATATACGTTAATTCTCTCAGAAAGTAGTTTTGTTTTTACTACAGCTTATTATGCTATTGCTAAGTTATACTTTGCAACAGCTTCTCCATGAAATTTATTTCTGTATTTAATACAGCATTTTGAGATATTCCTTTTTTTAATATATACATATATATATATATATATATATATATATATATATATATATACATATATACAAATATAAAAATATTTGGCACAATTACATAGTCTAATTACAATAACATTTATATACAATACATTTATGTGTTAATCGACCGGAGTTTTTTCTGCCCTGTCCCGAATTTATGGTGATGTCCAATAAAAATATCTGCTAACTGAACTGTTTTACTTGTTCGCAGTAAGAATTGGTGAATGGTATTTTGAAGTAGGGTAAATATATATTTACACATACATACATCTTTATTCAGACTATACAAATAATACTAAAACAATATAATATCAATATTTACAATACATGTAGGTGTTTGTCTGGGCAATCAACCAGAGATCTGTCTGCCCTGTTTTACAATACATTTACACACTTTACCAGAGAGATTAATATAAACGCTAGAATGAAATCAATTATATCTCGTATAAATATATCATTATTTATCTTCTCGATTATTTACGCGAAATAAAAGATAGTTTCGCTTTTTCAAATTAATAATCGAAAAACATTAATCTTTGGTTGTGAAATATCGGCATTGTTTTTCAAAAATTTTAAAGCAATTAAAGGCGTTTAATCAGTAAAATGATCTGGATAAATACCAGTAAACTTGTAACTCAAAAATTTCAAAAATCGTTTCTGTACACATTCTATAGAGATGGGCAAATTTGTATAATGTGTGTAGAAAATTATGGAACCGTATTCCAAACGACTTGCAACAAATGTGTAATATAGGATTTAATGAAATCGATATCAATAAAATATTTTGAAGTACGAATTATGAATCCCAACATATTGTATGCTGATGTGATCAATACGATTACCGAATAATAATTTTTGATCAAAAATTTGAATACAGTAGAACGTTTTATGGAGGCATTAGCAATCGAATAGGTACAGTGGATGGGATACGCTTTTTTGTATATGAAACTGTAACGTAACACTTACCAACGTTAAGAGATTATTCTGCAAGTAAACACAATCATCTTTTTTTGTGATCAATAAATATTTTTATAAGTAATTACAAAATTAAAAGCTACTAAAACGGTATACAGACCAATGTTAATCTTTGATTGTGAAACATAGACATTGACCAGAGAACAGAAGAGCAAATTATATGAAATTAAGATGGATTTTTTGAGAGCAATTAAAAGAATGATAACAAACGCAACAATAGGGAAAGGATTAGAAATGGTTTAGATACGTTTATGACATTTTTGCCACACCTCTGGAGACATCACCATCTATTTAGAATCCCATACCACTCGACAAATTACGGTTATAATAATCCAATATCTAGAGCAATGCGCACATTCAATTCATTGCCTAATTACTTTGATATTTTTAATTTATCACAATATGTATTTTGCAAACACTGCTTTTTAGCAGCATCTTCATTTCATGCATAATCTTTTATTTTACATTTTTTTGTTTACTGTATAAACAATTTTGAATATTTTTTTCTATAAATAATTTCAGCATGCATGCGATATTGTTTCATTCTTTTGTGATTTTTGTATTATTATTTGTCTAGCATTATTATAAGTTTGTGAAATTATAAAAACTTTATACGTTCAAATAAATAAATGAATAAATTAAAAATAATTTTTATAATCAACTTTTTATTGCCGAATTAAGTAAATTTTTAAATAGTATTAATTTTACATATGAATTAATGACAACTGTTTTTAGACTTAATAGTTATAAAAAATAATAAAAAATACATTTAAGCGATACATACTTTTCATTACATACATCCAAGCTCATTTTCAATTTAAAACACAAATTTTCAATTTTTAATAGCATGAAAAATCTTGCTATTAATTTACCAATTACAGTTCAAATCAAAAATACAGAATTTAAATTATTCTAAAAATAATTTAAATTCTGTATTTTTGCATAGCATTTCGTTTAATCATGATCTTTCAATAATTAATTAACTATAAAGAAAACGTTTAATTAATTAGACCACTGAATTAAAAAAAAAACAATAAATGAGATATAAATTAAAAAAATATATTGTAATTATAAATATAAATTAAATTACAGCTTGATTAAATTATTAAAAAAATGTAACACCAGCATTTTATTCTAAAAATAAAACTATTTTTTTTTTATTAGAAAAACGCATTTTCTAATAAAAAATCATTTTATTTAAATTATTTAAAAAAGTGACATTTATTTAGCACAATGCTGTTAAAATTGTAAATTGGAGAAATTGAAAGTTATTTAAAACTAGATTTAAAGAAAATAAGTATTATTCAAAAATAAACAACGTTATATGGTTGTTTATTTTTGAATAATATATATATTATATTTGGACATACATTTTCTTTAAACAATTTAAAAATTCTAAAACAATCAAATTCTCCAGAATTAAACAAGTTTATCAATTGTGGAGAATTTGAAACAATCTAAAAATTATAAAAGTTTAAATTCTCTACAATTAAACTTAACTTGTTCTCTTAGAATTTTTAAATTTTTAATTATAATTGAAATGTATAAAAATTCTAGAAAACTTTTACATTTTGAGGAATTACTCCTTTATACAATAATATATTACATTAATTGATTTAAATTCTATCTTATTTTTATCAGATTTCAAATACATTAGACTGGTATATTTAATTTCATTTTGTTTATGTTTATATTTATTTGTTTGTCATTTTTTTAAATAAAACTATCGAAAAAGAGCATATTGTGCTCAAAATATACAAATAGTATAAAATAAACAATCCAAGAAGGAGAATAATATAAAAATAAATATTTTATTTTGACGAAGATGAAAATACAAAATCCAGGAGGATAGACCACTGATCGATAGCCAATTGGCAGACTTTCAGAATATATATTGTAATATTTTATATAATATGTAGATATTGTATTACGTTTGTCAATAAGGATTATGTATACAGGGTCCTACACCACAGCTATCGTTTTCGATAGCTGAGTTACTAATTAAGTTAGGACTTTGAAATTTTGAAAATTTTACTTTGGTCCTAGGGCGTATTTCAGGAAAATATTTTTGATTATACAGGGTATCCAAAAAAAGAGTTACGGCACTGTGGTATATTTTTTATATTGCTTGATATACATTTTATTCATTATTTAGGTGAATTTTATGATTACCTACATACCCCTAAAATTTTATTAAAATCGCTTCAGTCATACCTACAATAAAATAAAAAAGTAGGTTTTGCGCCACTGTTTAAAAAAATAATAAAAAATAAAATATAATTTTGGGAATAAAATTATACACTTACTTACGTTTTAAATAGAATAGTAAGTAATCCTAATAGTCAACATTTATTTAAATGAATTATACAGGGTGTCCAAAATTTAATGTCAACCTTTTCAAATATGAATGTACTTTATTTTTCTTATATTAAATTGAAACCTCTGAATATTTTTACACCATTCTATGCAGAATTAAATAAACAAACAACAGGAACGTAAGGAATATTTTTTGTAAATTCATGTAAGGTAAAAAAATATAAAATCAATTCTAAAAAATTTGGTTTTAATTTTGAGAAACACAAACAGTATTTGACTGAATGCGCTGGGAAAAGTTCTATGATATACACATTACCATATGTTTAATTAATTTCTCACCTCAAGATGGCCAATGGTCGAAACTAGTTGGAGAAAATATAAATAAGTGAAACAAACCAAGTGTTTTTATTTCAATTAAATCATCCTGAATTACACATTACCATTTTTAAATTTTATTTTCAACTGGTTTAATGCTAATTCAACTAGTTTAATGATAATCTCTTATTACCTATATGTACATTTGTTATATAAAGTGGTGGCTAGTTGTGTGTCTGTGTGTCTGTGTGTTTCCGCGATAGCGCCTAAACGGCTAAATGGATTAAGCCCAAACTTTATATCTAAGCTTTATATAACAGTGGAATGATCTGAAAAGCTTTTGGTTAGAATCAAAACTCATTAAGTGCAACTTTACTCTTAGCAATTTTTCATTTTTTAATTCGGATAGAAAAATGTTTCAAATAAAAGTTTTAGATCTTGGAAAATAAATAATTTCTGTTATAAAACTTTTATTGTAGGACCTCCGGTTTTCATTTTATAAGCATTTATCTGATAAATTCCCTTAGAGATTTTAATTATTGAAATAATTATTTTAATGACAAATAAAACGTCAAAGTGCCGTCAAATTCAACTTATCATTCGCAATCGCCTCCAGTTTGCAAAAATGAAGAAGAGTGTGGAGGAATGATTTTAACCTATTGTAAGGTAAGAAATAACACACTTAATTACAATATTCTTCTAAATACTCGGGTTTAACTTTAAAAGATAACAATCACTTTTTTCTATTAATCATTTTGCTTCCCTATTAAATTTTCTATCAGAAACTTATTTGACCGTATTCACCGGGGAAAGTGCCATGATGGACACATCACCATTTTTTATACAAATATCGAACAAACAACTAGTTTTTCTATGTATACTGCATCATTTGTAATTCATAAATTCCACTTTTTTCAAACGACTATTTTTGATCATATTTAGTTTATTAATCATTAATTCGCGCAAGTTTGCGGTGCTAACCAAAATTAATAATATAATTTTGGTTAGCCCTTTATAGTATTTGAAATTTTCAGAGATTGATGAACTCTATTTTATTCCGCGCATTTGTTTCAGGTAACAGACTATAAACGTAAACGTCTTAGTTGTTTACGTTTTTTTATTATTTCTAAGCATGTTATCAATTATATTTTCTGTATATCCATTATTGGTTGCGATGGTCTTAATTATATGCAATTCGTTTAGAAAATCGGTAACATTCAAAAGCTAGTAAATATTCCTCTGAGTAAAATAATATTTACTAGCCTATGCAGAAGGGAATGAAATGTGCCAAGTTTGATTTGTTGACGAATGTTGAAGTTCTCAGGAATAATATCGTCTGTACCAGGTGTTAAAATAAGAAATGTCGCCGGCTACATATCAATATATATTTCTTTTTATTTGCAAGCTCTAGGACTCAAATATAGCTGTTGACCTTACTTATTTGGACACCAGGTGCATGTTGTTTTACTGTATTATTCTGTATATTTTGTATGGCAGTGTATTAAAATTTGTTTTGTGATGGTTAAAACAAGAAAATGTAGGCTGTTGTTTATTTTTTTACTGTAAACTGGATGTTATTGTTAATTTTATATGTATATTAAATATTTTATCCAAATGACTTATTTCACAACATTTTCCGAGGCAAGTAATAGAAAGTTAATTGAAGTTCAATAGATTGGATAAGAACATTTAAAAATGGAATTACTTTATTACCTCTCCAAAAATCCTGTTTTTGATACATTATTACAAAAGATATATAACGCTAACACTATTACTGGGATTGGAAAAGACCTTTTCTGTCACTTACATGAAGTCACATGTAACACTATCTATACGTTGGTGTAGTATGTGATTTCATGCGTGAGGCACTAAAAAAATGGCTAGACGATAGAATATAAAACTTAATTTAAATTGGAACAATAGTGCAAAACGCCATCTGTTAACTAATTTGTTCCAATGTATATTTCATATTGGTGTTTACATCATCATCCGTACAACCTTCACTAAGGTACATGGAACACACTGGTCTGATGAAGTCGGAAATGGCCATTACCAGTTGTTCAAACGAGAATAAATTAATTAATTATTATATGTAGGAAACTGATATACAGGATTTTTCAATTGAATTTCGCTATATATTGAATACTTTTCCTTATATCTCAAGTATAATTTCTTATATGTGAAAACTAAATCACGGTTTATCAATTATAATTCACATTTAATTGAATTTGCTGCAGTTATTAAAAATATTAATAGTAAACTAAGACGATTTAATAAGCACAGAAGAAATGCTGGCATGCGTGGTATTATTTTTGTACGTTTGAAGAAAATATCCTTCAAAAAAAGTACCACAAAATAAATTTTCTTCACTCAATTGTAAGCTAGTGACAAACGCTCATTCTGTAGATGAACGTTGATCCAATATGTGTTTTTATATTTTATTATAATATTATTCAGGGCTTAAAGATTATTTCAGAGAGATTATATATTAATAGAAGTCCTGAATAATATAATAAAATATATTGGCAGGTGATCTAATAATTTAAATAATAACGATATAAACAATTTGTTAAAGAACTGTTTTAATATACGTCATACATCATATATTAACAAAAACAGTGGATTGATATGATGGGTATTTGTAGAATAGTGTTAATCAGCAAAAGAGCAAGTGTTACAAAATCGATGTGGCAACAATCAATGCTAATACAATAACGGTCTTAACCATGAGAGAGGACCGAACTCCGGATTAAATTGCCCCCACCCCTCTTTATTTACCCAGTAATAAAATAAAAGTAATTTTAACATAGAAAACAAAATGTAAATTGGATTCAGCTGCCGTCTATCGGCCGGCTAGCGCCAGAATCCGATAATAAAAATATAAAACGCCCATTTTAGCAATTTAAATCATCCTCGGGACGCAGTTGAAAGGGAGAGGAGGGCAGAACGTCCCCGATTTCCCGCAAACATCGAATCCCGGCGCCACAGCCGAAAGCCCGTGACGTCACGCCACTACCGCCATTTTTCGAGAATTCCGTTGCGTACAAACACACATCAACTCAACGAACTGCAAATAAAACAACTCGAACTCGTGATTTGATTATGGCAACTTACAACGATTCGTTTGTCCTCACGATGTCGTCTAATTATGTTTATGTTTTACGCCAACAAGTCATCAAATGCTTTATTTGTATAAAAAATAAAATTACAATAGGTAATTCAAAAATAATATTTTCCGTAATAATTCACATTTTTATGTAATACTTTTTCACAAGTAATTCCCTACAAAGAATATTTCTTATATACTCTGAGTGGGATGAGACAGATTACATTGTTGATGCCAAGATTTTTTTTTTATTTTAATATTTAAAAAAATATGTTTAATTCTATGTAAGTGATTGTTGAGACATGTCAATATATTTTTTATATATACACTTGTGATGGGCGTTAACGAATGATTTCAATAATTCAAATGGTCATTCGAACAATCGTCCCAAAGATTATTTTTTATATACTCGAATCATCATTCAAATGATTAGTCGATTAGCGATTATAGAAATGATTTTAATTATTTATCATCTATTTCTCTACTCTTTTAGAATGTCAAATCATTTATTTTTTCAACTGTAAACCTTTGTACATTTTCTGTGTTTATATAAAAAATGTTTGAAATTTCTATACCATATCTGAAACTAGTCTCAGAACTTGTGATGGGTCAACCTGACTGAGAATAACCGAATCATTAGATTATTAAATGATCATTTAATTTTACTTAATGCGCCAATCGTATTCAACAATAATTTACCGCTATGTTCAAATTATTGTCAACTTGATGTAATGTTAAATCTTACTATAATAAATTTTACAAATCTTGGTTTCAGTTATAAAAAAATCCTGCATGTATATTTCTTATTAGATATTCAAAACTTTAATCAATTGTAAACACGGTAATTTTGCCTATGTATACTTATGAGAAAAATGCCCCGAATATATTTGTAATTATATATATATTATAAATAAAATTACGAATAATTGTGTGATTTTAAAAAAAAGTGATTATTTTTCATAACAGTTGTTTGATTACAAAAGAATTATAATTCATACAAATATTTGAATGATCGCTAGAAAATTATTTCAAATCATAATTCGAATGATCATTCAAATTGTCATTCGAATGATCACTAAGAAGATGATTCATATAACCATTTGAATGATTATTCGAATGATAATAATAGATTATTAAATAATCCATGATTTTAATAATCGAATGATTCGATTATTCTCAATAGAATCGGCCCATCACTGATATATACACATCTTTATTTAGAAAAATAATGCAAAACAATATAACAAAAATAATTACTATAGATGTAGGTGTTAGTCTGTCTGGGCTATCGACCTAAAGTTTTTCTGTCCATATTTTTTTTTTATTTTATTAAATTTGGTTTATTCTAATTATTGGTATTTATATAGTTATTGGTAATCACTAATTCACATTACATTGATTATTTCTTATATGAGTGCGACAATACAATGGACAATATCATATTACACATTAAAGTAATCTTAGAGATAAATGAGATAAATTTCTACGACGCTACCTTTGTTATTCCCATAGAAGAACGCCTTCAATTCCTCTCCGAAAAATTCTCCAAAAATCCTTTTAATTACAGGGTCCTATCCCTAATTTGTTTGCACAGAAACCCCGAAGTTCTTCCGAAATATAAAACCCCACCAAACACAATTTTCGAATATATTTTATCATTTCATCCTTTCACTTATTGATGACCGACGCCAGACAGAAATAATATACCTTGGCAGAAAGACCTCTGGTCGACAGCCATTTGACAGTAACAGTTACATCACCTTATTTTTCATGTTTTCCTTTTTTTAAAGTTTAAATATTATAATAACAACAAGTATATATGTATGTATCTGTGTATTAATAAAGATGTTTAATATATATGAGATAAATTAAAAATTATTTTAATAATCACTTATTTATGATAATTTTTAATCTAAATTTTTGGTAAGAAAAACATGTGCAATGAAAATTTCAAAGATTTTATTAAATTTTACATTGAAATAACTTCATATTCATTAATTACATATCTTACAATTTTCTTTTCTAACACGAAAAGTAAATAGGCATAATAAGCAATAATTAGCTACTCTTTTTAATTTAAAATAGATATATTTTTTTTCATACTACTAAAGATAAAATGTAAGTACATATAAATACTAATAAAACCTAAAGACTGACTCTATTTTAACAATTATTTTCATTTTAATGTAATGCCATCTCTGTCTATAAAACCGCAACCTTAAATTGAATATACAGTGGCGATTTTATTTTATTGAACATTTACCGATTTATAATTGTGATATTTTCGGCCGGGAAGTATCATTTTGCGTATCTATAAATAATAATTATACTACTGCAATATGACTTACGAGAAGGTATCTACGAAACAAACACTTCCCTGAAAAATTATTAGTGAGTATTATGGTGTGATTAGTCAGATGTTCTGAGTTTAGCCATTGAAGTGGTATAAAATAGGTGGTTCAATTTGATTTTTACTTCATAATTTAACCATAACTGGGATAATATTTTATAAATATGGACAGATTTTTCAAACTTCCTATATTTCACTTTCCTCTGTCCAAGGGAAAGTATTATAATGAGATATAATTTAAATTAATTAAATATAAGTGGAAAAGAATATAAGTCACATTTCGGTAATTAATCTTTCGAAGAAATTGATGCAATATTAGAAATACAGCTGTATTTCTAACAGAAGAAATCACTATCAAAACAGCAACTCACATTTATAAATCGGTTTGTCGGCCCTCGCTAAACTATAGATCTGTCCTATTTTCACAAATCAAACCATCCGCCCTATACCACCTCCAAGTCTCCGAAGGATCTTCCTCAAAAACATTTACCAAGCTTGGACATCCTAAAAATCATTCCAATGAATTTCTTTACGATTTTATCCAAGTCACACCCTACAATCAACCCCTCTTCTCAAAATTATGTATCCCACGAAACCTCAATATATAAAGATTCTTCTATCACAATTCATTACTACGCACAATTAATTAGTTCAGCTAGTAAGTACAGATATTCTTATTGCGCCATAAATTCAAGACATGGCAGAAGGACCTTTGGTAGATAGTCCAGACAGACTAACGCATTGTATTGTATATAAAAGTTATTGTAATCTTACTATGTAATTGAATGAAGATGTTTGTATATGAATCGCGCATAGATTCAAAAACGAAAAAAGATAAGAATCTACGAACATAATTGAACAACAATCAAAATCACCTGCAGGGGAAAATACAATGATAAACACGTCACCATTATTTTACATAACGTTCACATACTGATATCGCGTTTATTTCATTTCATTTATTACCGAAAAAAAAAAACATTGATCGATAGCCAATTAGATTGTAATATTCTATAAATAGAAAAGAGTATTCATTCACTTGGTCAGAGTTATTTAAATAAATTAAATAAAAATTATTTGAAAATAATAAATTATTTCCACATTTAACTCTTTTGACTTACGTTACGTAAGTACTTTGAACAAATACACATTAAAACAACTACTTCCCGGGAAAATACTTCGCCGGACATTGAATTACATAATGTATACCTGCTGTTGCATATCAATAAAATATTGCATCATGCAACAAATTTTTGATCCGAGAAAAATTCAATGAAAAAAAAAAAAAAGAACTCTACTTAATATAAGACCATCTGTAGATACGTGTTTCGGGATCTATTCCTCGTCAGTACAGTTCTGCCCTACATTTAAATTATGTAGGGCAGAACTGTACAGATGTTAAATTAAATTAATTAAATTAAATCAAGAATACTCAATTTGTACTATTCTATGTTATATGTAGATATTGTTTTGTGTTTGTCAATAAAGATTATGTATGTATATTACAAAATTATAAATACTATTTTTATAAATATATATTTACTGTAAGTAAACAATATTGACAAGTATTCTTTTGATACTTTTAGTTGATCAAATGTTCATTGCTTGTGGATTTCCATGAAGGAAGAAATATTTGCATTATTTCCTGCATATTATTATTTCATTGTGAAAACGTTATCATTTATACTATACAAGGTTTCTAGCGACCTTCTTTAACAATAGATCATTTCGCAAGCATTTATATGTATGCATATTTGAAGTGTTTTATTGGTAATAAATTTTATAATGATAGTTACTTATACCTGGCAATTTAATAAATTTTATGCTACTATTAAAACTCTACTTTAAGTAATAATCCTATCAAATGAAATCGTCCTTACTTTATGCATACAATTTAGAATTATTACCATTATTATTAGTGTTATACGCTTATAGAGCTCATTTACTTTTCACTAACATAAACCATATTACGTTAAAAAGGAATTGTTCCTTTTTAATGATCATTAATTTTTCTATTTATAAGCTTATTATTATATCACCCCTCCAACCTACTCCTATGTAAAAAAACGGTGTTATCCCAATATCACAAAGAATCACCTAATTAAATCTCCTATGCCTTAAACGAAACTCTAATATCCCTCTCAAAGTGGGACCATTCATCAATTCATTTCATCTACAACATCTAACAGTTAATATTATATAGAAGACAGAATGTGAAGTATTCTATATTATGGCGAAACAACGAAATAAAATTCCTCACTTCATTTATTACATACTTTATATATTTTTGGTAAACAGTATAATTTGGGAAGTGATTTTAGTTTCAATTTATTTATCTTAATTTGGTCTATAGATTATTAATATTGGTAACATACGAGTTGAGTGAAAATTTAAAGTAAGGAATTTTATTTCATTTCATTATAATATACGTATTTGCTGAATTCATTTGTTCTTGAATCTTTGAGAGCTTTCCTTAGTGGTACCTTTCCAAAATTAGTATAAAAAAACACTTAATATTTTTTATGCCACTTAACAATTGTTTAGCGAGAAATTCTTTGAATTTCTATAAGGATATAAGAATTTTGTGTTTAAATAGAACACACAATAATTGTGAAATCAATACTATTAGATTTATTTTTATAGGGTTATGTTAAGCAAATAACCAATTTTAGTAGAGCTCAGGAACAATATCGCATGCATAATCACATTCCGACCGATATGTATGCAAGAGTACTGGAAAACTGACTCTAGGATTCTTATCCAACATTTCAAATGTGCTCGTTGTAATCATATAAACGATATCAATTTCCAGACATAAATATAATATGTTAATTAATATTACATTTATGTAATATTTTTATTTTATTTTTACATTTCATGTAATATTAATTTACACAATAATAATTTCGAGATAGGCAGAAAGACCGATGGTCGATAGCCATTTTCTGAGGCTTAACTAGAGGTTTATGATTGTAATGTAAATATTGTAATGTAATTTAACTTATTTCTCAGAAATAAAGATTTTCTATATATATAATTTCGATACATAAATATAATATGTAAATTAATATTACATTTATGTCTGGAAATTGATCTCGTTTATATGATTACAACGAGCATATTTGCAATGTTGGATTCTTTGGAGTCAGTTTTCTAGCACTCTTGCATACGCATCGGTCCGAATGTTAGAGATTTCGCAATTGATATTGTTCCTGAGCTCCACTAAAATTGTTAACTTATGGGCTTAATATAACGCTATAAAAAGAAATCTAATAGTGTTGAATCACATGCGCAAGGTGGTTATTTTTCAAGATTCCGAAGTTTATCTTTAGTAGATCTATTGTTTTAGCAAATGTGTGACATGTAACACCATATATATAATTGACTTGAAGTCCATACAATTTTCTCCAAATTTTAATTAAAGCATTGAATTAATGTATCGTCGAATTATTATGATCCCCAAAGCATATACTTTCCATATAAAAAAATCAAGTTCATTGTATTTATATTAAACTATACAAAAAATATTTTCATGTAAAGTAATTTTCTATAAAAATACGAATTTTAAAATTATTCAAGTTTGTACGTTAATTACGGAATATTTATACATCCAATTTTATTAATAATTTATGTGCCTAGGTTTTAATATGTCAAGAATATGGTTATGTTAACAGAGCATTAAAATATTTACTTTCATTTTTTCCTTCCCCTACTACCAAAGGACCGGCGTGAAACAATGCGCCGGTGCAAGATTGCTTTCGCTTCGCGACGACTTCCCCATGCACAGAAATTTCAAGGATTTACTCGATCATAGGAAAATATATTTGGTGGCAAAGGATGATCGAGGAGGTTCATGAGATTGATGGAATCGGGAAGTTGGTGCCCAGACCACAGTATAGGTAAACATACTGTGCCCAGACGTCGTCGAAGAGAGTTGTATCTAAGTAGTAATAAAACTGTGTAAGAGTCATATCATATTTTTTATTAAAAAAGAAAACCCTTCGCGCCGACCCATGCGTGACAAAATTTTAAGACAGTATTTTCATTCTTTGTCCTACAAGATGATGTTTAGATGAAATTTACGATTTTCTTCTAACTTTTGCGGAGCCAAATCGATGAAGTTTCTGGTATAAAGATGATTTTTCAATGAAATTAACATTTTTTTTTTGTATAGCCCAGTTAAAGAAGTTATACTGAAGAATTTCTTTTCGAAGAAGTTCAGGATTTTTTTCTTACTTCTGCAGAACTCAATCGAAGGAGTTTCTTCGCTAAAAATGAATTTTCGAAAAAAAACAGAATTTTCTTCTATCTTTTGCAGAGCCCAGTCAAAGAAATTTCTGTGCTTCAAATAATGAAGAGGCTTGAGGTGTTACTTAACTTAACCTTTTAAGGGCGAAGATATTTATGCAAAATTTGCCACAATGTATACTGAGAAAGATATAATTTCTCGATTGTGCAAAAAATTTGGGAGGACTGAAATTTCGAAATAACTCAAAAATTACTTGCTCTAGATATTGGGATGCATAATACGTTTATATTGCAAATCGTCTTGAAAAAAATTAGTTATGTTTTTAAAAGGGCACTGAAATGTTGGCACTTTTGAAATGCCTACTGTCATTGACAGATGTTTGAATCTAGATGGATCCATTACTAACAATTCAAGATATCTCTGGTCTGCCTATCTTGTTCCTATTAGAAGTTATAGGCATTTTTTGAAACGTCAATTTGAGGTTAAAATTTGACAAATAAATTTTTATCTCAATAACTGAAGAGTTATATAGACATAAATCTATATGAGTATAATTCATTTTCTCATTGATTTTATATTTTTTTAATATTATATCTATTAATATTTAATAATTTCCTCTGTTGTATTTATATATATATATTTTTGTTTATTTGTATGAATTTATATTCTAATTTGATTTGTTCTGTAATTGGGTTAACCTGTTGAACAATAAAGATATTATTATTATTATGAGTGGTTAGATAATCGAACGGGGAATCCGAAAAAATTAAAATGTAGGGTGTTCCATTTAAAATAACAAAGTTAGTAGCCATTTCCGATACAACTAGAAGTAAAAGAAAGTCAAAATATTTTCCATGAGGTGGTCGCATTCAACCGCGCGAATTTTTTAAAATTTTTCGCGCCCTGAAAACTTTCAATGGCCATTATTCGTGACAATATTCAATAACCCTTTCTACCCACATTGGTGTAAAGTTAATGATATATAATTAAGTCAATATCTAAAACTATAATTAAGGATATCCCATTGAAATAAATATAAAAAAAGAAAAAAACAATTGTAAATGTAGTTTAATTACTATAAAAATACTATGAATAAAACGTGTAGAACAGAAGAACCTCTGATCGATAGCCTGGACAGCTTAACATCTACATTGTATTGTAAATATTTATGTTATATTGTTTTGTATTATCTGTACAATCTGAATAAAGATGTATATAAAAAAATGTAGATATCAAAATGGGATTAATAATTGAAATAAAATCAGTCAATTTCAAATGTGTAACTTCTAAATTAACTTGATCATTAACGATTTTTTTATTCGATTAGTCTGGCATACCTCTGGAATCATCCCTTTCATAACCCCATTTGCATTTTATATCTTCTCATTCCCTAAAAAAGTGACAACAGTTTTACATAGTTTCAAGCTAATATAATTAATTTCGCTGTGTTTTTAATTAC
The DNA here is from genome assembly GCA_963082785.1 of Philonthus spinipes. Lineage (NCBI taxonomy): Eukaryota > Metazoa > Arthropoda > Insecta > Coleoptera > Staphylinidae > Philonthus > Philonthus spinipes. The sequence continues at coordinate 20,740,858 of OY720301.1, forward strand.
TTAGTGATACATGATTAAATGTAACTGATAATTAAAAGTGAAACAAAGCAAGTGTTTTTATTTAAATTATTAATAATAGGTAACACGTCACACTGAGAAGTAGAAAGGAACATATAAGAATGTTATATAAGACTAAATAAAAAAAATAATAGGTAAACGCACTCTAACAAAAGTAGCAATATGGACATAATAGATTCAAAATAATGATTCAGGTTGGAATATTGATCATTTAATAAGTTAGTTGGTGTGATTGCTACCATCCATTCATATATGCCACAAATTAATACTTCCTAATCCTTCTAGTGATTGAAAAACACACGCTATTCTATAATTGTCAATTGGTTGGAAAAATATGTATCATTTATGAAGATTATATTAGTAATTAATATTAAAAAAAATATTGGGTTGTTCGAAAGATCATTTCTTTTTTTATAAGAATCAAAGACGATAGTGAATTAATATTTTATTCAATTAAATAATTTTATTGAATGAGAACAATACCCTTTGTCGTCACCCTTTGATTTCACGCTAATACAATGTTTGTTGTTTGCTGGCAAAAAACTGATCCAAAAGATTTTTCTCCTCCTCATTAGTATTAAACGTTTTAAGGTGTAAAAAATTTTGTAGAAAGCGAAACAAATAATAATTTGAAGAGACTGGAGAGTATGGTGGGTGGGGCAATATATCCCATACAAGTTCTAAAAGCTTTTGCTGTGTGGTCAAACTTGTATGTGGTTTCGCATTATCCTGTCAGAATACTACACCTTTCCTATTATCCAATTCTGGTTCTTTTTATTTAAGTGAATTCATTTTGTCCAACTAATAACAATACATTTTAGAATCGATCGTTGTGTTGCTCGGTAGAAACTCAAAATAAACAAAACAATCTTTTGTAATCCCACCAAACATATAGCGTAACCTTTTTTATGAATATTGACTTTCGAAGTGCTTTGAGCCGGTTTATCTTTGGTACTCCAGGATTTTTTCCGCTTAACATTGTTGTGGACAGTCCACTTGTCGTCTCCAGTGATAATACGCTTCAAAAATGGATCATTTTCTTAGCGTTTGAGAAGTAAATCATAATCGTCAATGCGATGGCACATTTTTTTCCGTAAGAAGATGAGGAACCCAAATATCGAGCTTTGAGATTAAAACTAGCAGTTTAAAATGATTATGAACGGTCGAATTCAAGAAAGTTAATCTCTCAGCGATCTCGGAAGTTGTTATTCGCTGGTTTGCATCAATTAATGCCTTTATTGTGTCTTTATTAGTTTCAACTGGCCTTCCAAAACGTGGTGCATCTTCGAGATCAAAATTGCCGCATCGAAATTTTCCAAACCAGTTTTGGCACTGGCGCTCACTTAAGACAACTCCTTTTTTCTTCCTTGGGCAGCATTTTTACTAGTTATAAGCAATTAATGATCGATCAGTTTAAGTATCGAGCCGCTCGAAAAGATCGAGCCGATCAAACATATCGAGCGGATCAAATAGATCGAGCTGATCAAAAAGATTAAGCCAATACTAATTTATATTTAATTAAAATAGGTGTTAATTTGTTAAAAAAAACTTCAATATACAATATGTATAAGTTTCAAAAATTTATTTACATTATCGTTAAAAATTAACCGTTGCTCGTTCTAATGGCCAAATAACATGTAAGTTTCTGACCTTAATAAAATCTGTCTCATTTTGCACAAAACAAAATAACTAAAGAAATAGTGCGATGAATGATCGATCTTAACTAGGCCGACACAACATGATTAATCCACTCCGAAAAGAAATCCGAAAAGATCGAGCTGTAGGAAAGATCAAGTGGTCGAAAAGATCGAGCTGATCAAAGAGATCTAGTCGCACATAGAAATCGAGCGGCTCGATCATGTAAGGATCGAGCAGTCGATTTTTTTTATCAATCTTACCCATCACTAATTTTTACTTTTTCTATAGTAAAAAAGTAAAACATGTGGCAAATACTGTTATTCATTTTCCATATTTATAAGTGTATCAACCAAAAACTATTTTGCAGAATCAATCTATTATTTTCACAAGTAAGCCTCGTTATAAAAGCTGTCAAATTCAGTGTAATAATGCGGCTTAAGTATGAAGTTGGTTGTCAAAAATACAATTAAGTCCTCCGTTGGAAGAAAAGCTAAAATACTTTCCGAACAACCCAATAAAATACAACTATAAGATTATAGGTAGATTAAATAAAAATAATTGATGTCCTGTCATGAAGCTTGAATTACATAATTTGCTCGAGGGTAAAAATGTTAATTTGATAATGTGCTGTGGGGAACTGTTAAAAGAGTTAACCCAGAGTGTAAAATGAGCAAGATGGAAGATTGAACGGTCCCGGGGGATGAATTAGAGTAGACAACATCGTATTTAATAGTATGCCTGCCCCAAACTCGCAAGGTAATAAAGATACAGGAGAGTAGCGCTTAGATTAATTTAATTCCATTACTTTAATGACGGTACAAAATAGGCCTGCAAGACTAAATAAAGTGGAAAGTAGCGCTTTTATTCCACCCTACGGATAGCCGTGCACCGTGAAAGCTCTCTAGTTGCCATTGGGGTGGTATCAATGCAGCGTTACTCCCCCGACGGTGTTATGTTGGTATTGGAACGGCTACTAGTTGAGCGGTAGTGTTAGATTGCCTGATTGCCGGATTGTCAGATCTGCGCCGATTGCGTTTTAACTGTGGGCGCGAGTAATTGCCCCAATCGATAAAACGTTTTGCACTGATTGGTAGTGCGGAATATGATTGCACTCAACTTTTCTACCCCCGCAACTTAAAATGTTTCCTTTAATTTATTATCCTACTCAATTGCCATTCAACTGACACTCTAGGATAAATTTGTTTTGTATATATGTATTATGCTTATCCACTTAATTCTAATTGATTCAATTAATTACCGGCGAACACTTAATTTACTTACATTTCCATAATCCCGTGACGGTTTTGTCGAAAACAATTCAACCGATAACATTATTTAACTAATTTTACATCCAAATCTTTACAAAACATCCACTTAATATGATTGCACTCCACGTTGAAAGATGACATTTGAACTCATATAAAGTTTTAAATACATATCTTACATAAATTACTCATATTGTTAAGTTACTCATTCGATAATATGCATAAGAGTTTTTTTTTCTGTTCAGTTTTAAGAATCGTATGTTTTTCTTTAAGTTTTGAAATTACTTTTAGGTGTAGACGTGAAAGGGAATACTTTCATTTTTCAGATTTTGTAGGAACAGCAATTCATTCAACTTATGCATTTAAACGACTAAATTGTACAAAAACTATTGCTGAACTACCGTTTTTTTGTTGTTTGATACCGTTTTTCGAATTATTGATTAACCATTGCACTTCTCAAAGATTCAAAAACAAATTAATCGTGTAATTTGATCACAGGCTTAACCATAATTCGTTTTACACAATTCATTTGAAAACTATTTGTAAATAAAACAACAGTTTTTTTTAAGTTTCACAAGATTTATTGTAGAGACACTGCTACAATTGTTTCGCTAGTACAGCGGCATCATCAGGCAGATGATTCTTTTGAAATCCCACCAAAGAGATAGCATAACCTTTTTTAATGAGTATTAACTTTCGAAGTGCTTTGCGCTGGTTCACTCCACAATCTTTTGTTATTACGTTAAGTTTTGAGTTACGTGAAGATGAGTTGAATTAATGTAAAAATAAAATAAGTGTCCCTTACCTTCACTGATTTATTTTGTACTACTAAATGTTCATTTCATCCATCAAGTAACATAACCTTTTTTTGCTAAAAATAAATCAGTGAAGAAAAGGGATACTTGCTTAATTTTTACATTAATACGATATTTTGTTTTTAACATTGTTGCACATTTTTTGTCCCCACTTCTCAAATATTCAAGAACAAATTAATCATGCAACTAGATCTGGTTACGCCTCCAGAAGCGTTTTAGGGGTTCAACCGCTTTCCTTTACTAATTTTTAGTGATCCAAAACTATACCAGAGGTATTCTATTACAAATGCTGTTATTTGGTGAAACTCCACCTCACTTGAGAAGTTACAACACAGGACTATTTAAATTTCACAATATTTGTTGCAACTGCTTTCTACTTCTTTGAAATCAGTTAAGTGATTTAATTTCTTAAGTGGGATGTAGTTTCATTAAATTTATCAGTAAAAACACTGAGATACAAATTGAACCAGATTCCTATATACGTACCAGTACAAAAATATCTACGATTCTTGACTTGCAATAAACAGTTGTCAATTCTGGCGAGGTGCGAAAACCATGCTTGGTTATTCCATTACGGTTGATAATGTAATTGATCTGAGATTCTCGGAATAACGTTTGTAAGGCTGATAATCATTTAAAAATAATATGTATATATATATATATATGTGTAATCTAAAATCCCCATCTACCATAATGGTGGTGTAGGGGTGATAAAAATAATAATAATTAATTTAATATCCACAACTTTATCTTTAATTACAGCGCCATCTGCCACGATTCGAAAAGAGTTTTTCGAACAAAAGTTATTTATTTTCTGACGTACAATCCAAATCGAAAATAAAAAGAAGGGGTTTCTATTTAAAATTTTAAAGTTGACTGCTACCCAGCCCCCCAGGGCGGCGGGGGAAAATTATTATGACAGGTAATTTGCCCCTCGAAAATATTGGGGGTATATTTGAAACATTTTTTGATATAATGCTTTATTCTCCAGATATTTAGCAGTCTCAAGTTAAATGAAACACCCTGTATATACAAATATCTTTATTCAGACAGCACAATTACAATTCTTTACAAATATTTATAATAACAATACATATAGATGGATTAGTAGTCTGTAATGGGCTATCGACCAGAAATCTTTCTGCCCCAGATTCCTATTTACATATTTTGTAATCTTTATGTTATATATACTCAGTGACATAAAAACGCAACACCAAAAAGTTGTAGGACCCAGCTTGGCAAAAATGTTTAAAAATTTAATTTAAAATAATCCTGTAGCCATGGCGTTATACTCGTTGTTATAATCGAAATTGCCGGATGTATTTCTTGTTGATTTCTATATTTTTTTTCTGTTACAATTTTTTCCTTTTTAAGATCTTCTTTGCATTTTAAGATGCGATTATGACTAGAGTACAGCAACATGCAAATTATAGGCAACAGAGTGTATTCGACAGAGGTCGCATTATCAGTTCACGTGAAGGTGGTTTTTCATTCAGAGAAATTGTTAATCGTCTTAACCGTAACCAATCCTCTGTAGTACGATACTATCAAACAGGTCTATAGTAGGTCATAACGTCGTAGAACAGGAAGTGGACAAATGTTGTCCAAGATAGCCATCTCCGATTATTGACATTAAGGGACAGATTCTCGAGTACAAGATCAATAGTCGATCAATGGTTTGGAAACAATTGAATGCGAAAGGTTACAGCTTTCACGTACAGTTTACCGACGAATTAGAGCTTTTGGCTTGCGGTCCTAGCGACCACATCTTGTACTTCCATTGGCAGCACGTCACCGACAGTAACGTTAGGGGTGATGTACATTGGAACACGGAATGACATAGAGAGGTCTTTAGTGACGAATTCCGATTCTGCTTAGGAATTTGCATGAGGGTCAGACGTAGACGTGGAGAACAACGCCATGTGCAGTTTTCTGTTGAACCGCACTTCTGTTGGTGTATGCCACACAGTGGGCATATGGTATGGGGGGCTATTATTTATGGAAGCAGGCCTTAATTGGTATTCATCCGAGATAATATGATATATTGATGAATTGGTAGAAACCCATATCTTTCCATTCCTCCTGGAGGATCCAATTTTCCAACAGGATAATGCCCATCCCTACAATGCAAGACATTATATGAAGCGCTTTGAAGGGTCTAAGGTCAATATCTTGCCTTGGCCACCTAGATCTCCCAACCTTTCGCCCATCGAACATATGTAGGAGATGATAGGTAGAAGTCTCAAGCAATCGTCCACAGACACTGGAAGCTCTTCGGCATAAACTACAGATTGCCTGGGATGCATTACCTCGACAATCTGGTGATATCCATACCAAGAAGGGCGCGGTGTGTGTGAAACTAATAAGGGCGGTCTCACACATTATTAATAAAAAATGCCTTTATCTTTTGATTAATTTGAAATTTTAATCAATTAATACCTTTGACTACTAAAATATCTATGCTAAATTCGATCAAAAAATCCTACCCCTTCTTGCTGTTGCGTTTTTTATATCACTGCGTATATTTAATTGAATAAGCAAAAGAATTTTGATTAAGCACCTTGCTTATATAAAACTCGATGAGTTTTTTTACTGATTTAGAAAAAAAAAGGAAGCACATTTGAAATGTCATTAATGATCCACTTACATTGGACCACATTTCCCAAATGCCTTCGACAAGAGCTATCCAAAATATCGAGATACAAATTCAATGTGATTTCTTGTTTTAAATTTTGTTGGAACATCGGCTACTTATGCATTTAAATATATGTATGGTGTAGATTGATGGTTGTATATTGTATAGTGATGATACTTTCATACCTTTTTCTAAATTAAACTGGCGATAAAACACTTTACTTTTTAAGTTAATGTTAGTTGCGCTGCACTCAATATTCAAATTTGATGAAGAAATATATAATTTTATTTATATTGATACGCTTTGAAGTCTTTTCAAATCATTATCTTTTTTTCACAACTGCTATCCAAAACATCGAGATGCAAATTGAACGAAATTCCAAGTTTCAGATTAGAGAAGAAGATGGGCTACTTCTGCAATTAAAAATATGTTGAATGATGTACAGTGATGTGATACTTAGATACCTTTTTAAATAAAACAGTCAAAAGAATGTAGATTAATCAGTTTTCTTATAAAGTTCATGTTTGTTGCGCTGCACTCTCAATATTCAAATTTGATGAAGAAAAACATAATTGTAATTTCACTAATGTGCATTGAAGTCTTTTGAATTCATTATGAAAGTTTAAACTTAAATTAAATTGTGCTTATCACACTTTATATTCTTTTTACTACTTAATATAATGATTAATTTAGGAAAAGAAGAAGATTTGAAATGTTGTTAAGTAATCGATGGTTGAGGCTTTTACATGATGAAACTCCATAATACACTATTCGTAAATAAAACAACAGTTTTTTTTAAGTCTCAGAAGCATCTACAATAAATTTCGTGAAACAAAAAACTGTTATATTTACAAATAGTGTATATTTTAAGTATTCACTTATGACTAATCACAAAATCCCCAAAATTCTTCCATGGCTGCTACCCAAAACTCCGACTGGCAGAATAAATCAATCTATTTCATTCATGCGAACTGTAAGTGTTTTGTATTGTAGGCGTTTACTTTATTATACATCTTAAATACACTTGTAAATAAAATACTTTTTTACTTTGTTTAGCCAAAGTATTTTAGACTATTGGGTCTTTCAATAAAAGAAAGATAACTTTGTATCGGCTTTTGTTAAAACAAAACATTTAAAAATAAATAACAAATAAATTAAATAAAAAGAATTTGAAAATAATTAATAAATTATTTCCTCTTTAGCTACTGTGACAATTTGACTTGTGTTACATAAGTACTATAACAAATGTCTAATTATAGACATCTGCCGTTGCACAATAATAACATATTGTATAATGCAACAATTTTTGAATCGAAAATATTTAATGCAAAAAAAAACAAAATAAAAAAAAATAGGTAATGTAAGGCTATCTGCAGACACGTGTTTCGGGATTTAATCCCTCATCAGTACAGCTGTGCCTTACGTAATTACAAAAAGTTGTTAAATGAATTGATTAAAATTAATTAAAATGCACCGTCTTCTCTGAGATCCTCGATGGAAGTGATCGTTAGAGGACGTCTATTGGACGGGCGGTCGCGCGAATGTCATGCGCGATATCGATAAATTGTTTTCTGCAAAAAATCTTTTCGACTCAGATATAAATAAAGCCTCACTGGCTATTAATAACAATAATATTCTATATTCTATTATTATAAATAACAAATTATTAAAAATACACTGATTCGCTTTGTCATTATGAAACTAAGAAACTGTAGCCACTAAAATAAAATTAAAGTTATACAAAAAAAATGAATCAGTATTTTTATTAAAACTTAAAACAATATATAAGAAGTAGAAGCCTCTATTATCATTAACTTAATAATAAAGTATTTCCTCTTTTAGTTATGTGACATTTTGACAAATATACATTTGGTTTAAAGTATGTACGCAACGTAAGTCAAAATGTAACAGAGGAGCTAAAAGAGGAAATATTTTTTTTGTTTTCAATTTTTTTTTATTTAATTTATTTAAGAAACTGTGACCAAGTTAATGAATATTCTTAAGTTATGTTATCTCTACAAAATCCGAGTATCCGTTATATTTGCTTATGATGCTGTTTTTATGACATTTATTTCAAAACGAATTAATTTCAAAATATAAATCAGAATCGTTCCTTTTAAAACACAAGGGTGCGGTAGCATGTTTAAAGTAATCTTACTCCGCCCCACCCCTTTGCCGGCTAAACATTTTACGACCTTGTAATTATTTAAAAGAGTTTTTATCCTTCCTCGGTTAACTAATTGCATTTCCTTACATGGAGTTTCTTAATTTTCGGATGCTTCTCCTCCGCAATTAGCAAAATAATTAAGATAATTGTCATCCCTACGGCATACAGCCTGAACACCTCGACTCATTCCCTAACAGCTTCACACTCCTCGAGACTAATAGCTTTAGATTAATTGCATGCGATGTTTTCCGAAGGTTTTTCAATTAATTACGAAATATACGAAAGGAATATTAAATTAATACCCCGAATTATCAGTTATACAACATACACCTGGATTTAATTTTGATAAGTAAAACACTCTTTAGTTTTTTAAGTTTCACAGATTTATTGTAAAAACACTGCTACAATTATTATCACCATTTTTATATTTAAGTTAGCTATCTTAACATTGAACTTAAATACTTTTATGATTTAATTTCACAATGGAAGAAACTTTAACCAATAATTTGCATTGTATTGTATATACTTTTTAATGGCAATTATTTTACTTTGTGTTTGTTTACTGGCCAATATAACTTAATCGCAATGTTACCCAAATACAAGAAGACCGTATTCAATGCGTAAAAATTAAAAACCATCTTTCTAAGGAAATTAGAGTGGATTCGGGTGTTCCGCAAGGGTCTCATTGCGGGCCGTTGCTGTTTTTAATTTTTATCAAGAAAAGTCAACTTTTCTGTTCACTTTTTTTTAATTGTAATACCTGATGTACATTTCGATCACAAGTACAAGTACTTGTAACCATTGAAAATGATCCCATCGTGATAGAAATGTACATCTAGTTTTAAAAATAAAAAAGTAAAAAAAGTGTACAAGTGTTTCTTATACATAAATCAATCTTCACACAACTCATAATTATATAATCTAACTTTTCTCTTATTATAAATAGAAAAGAGTATTTATTCACTTGGTCACAGTTATTTACATAAATTAAATAAAAATAATAATAAATTATTTCCACATTTAGCTCTGTGACATTTTGACTTACCTTACGTAAGTACTTTAAACAAATGCACATTAAAAGAACTACTTATACTTAATATACGGCCATCTGCAGACACGTGTTTCTGTTATTGTCTATTAATTATGTATGTCATCGCACAATGCAATAATGTAGGGGTATTATTGCGATTAAACTACTTTGGCCAGAAAAACACGCACAAACTAAAATAATTGTTCTATTATCGTAGTAAATAACAATTTGTGGGAATTATTATTACATTTTTCTAACTATTTAGCTAATATTTTTTAACTATCCAAGTAAATAAAAATCAATCATACGAATCTATTATGATGAAGCCCAGATAGATGATAGTTCAAGGATTGAAGATTTATGAAGAACTAACTCTGTATTTAAAAGAAAATACAATTTAATCTCATATCATTTGTTGGTATAAAGAAGTATTAATTATTTTCTTTATATTTAAGAAAACGTACATCAAAGTGAACGCCTCAAATATTGAAGAACAAATGAATGAACTAGAGCTGACCAAGGCGTAACCAGAAGGAGTTTTAGAGGTTCAACCATCACCTTTGCTAAATTTTTGTAATTCAAAACTAAAACGTAGGTATTCTATTGCATATGCTGTTTTATGAAACTTCATTTCACTTGAGAAATTAAAACAAGAATTGTTTAAGTTTCACCATATTTATTGTAGAAAACGTAACTTAAATTAAAAAAATAGGCGAATCATTTTTTTGTTTAAGTTATCCCGGCTGAGAAATTTAATGAAACTCTATCTCACTTGAGAAATTAAAACAATAATTATTTAAGTTTCACAATATTTATTGCATAAAACACAGCTACAAGAAATGTTGTGAGACTTAAACAGTTCTCTATAATTACTCAAGTGAGATGAAGTTTTATTAAATTTCTCAACAAAGATAAATTAAACAAAATTGTTTTCCCCATTTCTTAAAGTTTATGTTACCTATCTAGATTATTTCCTCACTGCGTACACATTTTTTTTTAATTTTTCCATTATAGTTTCCATTTTTAAAATTTCCATTTAATAATGATATTTTTTATTATTCGTATATTCCTTAAAACTAAAAAAATGTATTTACTATCCAACAGATTCATAAGATCTAATAACAGGATAATTTAGAAAAATTCAATTATAGTGCAATATAATGTAGTCACAAGACGTTCAAAATGAAGCACTGGATATACTTTACAATACAATGATTTTAATATAACTTAAAAAGTAAAAAAAGTAGAATGAAATAAATTAAATTAAAACACAAAGTAGCGTAGTTGATGTCTGGAGTACCGATAACCACATCTAGAGTAATCTGAATAATTTTATGTCTTATTTAACATGTAATATGATGTCAAATGAGCAGTGAGCTTTGATAAATTAATGTAAAATATATCGATATAATGAGGCAGCATGTTTACCGAGTACACATAGACATGATGTATGTGTTGAGATAGTGTGTTCTATTTGCTCGATTATTATAAAAGATATCGTTATGTCTACTACCTAACCTGGGAACAGTATAGTTTAGCCTACATGTGAGGTATGAATTATGCAAATGATAATTAATAAGTTTATGAATAAAAACAATTTGAGACATACGTCTTCTATTTTGTAATGATATTATGCCATTTTCTCTTTCAAGTTCAACTGAACTGTAGCCTTGAACAGTGTATTGTCCATGTGCTCTAAAATAGAGATATATTAGCTGGAATACATTCCTTCGCACTTAGGTATCCAGTCAGATTAATTCAAACCGAATTAAGCATCGGCACAAAAAAACACTTACTCGCTTACTATAACTATGTAGAATATATACAAAATGCTTTAATTAAAAAATAGTATAATTATTAAAGGGTATTATTTTTTTAAATTTTAAATCAAATTATTAATCATCGGTTCATGAATTTGTTCCCCCGGAATACAGTACTGAACCATTATCAAACAAAATATATTTTATGAAAAGTCCGAATATATTATTTATATTTTGTTTATGCGTAAAATATATTTTAAATATTTCATTGAGTTGTAATTGATTTACACCATAAATTGTTACGTTTGCAATAAATGTAATTTATTGATAAAATACTTTTAAATATTGAAATAAAAAAGAAGCAATTCCTATGAAGTGTTGAAAGTATAGGAGAACGTGCAGATCAAAATGCTACGAAATATTTAAAGATATTTTTTTAGTCCAGTCATTAAAAATTTTACCATCCATCATAAATAAAATATTCTTGTGCGAGATTAATGGCCCTTGCTTCAAATCCATAACATTGATGTGTATTTGAATATATATATATATATGAATAAAAAAATCCTGCAAACCAGGTTATAAATAAAATACTTTGAATTTTATACTATTATTTTTAAAGTAAATTTAATTTGAAGAGTAAAGAAGCATTTAATTTTCTGCGTGGCTTAGATTTCGATAGTTTGATAATATAAATGACTTATTCACATTTATCGCATTTTTAATGAGTATTAATTAGGAAAAAGATTTCGATTATTACACTCTGTTTTCTAATTAATACTAATTAATTGATATTTCGGTGTTTTGAGTGACATTTTCAAGTGCAAAAAATCAGTTTTTGCACAGTGTAATTATTTATATGAAATGTCATTCAGCAACCCATATATAATTATTTTTATTTATTAATTATCAATATTAGGTTAAAAATAATTAATACATATCGATTAACAATAATTTTGCAGTGCGTTCATAATGAAAGGAACAAATTCATTTAATCTGATGGTGATTATTTTCTAGAAATGAACGCTCAGACAGGTTGATTAGTATTTCTAACTGCACTTCTTTTTCACTAAAACATGTATATACAGGATGTCCAATATACGAAGCTATATTTCTATAAATGGAATTATTACATTCCTCAGAGAATTTTAGAAAATTTTCATGTATAATGTCTTATACCTATCTTCATTTTTTTACGAAATAATTTCAATTAATTCATGATTCTATATCAATCTTTAAAAAAAATAAATAAAAAAAAACATAGCAACAGTTGTAATGGGACACAATTAAGTTTAAACGCTAATTTACAGTAATACATCACACAAAAAGACAATATTAAACAATTGCCAATATTTCGTAAACAATTGGAGATATATATAGGAAACTATATACAAAAAGTGTATAGAATTCTCCAAGGAATCCAAATATCTAATAATATATATGGTGTTCCACTAAAAAAAATAACTTTGTATCGACATTTATTTATGGGACACCCTGTATATACAATTTTTAATGAAAAAGATGCGCAGTTGAAAGTACTAATCGACCTGTCGGATCGTTTTTCTCGAAAATAATAACCAGCAGTTTAAATGAATTTACTGTCCACTGTAGAATTGGAACATTAACATTCGAAATATCTTGAATCGTGTGATTAGAATCATTAGAACCATGTAGAAAGGGTAAAAATATGAAATTAAAATAAAAGAATTTGAAAATAATTAATAATTTAATTAATCTCTTTCAATTGCTCTGCAATTTATAGATTTACAAGTTAAGTGCTAAGGAAAAACAAATATCTATGGAAACAACAATTTCCCGGGCAATCAGGGAAATTGTTGTTTCCCTTAGAAGATATTATTAGTTAGATATTTGTTTTTCCTTAGTATTAACTTCATAAGTCTATAAATTGCGAAGTAATTGAATGATAATATTAATTCATGAATTATTTTCATTTTATTTAATGAAAACTGCAATGAAAACATTTTCACCATGTTATAAAAATATATTTTCTCTTTAGCACTTGCTTTGTCTAAATGATAATTTAATTTTCCTGACACGTTCGGATTCCATGTGCTTTTCCTAACTATTTTATTAACGCAACACCGCAATCATCTGCCTGATGCTGTCACTGGGTTGGCGAAACAATTGTAGCAGTGTCTCTACTATAAACAACAGCTTTTAGGTCTCACTAAAAGCTGTTGTTTTATTTACAAATTGAAATCATGGAATTTCATCACGTAAAAGCTTCAACATAATCAATGATTTGCCTGCCATATATTTTAGAGAGTTTGATCCTTTTGGACCCCCTGGAGTCACTGGAAATCCTCTAAACCCGTACTAACCCGGGATCACAATACTTTCTCCGGATCCCTGTCGAATGGAAAGTATTGTGATCGTATAAATTTTCGAATCGCAAATTTCAACGGATTTGCACGTTATCAGGTCCCCTGAGTCCAATCCATATAGTTTTGAAAAATGTCTGTGCGTGGGTCTGTGTATTAATCGAAACACGCATTTAAGCGAAAGTACTATGATGAACGCATCACCAATTTTGTAATGCTGTAGTAAGTAAAAAATGTTCGTATTTATATACCGGTTAAGTGTTGTTAGAAATTGCTGGTAGTCTGATAATGACGCGTTAATGTCGTCGAAACTATAGTGACTAAATAAATTTCAATTATAAAAACAAAATTAAAAAGTGTTTTTATTAATCGACTTATGACTTTATTATGATGCATCGATACATTGTTGTACTTGTTGTTAATTAATATTGGATATCAATCAATTCCGACAAATAATTACGTAACATCGTAATATATAATTATTTACCGCTAAACACATAAAATACTCTCAGTTTAATTAATGAAATCTATAAAGTACACATTCCTATTAAGTATAACGTACATTTAATTGGTTCTTGTAATAAAATTGGGCGAACGTGTGAAACACCACTTAAATGGAGGTTCCCTGGAGGCAATTCTTTAATCCCCTCCAAAGCAAAATATTCCGGTCCCTGTGTAAGTGAATGGAATCGCCAAAAATCAAATTATGTTTATATTTATAGGAGACATCAAGCTGTTTGAGGGTGGCTGATGTTATTTCACGCCGTAGGGGCAAAATCAGAGTGCACCCCACGGTGAAAGTCAGTGTACACACCGAGTTTATTTTAAACAGCACATTCAAATTACTGGAACATGTTTTACATAAAAAAAAACTCGACGGAATTAAATTACCACTTGATTTCATATTCAAATAGAAAAGTATATTTTATATTTACTAATTTTGATTAAAGGTTGCGTTTTTGTTATACGAAATTAATATTCAACGCCTTTAGTCAATGCATGTAACGAAAAATATGTGTTAAGTGAAATTGAAACCAAGTGTATTGTCGATTTGTAATACACATTTTTTTGTGAATTAACGCATTTTAATTAAAATAAAAATAATAATCCTTTATATCTTTATAAATTTTGATACTTAATGCTTCATAGAGAATTAGATAATAAATAATAATGCGATTCCATAAAATAATAATAATATTTTACCAAATGCATCAATCGGGGCTATTCTGTAAGGAAAATATTAATGTTTATGTGTAAGTTAAATATTATCACAGTCTAATCAGCTTTTTGTAATGGATGTATATACATAAAATGTGAAAATAATAACATATACGTTAAACTTAAAATTGTCTGTACGGAATAGCCCCGAATAATGCCTTTGGCAATCTCATACTTATTTACCATAATCGAGAGTTTTTAAACCACAAAATTAAAGTTTGGCTGTGCGAATCAACAGTACTATCACAATTTAAATACTGGTCCCCATTAATACATCCCTATCTTGACCATATGACTGAATCTCGTATACAACGAATACTAAACTCTTGTCTCAGATTAATTTTCGGACTATGAAAATTCGATAGAATAAGCTACAAACGGTTAGACTTTGAAGTAACTTTGAGTTATGCGGTGGTTTTCTAACCGCATAATTCAAAGTTACTGTTTATTTTTCAATATAATTAAATATAGAACACCTAGTTATCTTTTCGAAAGGCTTATTTATCGTTGCGATGTTCATAGTGTCAATATTAGAAGCCGCGGCCGTCTATCACCACAAAACTATTTTATACGAAAGATCATTTCAATATACAATAGTTAATTACCTTAACTTAGACATTCCCTACAATGCTTTCGAATCAAGGTTTAAGTTTAAAAAATATATTTTTTCGATATTGCATACTATTAATGTTAAAACAATTCACCAGTTTCATAATTATTTATGTATGTATTTATATTATTTCACCAAATTTATCACAATAAGGTATAACGGAAGATATAAGTTCCTGTATAAGAACTACTGTTAGGATTCGCTTATATATTTATTATATCTTTGTTTTTGTATTTTTGTTCTGTCCTGGAAAATAAAAATATATTATTATTATATTACTTTGAAGTGGAACATACAGGGGAAAAAAAGACCTATTGTCTATAGACCTTATTTGGGAATATATTATGACAATATTTATTTATTATATTATATGTATGTATTATTTTCTCAGGTAATAAAGATTTAATAGTAATAATACATATTTTTTACCTATATTAATGAAATATGTACGAAATGTTAATGTTTCAACATTTCATGCATATTTTGAAGGATTTTAATAAAATTTAGCACATCATTTAATCCATATTAATTTGAATTTACTTCAGTTGCTTCATTTAATTTATTTCACTGATTACGTATTTATATCGTATTAATCGATATTAATACGTCATACCGAGGCACATTTTTTTAGACAACATAGCAAAATCAATGTGTGGTACTAACCTATTGTGCTATGCAATAAGATTTTCTGAAGTAAAAGAAAGACAGAATATATTATTCGAAAATATATTCGTAACCAATAATCGGGGCTATTCGGCACATAAAATGTTAGGTTTAACACAGAATGTGAAGATAATTAATATATCTTCACATTCTATGTATATATATACCTATTACAAAAGTTGCTTAGACTGTGACGATAAATATAACGTACACGTTAAACTTAATATTTCCCATATGTTTAATTAATTTCTCACTTAACCGGTGGTGAAACATTTTTGAATTAAATCATCCTGAATTGATATTTTCCTTTACGAATATCCCTCAATATCTGTTATTTTTCAATTTTCAACTTCAACTTTCGATTTATTGGCAATGAATTAATTTCATTTTCACATACGTAAGCTAGAAATCAACAAATATGTTGGTTGGTTTACGATATATTGCAAGATATATTAACATGTACATTATTTTTCATCACAGTCTAGGCAACTTTTTAAAAAGATATGTATCTACATAGAATGTGAATTTAATTAATAACATACACTTTAAACTTAACATTTCCCGTACAGAATATCCCCAATTATATCTTTCACTAACCTCGTAAAATCTTATTGTACTGTACTAACCAGTAGATTTTGCTATATCGCAAAAAATACAGTGTAATATTTTTTACGTAATATAGCAAAATCTACGCTATAATGTCGCATTCTTGGTTTGATTCGTAGATTTAAATGAATATTGTTAAATTTATTGAAATAACACGCATTGTGTTTACTTGCACAATTTAAATGTTTAGTAGATAATTCTGACATACATATCGTAAACGATCAAATTGAAGTAGTAAAATATTTATATAAATAACAGTCTGTATAGTTCGTTTTTCAGAATTTATTATTCATTATACACAATTTCTAGCAAGCGATAGGAAATATTTGAATTGTAAATTATTTCTTACCACTTGACAATGATAGAAATTTCTGGCGAAACTCGAGTTATGTAACAAAATTAATAAATAGCAGTTGAAAGCTCTATAAATATAATAATAAATATGAGGGCAGAAAGACCTCCGGTCGATAGCCCATGACAGACTACTAACCCATCAATATGTATTGTAAATATAAATATTTGTAAAGAATTGTAATTCTGCTGTCTGAATAAAGATGTTTGTATAAAATAAATATGAATATATTATTAAAAATCTACTAATAAAATATATAAAAACACAGATTAAATTGAATAACTTTAAATTCTCGGCTATTTTCTGGTTATGAGACTATTTTCAAGATAATTAAATTTTGAATAAATATGAATATATTATTAAAAATGTATTCAATAACTTTAAATTCTTGACTAGTTTCGTGTTATCAGAGAGTTTCGTGTTAGAAGAGAATCGAAAATGTAATTCTCTGTGTTTTCATTTATTTTATTGGTAGATTTTTAATATATTCATATTTATTATTATATTTATTGTTTTTACCGCTATTTATTAATCAAAGTTGTTTAATTTAACCTGTGTTTTTGCTTATTTTATTGAACTGCCAATGTTTAAATATTAAAAACATTAATTACTATAAATATATTTCGTATATTAACAGAAAATTTCGAACTGACTCATGTTCAACTATTTTTTAAGACAAAGCGTTAGTCCCTTCTAATATATATTTTCTCATTTATATTCACCCTTATATTCCTAACGATGGCTCTGTATGTAATAAAATAGCACTATATCGATGTGAGTTTAATATAATTAGAAATAAATCCAATCCACCTATAAAAATATTAATGTTCTTATTTTAATTGTAACTATATCATAATATAACTTAAATAACATGATGAACAATGAAACGCTCTTATATAAAACCCATTTATGAATAAATGTCAATCGAAAGCAAATTACATTTGGTATTTAATACTGGTCTTAATACTTAATCGCACATAATAGTAGTTAATCTAATCTTTCCAATAACCATTTTTAATGTGGGCGATAGTCAAGTAATTATTTTTTGTATGACATACTTAATCTACAATGAAATTAAACAAAGAAAATTTCCGGCAATAATCAATAAAATTCGATCAGTCTCTCTTTCCAACTGCAAAAAATTACTTACACTGTAAGTTATACAAACATCTATTGAAACAACTACTTCCCGAGCATTTACCCCGCCGGAAACAATAGATATTTGTTGTTGCATAGCAGCACTACTGCGAATTGCAACGGTTTGAGTCGAAATTATTTAATTTCGACTCAAACAAATCGTTTTAAGGTCCATTTCATCGATCTTTTTAAAAACATATCTGTGGGTGCGTGTGTGTTTTTCTCCTATTCCTCTCATAAGCTTCCTAAAAAAATCACAAAGCCTGGATGCTACAAACATCAACATCAAAATTATTAAAAAGTTACGTCAAAACGGTTGCCATGTCTCGGTAATGACCCTGCAGTGGAAATTCATAGTTTGTTTATAAATAAAAATTCCACCAAGAAAAGACAAGAAACATTTGGAATATTTTAGAAAATTCCATGAGAAAGTATAATACTACTTTCTCCGGTGAATTCGATTAAGTAAGAATTTCATTGGACATTTAGTAGTAAATGAACAATTGTTAAATGAAAGTGTAGATTGTTGTCTTTTTAAGTCACACATATTTTTAGAAGAGTGTTACAATTAATATTTTTCACATTATACGAATTTAAAATACAATAAAACAGAGGTGATTGATACTTTTTTAGTTATATAAATTACTATAAAATTAATTATCAATAAAATACAATTTTTCTAACGGCAAAAATTACTCTGCAAGTTTTTGAAAAATATCTATTGAAACAACTCCTTCCCGAGGATATAACCCGTCACGCATTGGATTACAGAATAGATATTTGTTTGTTGCATACCAGCACTACAGTGCATTGCAAAGGTTTGTGTCGATCATATTTAATGAAACACACTCATAAATCATAATTACAAGACAATCTCTACTGTACATGAGTGTCTTTCATAAAATATTTTCGACTCAAACCGTTGCAATGCACTGTAATGCTGGTATGCAACAAACAAATATCTATTCTGTAATCCAATGTCTGGCGGGATATATGCTCGGAAAGTAGTTGTTTCAATAGATGTTTGTTAAAAACTTACAGTGTAAGTAATTTTTGTAGTTGGAAAAAGGGAATGATCGAATTTTATTGATCATTGCCAGTAATTTTCCTTGTTTTATTATATTTTCATTTAAATAACTGCAAAAGTGTAAATCACCTCTGTTTTTTTTTTATTTAAATTAGTGTAAGGTGAAAAATTTAAAAATTGTAACACCTCTAAAAACGTGAAAACACGTTAAAAAGACAACAATCTACTCTTTCTTTTAAGAATTGCTTATTTACTATTAAATATCCATTCATGTTCTAATTTAACCGAATTTACCGGAGAAAGTACTATCATTGACACATCACCTTTTTAATAATTAATTTTGTCTTATTTTAACTTTCCCATGGCTTCGTGGATTTCTAAAAAAATATCATTTGTTAATTTGGTATTGCCATAATAATGTATGAATGGAATATTCAATGAAATCAAGTGAATATAATGTATTTATTTTGCGATGAAAATGTACATTTGATATTAAAAAACAACTTATGAATGTCGCACTAAAAAGTGTTTTCAAAAATATATCAAACATCGAATATTTTAAATCGACATAAAATCAAAATATTTATTTGCTACTAAAACCATAATTAATTGAAATACAGTGACACTTTCGGAAAGCGCAAGGGAAGTAGAGAGTTGCCTTCCGGCGGAAAAGCTCTCTCAACAGTTCGCAGTCTAGAATGATTGATTTCCATTGTAGACTGCATTTGCACTAATTTTATGATAAACTAATAATAGTTATAACTTATGTCATCATCATTTTATAAATGTATATTTTATTTTAAGTTCTATTGATTTTATCAAAAATGTGTAAAGAATAATACGAATTTTCGAAATTACGTTTAATATTTCTACGAAGGCAGAAAGACCGACGGTCGATGGCCATTTTCTGAGGTCTAACAATGTGTAAATGATTGTATGTATATGTATTATAAAATTATATAATGTAATACTCAGAAATAAAGATTTTCAATATATATTTCTACGGCCTCGTGAGACGTAAGGAAGAATAATTCAGTGTTTTTTTATTTAGATTATTTATCCGAAATAAATCAATGAACCCTACCTGAAGCTTATCATACTTTTTTCTGACCACCTTATATAACAATATTTCTATAAAATGTACATATAAAATTAAATAAATAAAGAATAAGACATATGTATATCTCCTTCATTTAAACGTTTTTATATTTATATTTGCGATTTTGTAAACAGTTACCTGGGAAAAAAATAAAAAAATAAATTTATCACTACGCGTGACATTGAATATTGAAATTATAAATAAATTCTGCTGATAAAAAACAAAATATTGTTAAAAAAGACAGAAAAAGCCATTTCGCAAATTAATTAATATTATCCCTAAAATATTACATAATATTCTAAAAGCATATATTGCCAATAAAGATATTTTAACAATATTTTTAGGAAGTCAGTTTAAGCGAAATATATATATTATCTATTTTGACAATGTGACATTAAATATAAGATTGTGAATAAAGTTTGTTAATTGTTAATTCTTTGTTATATATCGTAATTTGCAACACACTTACTTTTTTTATATAACATTATTTTTTTCGTGAGCCATAAATTTACATCACAACATATTTGCTTGGCCGTATTTAAAAGATTTGTTCATTATTGAGACTTTTGCTTCATTATACATCATAATTCACAATAATAAAAACACACTAAATTTTGTTTGTATAATTGTTCAGTTACAAAATCAATATCAACTTATTTCATTATTATAAATACGATGTTTTTATTATTGTAATTTTGAAATGAACCAAACAAAGTAAATAAAAAATAATCTGGCAGAAAGACCGATGGTCGATAGCATTTTCTGAAACTTAACAATTTGCATATGATTGAAATGATGTATTATGATGTAATTTAATGTAACTCTGTGAAATAAAGATTTTTGTATATATACAAAATGTCCTATGCTTAATTTGAAAATGGATAAACAAATTCCAATGTGTCATAAGTTTGGCTCATGTTAAAAAGTATCCCCTGTACTACAGTTGTACTATTATATTTAATTGATAACAACTATAGAAATTTAACGTGTACGTTTTTTTTATCATCATATATAGAATGTAAAGTGAATTAATAATATACACGTTAAACTTAACATTACCTGTATGAAATAGCGCCTATTAGCTAGTTAATATTTTTAATTATGTTGATTGTTACTTCGTGTGTATAACCCGGATTGTTTTATTTGTTGACTATAGTTTCAACAAACTTAAAGTGTCATTATCAAAACAAAACTTTTGTTGAATTGGGATGTTCAATTTAACATAAATTAATGTTTGATATTTTATTTTTTGCAAATAATAGTCAATTATTATTATAGTGACAATTGAAATTGCGGCAATTTTTCTAATCATTTTTGCATATAATAATTAATAAAAATCTAAACATAATCAAAAAGCTTCCATATATTATTTTATAAATCATGGTAAGTCTAATATATTAATTATGCAATGATATTTAGTTAAATTTTTGTATTAATTTTTACATAAGTATGTAATATATTTTTTTACTACTATTTATTCGCACGATTTAAATATAAATATTAAAATATTATTTAATATATTACTTTTTGTGTAATATTTATATATTATTTGGTTAAATGGCGAATTTCCGTTAATAAAGTTTATTATTATTATTATTTAACTCAATTATTAGTAAAAATTGGGGAAGTTTAAATTTTCACTAATAATTGACAAAAATAAAATATCAAAGATTAATTTAATGGATGTTCCGGCAATCGCAATTAATATAACTCTATTTAATAAAGTGATGTATTTAAGATGTTAGATTTAAAGTACACTTTAAAAAGGATTGAACTGATTTATTTGAATCAATTATCTAATGATGAAATTTAATTCAATTACATTACGTGTAAACTTCATAAGCTTTAACCACTTTTAAACGTCCCCTCTTTAGGGATAAGTTCGGATGGAATTAAAACTATTCCCTAAAGATAAACTGCGTAATCGAATTAGCAAATTAGTTGTATAATCAAGTTGGGGCTAAATCCAGATAGCAGGTACGGCGACGACCTTTAACAGGATAAAACTACCTCTTTCAGGTTTATTCGTCTATCAGGCATTGCTTTAAATTGTAATTACATTAGAATAATATATATTACTTTTATCTACATCTCAAACGGTTGATGACTATTATCTAATTGTTTATAAATATAAAATAATGCTGATATTCAGTATATTTATTCAGAATGAATAATAACTAGCTTGAATAAAGATTTTCTTATTGTTTATAGTTTTTCTAAATGGCGGATGCGCCGGGCGCATAGAGCTTTTATAATAATTATCGAATACATAATTCGCACGGTATTATTAGAAAAATATTTCTCATAATGAAGAATGAAGGAAGAAAAAAAACAATATTCCTACTGTAATTTAATAGTCTCAGGCTAAATTAATAGCAATTCTTAAATTTCAATTTAAAGGTACATAATTTTAAACCTTTACTTAAAAAGTAGTTTTAGGACTCCTTGAATTACTGACTTTGTTACATTTGATGATTTTCTGTCAACTTTTCATTTTTTAAATTAAATTCTAAAATACATGTCGCTATTAGTTTAGTCTTAATATTTTTTAGACTAAAATAGCCATCTAAAATACATTACATTTTAAATTAAAATATAAAATACACATCGCTTTAGACTAAATTGATTGATTGGCGGGCATTCAATTTTATAAAAGTTATCATAAGCCTACATACACAGATTGTATAATTCATAATTTATAAAAACGAATGTATTACAATAAAATTAAACAAGGAAAATATCTGGTAATGATCAATAAAATTCTATTAAACTCTTTATCCAACTGCAAAAAATACTTACACTGTAAGTTTTTGACAAACATCCATTATAAACAACTACTTCCCGAGCATATACCACACCGGACATTTGCTTGTGCATTGCAAAAATTTTTGCAGGGATTGATCAAATTTTACTGATCATTGCCAGATAGTTTCCTTGTTTAATTTTATTGTAAAATTGAATAACTGCAAAGTGTAAATAATCTCTGTTTTGCTTTATTAAAAAAAATCACTTTAGACGTTGCAACAATGACTTATTTCTTTGAAACACTTTTAGCAACGTTTTTTAAATAGAGATTAAAAGCGTTTCAATAGAAATTAGTCATTGCAGCTAAAAAGAAAAAAAGTATTCCTAGTTTACTTTTTTTCTCTTTAGCTATATATGGTAATGCCCAACGTTTGGTAAGCCTTTCCCAAAAATTGACAAAAACAACTTTTACAACAAATCCCTTCTCAATAAATTCTGTATTTCTTGAAATCCAAACATCCTTTCCAAATATTCACACCCTAGTCTCACCATTCATAAATTCATCAGTACGAACCAAGACAGTTCAGATAGCTAGCACAGATATTTCTAAATTCACATCACCATAAATTCATGACAGGGCAGAAAGACTCCAGGTCGATAGCCCAGGACAGACTAACACCTTCATACAAACTTATAATTGTACTATATAACTGTATATTATATAAAGTTATTGTCTGAATAAAGATGTATATATTATATGATCAATAAAATTCGATCAATCCCTTTTTCCAACATCAAAAATTATTGCAATGCACTCAAATACTTGTATGCAACAAACAAAAATCCATACTACTGTGTACTATGTTGCAATATCCGGTGGAATATATTATGTATATCAATCTGGCATTTTTTTGACCCAAACCTTCGTTTCGATTTATTAGATAGGGATAATTAAATGTTTGATTTTTTAATTTCTATATTAATTACTGTAATTGCCTTTACTCATGCGTATCGTTTATAACGCATGAATTGAATTAATTGCGATATTGCAGAAATAGTGATTTCTTGAAATGAAACAATAAATCTATTAAAAAAAACTTATAAGAATTTTCCACAAAAAGCATTCAAACAGTATACCTTATTATTTTAATTTTCAAGTATGGAATTGGTTTAATTTCTTTAAAATTATTTGTCGGATCAATTTAAAATTTAGAACTAATTAATATCTATTTATGACGAAAAGTTGAAATCGCTATCCAGACAAACTTTTCGAAATGCAACACCAACTTGACTTTTTTTTAAATAACACGGCTATTCAAAATTATGCCCGTTTGACAGCTTATTATTTTGAACGACATCGACTATAATTTATATGGGTGAAAGGAGATTTTTTATATTTTTTGTAGACTCCGATTACACAATAGATATTTGTTGTGTAATCCAATGTCCGGCGGGATAAATGCTCGGGAAGTAGTTGTTTCAATAAATGATTGTAAAACTTGCAGTATTTTTTGCAGATCGAATTTTATTGATCATTACCAGAAATTTTCCTTGTTTCATTTCATTGTAATATTTTATGTTATATGTAGATATTATATTACGTTTTTCAATAACGATTATGTATCTATTTATTATATATTTACACAGGTATATTTATTTATATTTCATACTCTAGACTTGACGATTATTATATTTTTTTAATTTTGTTTTTTAAAAATAGTTTGAATTTAAAATAACTATTCACATTTAATGAAACGTTTAGCCACTTGAAATTAGGCAAAAGGTGGCGCTTGCGTCGTCTTTAATTTATTATGATTAAAATAACTATTATTATAAACGTGTGAATTGTGATTTTAGTAAACATTGTTTATATAAATATGATTAGGTAGGAAAAAATCTGCCTATTTCGTGGTAAAATTTTAAAATACTTGAAACTATATTAATAATAAATAAAAAAAAAATGTGCAAATTGTAAAGTATTTTTATTTAGTTATAAACAATGCACAATGAAATGAAAGTCATTCCTAGTGATAATTCTTATTTTATGTCAATTAAGCTTTCATATTTGTTAAATATTTTAAATTATATAATTTGAATGTTTTATTTCTAATAAAATCTTATTGTATTTGTTTTTATAAAACCGCAAATGAAATATTAAAAGTATTACTAATTATTATTAGTATGCTAAAATATCATTTCCTCAAATGCAAATAAAAATAAATTAAATAAAAAGCATTTAAAAATAATTCATTATAAATCAATCATTTTCCCTTTAGTTACCGTGATATTTTGACTTACGTTATGCGAGTTATTCAAAACAAATGCACTTTAAAATAAAACAACTATTCCTCGGGCCTATACCCCTCCAGGCATTGAATTACATACTGGACATTTATTGATGCAGGTGTATAGGCCCGAGAATTAGTTGTTTTAATGTACATTTGTTTTGAAGTACTTACTTAACGTGAGTCAATATATCACAGTAGCTAAAGGGAAAATAATTGACTGATAATTAATTATTTTCAAATCCATTTTATTTAATTTATTTTAAATAACTGTGAATACATCATTTTTTCTATTATTACAAAAAAGTTTTTAGTACAACTAACATAATGTAAATAATTCTGTTATTGTATGGAATAAAGATATTATTATTAGATATTATATTTTCACTTGAAATGAAACTTTAGTTTTGACTGTTTGTTAAGCATAGGCAAGCATAAGTAAATAAAATTGTAAAATATTTATACATAGGGCAGAAAGACTTATAGTCGATAGCTCATTACAGACAACAATTTACAAGTACTGTAATATTATACACATTATGTTTATTATACTTTGTCTGGTAATAAAGATATTGCTCTCTATAATTACTTGCTTTGTTTTATATTCAGGGTTAATTATTTTCAACTAGTTTCAGTAAATTCCATCTTCAGGAATAAAAGTAAATAATTCTGAATGTAAAACAAACGGAGTAATTTCTATAATACATTTTATTTGCCAAGATATTTTATTACAATGAATTGTAGGTGTATAATGATATACCTACTTTAAAATCATCATTTTAATTAAACGCTATTTACTAAAATATTCTCTATTATAAATATAAATCGACTGTAAATAAAATATCTTGGAAAATACAATATTTTTTCAGAAATTATTTCGTTTGTTTTTGCATTGCCAATTACTTTCTGAAGATGGAATTTTACCGAAACTAGCTGAAAATAATTAACTCTGAATATAAAACAAAGCAAGTAATTATATTTACATACAATTCTTATATTTTGTCATTTTTTTTATTAAGAGATTTAATCCACCTTAACAAATAAATGATAAATCAAATTCTGATTAATACAATTATTTGTTACTATTATATCAAATATAGTTGCTCTTAAATCAAGCACAACTTTACATTATAAACCTGGTTTAAAAATGTCATTGTTTGATAGAAAATATTTTGGTAAATGGGGGGTTAACCATCATTTGTAAAAATATTTTATATTATAAATAAATAAATGAAAATAATTTGAAAATAATTAATTATTAATCGATCATTTTCCGACGAGGGATGAATCCCGAAACACGTCTCTGCAGATAGCCTTATATTACGTAACGTTTTTAATGTTTGTTCTTTGCATTAAATATTCTTGAATCAAATAAATGTTGCATTATAAAATATGTTACGCAACAGCAAGAGTCCATTATAATTCAATGTCTGGAGGGGTACAGGACCGAGAGGTAGTTGTTTTAATATACATTTGTTTTGAAAGTATTTACTTAACGTAATTCACAGTGCCAAACGGGAAAATGATTGATTAATAATTAATTATTCCCAAATTCTTTTCATTTAATTTATTTTAAATATATCTGACCAAGTGAATGAATATTATTTGCTATTAATAGAAATAAATAATTACATTTTCATTTTGATAATGGCTGAAAGATTAAATTTCTTGCAAGATTTATCCTTTCAGCCACTAGCAACATGTGAATTTTCAGTAAAATATGTCTGTATTGGCTATTATTTGTAACCACCATTTCAGGTGATCAGCAATGAAAGAATAAAGAGGCCTAAGGAATAAGATTTTCAGTAAAAATATGTCTGTATTGACTATTATTTGTAACCACCATATCCGGTGATCAGCAATTAAATAATAAAGAGGCCTAAGCAAACAGATTTTCAGTAAAAAATATGTCTGTATTGGATATTATTTCTAACCGCCATTTCTAGTAATCAGCAATAAAATAATAAAGACGCCTAAGCAAAAGAACTGTTAGGCTATAACCCAGATAACTAACTTCATTCTATTTATTAATAATTTTAAATTATTGCTATTATTACGATATGTTATTGTTTAATTTGAATAAAGATTATTTTCTTGTTCTTTATAGATCATCTAAATGACTCAACTGGCTTTATTAATTTGAATTTATCAAGGAAAATAAATAAATTATTATTTACTTTAAGTGAAACTTTCCATTTTAAAAAAGGTAATTAGATTAACTGCCAGTTAATAAAAAAAATATTACAAATAATAAATACATTTATAAAAAATAAATACACATATTTTCAATTTGTACTATGGTATAAAACAAAAGAAGGATATTATTGGATATTAAATATCGATTAAAATTATTTTTAAAATAATATTTACAATATAAACAATTATTCAAATTAATTTCATAATAAATTAAAATGCAACCATTAAACAATTTGCTTGAATAATGAGTATAAAATGGACATCTAAGATTTAAATAAACGTATCATGTTTATTTATCTTTATTAAATATTTATTATTAATATATATATATAAATCTTTATTGGCAGATTATTTTTAACAAAGTAATAATAATAAATGAATACAATAAATAACTAACATAAAAATAAATTCTTCTGCCAATTGGCTATCGACCGTTGGTCTTTCCGCCTGATATTATTAATAATAAGTATAAAATGCACATCTAACATTGTTTATTGCAAATTAGATGTGCATCCCCATTATTAAAGCAAATTGTTTATTATTTGCATTTTAATTTTATATGTTGAATTAGATATATATTTTGTGGTTATTAATAAAAATAAATTGTATATTATTTCTAACGATACTATTTTGTAATGTTTAAATCATTACATAGGAATTTATATGATTTCAACAATCCATTTTGGCAACAATATGGTAAATGTATGAAACTATTTGTCTACATACATAATTAGATAACTACAATTTTATTAAACACTGGACAAAATATAAATACTTTTCTTTGAATAAAGATATTGTAATAGTATTAAATACAATAATAGAAATCATTGTTTTTGATTATATTCGTATCATTGCGGCATTAAATTTTTAAATGTTTTATTTATATTTATGAAGACTTTAGGAATTGAAATTCCATATTTCTGTAAACTATTTTAATTATATCAATAGCCAATTAACAGATATAAACGATATATTTTATTCCGTAATTTTCATTATTTATTTTGTATTTTAATTAAAGATTTACTCGTTAAATAATTGATCTGGAAAACTTTAACAAAATGTAATAATCGGAGGAAGAGCACTAAAATCTTTGAAAACTAGTAACTAGTGTAAATGTAAATATTAGTATTTTTTGGTGTCCTTTAAGTTGTATAAAAAAATCTACTTTTTATATATATTATAAAAATTATATTTATTTTATTATATGTTATATTTATCACGTCACAATATCCACAAAAGGAAAAATATCACAAAACGCACCACTCATTTTATGTAATATGTTTGTTTTTTTTTTTTTTTTTTCAAGAATGTTGTATTAATATGTTATATACATATACTATAACATATAAATAAATAACTTACACATTTTCTTGTCACTATCATTAATAACGATTTCTCTGGTTTGTTGGCTATTACTAGGATTTTGATGGTCGGTGTGTTTTTCAATTTCAGGACAAGATTTGGAATCTTCAAGATCAATGGGAGACGAAGAAGTAGACCGGTAACTGTTTTTGGGCGACGGTGTTTTTGTATCACTGATATCAAACCACTTGACTTTAGTAGAACTGTTGTTTAGTTTATCGCCTTTGGGCAGAGTTTCAAAAGCACGCGTTTGGTTGAGGATGAGACTCGAACTGTAAATCACATTATTTTGATTATTGAGAGTCAAGTCAATCCCGTAGCAAGAAGCCGTCGTTTTCGGTGTATCCGAAATGAGCCAATTTTTAGCGACGGGTTTTATTTTTTCTTCCTCGATGGTTGATTTTGTCTCCGCTTGGGAATCATCCTCACTTTTTATGGGAGCTTCCAAAATCGACGTGCTCTCCGACATGTTCTGGTCACTCACTAAACTGTTATTATTTTCGAACGACTTCGACACAAACTGTGTTAATTTTTCCATGTCAATTAATGAATCTCGTCCTTATACTAAGAGAGTTTATCACGAAACTGCAACTACTATATAAAGTGTTCAGATGCCATGCCGATCTGTACAAGTGTATAAGAGTAACTATGGCGACCGTCGACGTCGTTTGCGTCGATTGGATCGGCGTCGGTGGAAACCACCCCCGCGAACCACCGACGCCCGAATCTTATTGGTCCATTTCAAGTAACAGGGTGGGCATTTACCATTAGTAAGGGGTGCATACGATGTGAAACATTTTATTTATAGCTACGAGATAATTCAACAGCTTACTCGTAAGTGGCTAACATTTTTTGCCACTTGTTTTTTTTGCGCTATGTCGTAATTATGCAGATTTACGGTAATGTTATGCGGTCATATAAAATACAATCCGTAAATTATAAAGTTGTGATGAATATAATACCCAGCTTCTCCTAACTTGTAACTTACAAATGATCATGATTTGCATCTTCTCTCTATAAACACAACATTTCTATTCCGATTGCGAAATATATGTCTTTGTTTTCAACCCTCCTTCTCCCATCACCATTATTAAATCATTACACCATCCACCAGCTTCCAGCATTATAAATTTCACATAACACTTCACTTTCAGCTATATCCGTTCTATCTTAACTATTCATTTGTTTCCGTATATTTATTACAATGAACAACATATTTTCGCTTGATATTTCCTCGAAAAGGAACGAACTATAAATTTCCGAGTATTGCATTTATTAATGTTCTCCGTAAATTTCACCCAACCTTCTTATGAAATACAGAACAAACATTATTTTACTGGTAACGTTCCTGTGCTACATTTCGATATATTCATATTCTATAAACGTATCATAGATAATTATTACTTCGATTTATGTATACAATTGTATATATCTTTTATGTATAAAACAATATTACAATAAAGCTAACACAAACAAATTATAAATCCATATTTTTAAAAGGGACAACATAATGATAATAATTTATTTTTGAGAAACACAAAGACAAAATCTATATTGACAACACATTAACATTTATTGGTTAGATGATTCATCTATAACTGTCTATGTTGCTATCAAATGGCTATTGGCCATATAGGTAAAAGTCTTTCTGCCTTGATTAAGTGACTAACGTATATTAACCCATAACTGCTATCATCGTCTTTCTTCTGAAAGATTTCGCTCGACTTTTACGCATATACAGGGTGGCCAGAAAAGGTGTGATAATCTTAAGTTAAATAAATAAAAAATAAATAAAATAAAATAAAACACAAAAATAAATAGTGGGTAATTATTCATTAACCTTTATGAGGCCATTAATATCCTAAATATGTGACTAGAATTTGTTTTTAATATTTTATGTATAATTATTGCTATTAATAATAGATTTATCATTAAATAAACATTTGCAATGTTTAGCTGGATGTTAATATAACTAATTTTAATCAAAATATTTCAAAAATATTACTGATTTCTAGTCACATATTTATTATATTAATGGCCTCGTGGGCATTAATGAAGAACCGTACAATATTTTATTACTTAAATTTTCTACTTGAAATTAATCAATGAATCACTTTACCTGAAGATTATCACACCTTTTCTGTATACCTTGTATTACTTTTTTGAAGTTTAAGCAACATTAATGATTTTCATAATTATATCTTCCAGAAAATTTGACAGTTAATTTTCTAATTACAAAAACCATTTGTACATCGGGATTCACACAGGCACAGATTACAGTTTAATGAACGAATGAGTGAAATTATGATTAACTAGAAGTTATATTTTAAATTTAATAGGTATGGTGTGAATTCGATAGAGTCTGAATTGAGAAACGGAACGGAAGTTGAAAGGATTTTTAAAAATCTGAGAGCATTTGGAGCCATTCCGCTATAGAGATTGTAAGGGTAATGTCGTAACGGAGTTGACTCGAAGGGCTATATAATTTTATTTCAGATTATTTGAACTGAAATATTTGAAAAGAAAATATAAAATCAAAAATCGCTTAAATATGAAATTCGACGAGCCGTATAATTTTATGTTAGACTATTTTAACTGAAATAATAGTCTAACATAAAATTATATTTTATTTCAGATTATTTGAACTGATATATTTAAAAAGAGAATATAAAATCAAAAATCGCTTGAATATATATAACAGTCTAACATAAAATTATATGGCCCAATTGTATGTTAGACTGTTATATATATTCAAGCGATTTTTGATTTTATATTTTATTTTTAAATAAATCAGTTCAAATAATCTGAAATAAAATATAATTTTATGTTAAACTATTATTTCAGTACAAACAGTCTAACATAAAATTATACGGCCCGTCGAATGTCATATTTAAGCGATTTTTGATTTTATATTTTCTTTTCAAATATTTCAGTTCAAATAATCTAAAATAAAATTATACAACCCTTCGAGCCAACTCCGTTATGACATTACCCTTACAATCTCTACAGCGGAACGGTTCAAAATGCTCTCCGATTTTTAAAAATCCTTTCAACTTCAGTTCAGCTTCTATAAAAATATAAAATTTCGAACGACTGCTTGCATTTCGTAACAAAAACAAAAAAAAACAAATAAATACTTTTGTTTTGATAATGACACGCTAAGGTTGTCGAAACTACAGCCAACAATTAACAATCCAAGCTATACAAAGTAAAAAGTGATTCATTTATTAAAATTTAATTACAATGTATATCAAGTAGAAGCCTTAAAAAATAATAAGTTTTGAATAATTGCTCTGTGTTTCTTTCAAGTACCATTCCGGGGTTAATACATATAAATAGTATCCGTATTTCGTGGAAAGGCATGCTTTCACATATTTTTGACCAACTCTCTAATTCTTCAAATAACCGAGATCCCCCTGCATTTCCACGAAATAAGGACACGCTGTATGTAATACAATTTTAATTCCCTTCTTCACTTCCCGAAAATCTGAATTGCCCCCCTGAAGGCTCATTTTTGCCGGGACAAAATAGTAGTTCTTTCAGTTGATCCAAAGTTGTTGGATTTTAACTGCAAACACCAGATTTGAAAAAATCCCCAAAAATAATTATCTACTGGTGTGAAATCCGAGCTTCACGGATTCCAATACGTGACATTCTTTCTTGATATTAACTTAAATTAAAAAAATAATAGATAACGATTTTTCAATTAAGAAGTTCCATGAATTAACTGATAAATCCTATTTCTTAAGTCGTACCTTAAATTAAAACTATGCCTACTTAAGAAACAGGATTTATCAGTTAATTCAAGGAAGTTCTTAATTTAAAAATCGTTATCTATTATTTTTTTAATTTAAGTTAATATCAAGAAAGAATGTCACCAATTGGAACCCGTGAAGCTCGGATTTCACACCAGTAGATAATTATTTTTGGTGATTTTTTCAAATTCGGTGTTTGCAGTTAAAATCCAACAACTTTGGATCAACTGAAAGAACTACTATTTTGTCCGGGCAAAAATGAGTCTTCAAGGGGGCAATTCAGATTTTCGGGAAGTGAAGGGGGGAATTAAAATTGTTTTATATACAGCGTGTCCTTATTTCTTGGAAATGCATGGGGAGTTGGTCAAAAATTGAATCGTTATCTATTATTTTTTTAATTTAAGTTAATATCTAGAAAGAATGTCACCAAATAATACATTTATTTGCAATTGATAAAAAAGTATTTTTTTAGTTCTTTTTGTGCACCCAAAAATTGCATCTTAAACATTGAATCTTTAATATTCACGCTTTTACATTTCGGTGCTTTTGCGTCTGACTAATGTTTTTGTAAACGAAGAAGCAGTTAATTCTTTAGATGATATAGTGCGTGTGCGCAATTTATCATTTCAGCGCGAAAATCGTTAAATTATATATAAATTTTCATTTCATTTGCGGTTTGAGGTGAAATGGTAATAGTTGAATCTTGGGTAACAATATCGATTAGAAGTGTTTCAATGCCAAGGAACGAAATCCCTTCAAAAGTTGTCTTTGAAGTTGATGGAAGATAATAATCTGACGTCGTATTAATTTCTTTGCCTTCCATATTTTGGAGTAAAGAATCAGGTTCTGGCAATGAGGAGTTGGCATCATCTTTGATGGAAGCACAAAAATCAGTGAAGATACATCGATTACATGGTCACAGTCCTTTAGATTTAAAACCGTTCACACGTGGACATGTGCAGATTTGGGTTAAGTATTGCCTAATAACGCAGAAATAATGCATTGCTTAATTGTTTCGCCAGGATGTGTTCTTAACCAAATTGCCGATGCTTCATTACAGATTGAAAGCCGAGTGCATCCAACAATATTCCTCATCGGGTGATTATGCTTCATTACAGTAGGTCTTTGCGATTTACAAAAGGAACGGTCTAATGGTTGGAGAGACGCGTGGTGTGTGCAGGAAAAGAAAGTAAAATGATGCCATTCGCGTGCTTGTAAAATCACGTTAATCAGGGCTAGCCCGTATGGGAAATGTTAAGTTTAACGTGTACGTTATTAGTTAAATTCACAATCTTTGTATATATGTATCTATTTAAAAAGCTTTTTAGACTGAGATGATAAAATATAAAGTACACGTTAAACTTAACATTTCCCATACAGAATAGTTCCGAGTATTTTCGGTATGCGAAGTTTGACCATCTAATAGAAGCAGAAGCTGCATTTGCTTACACTTCGCTAACCGGGTATAGACAATAAAATGTTGTAACCACCGGAGAAAGAGTTCAAAAGTTATCCAACAATTCTTGGAGCACGCAAATGTAGTTCCTGGCGGTGAACCTCTTTTCAAATAATCCGGCACCATGTTAACATTGGTGGTACAAACTCACCTGCAGCATTCGTACTGCAACTACCTGTTGTTGTTCCGCTTTCTCCACTTGCGGTTGCGCCCATTTAGTGCCTTCCTATCTCAACATTAACTTTAAGTGTCTTGTGTGCAGTTGAAAAATCAATTTCATCTATTTTTGATATAGGATGATTTATAATAGGTATACAAAAAATTGACATCGTGTTCGGGAAGTCATTTTAAGAAAAAAATGTTATACGAAGACAAGTCGTATTTGGTTTATTTACAGAACTACATTTGATTGAAATTTTATCTAATTATCATTAAAGTACAAATTTAAAATCTAATTAGCCATGGAAATAAACAACATAATTTGTAAAACATTTAAGTTAACAGTTGCAAAAATGAGTGAGTTTAGTATAACTGAATATGCAGATATTGTTTATCTGTATGAGTATTGTAATGGTAACGGTCTTCAGGCGACTAGTCTAGAGTATCGCCGAAGATTTTCTGATGGACGTTAACCGTGTCCCAGAGTTTTCAGCTGTACTTTCCAACGACTCAAAGAAACTGGTTCAATTGTTGTTCCGCATAATGATCGAGGTAATTACGCTAGACAAGTTATTGTCAATGACGAAGAAAATGTAATTGATGCAGTATTGAATAATCCCACACTGAGCACTAGACACATAGCAGTGCATTTTCTATCTCAAAACTTTGTATGGCAAACACTACATCGTGAAAAACACCCCTATCACATTTAACGTATTCAAGCATTACGCTCGGAAGATTACTGCTAGAGTATAGTTTTGTAGTTAGTTGTTACAAAAAAATGTCGATGGTCCAATAGTTTTAACTAGAATGGTATGGATGGTTTTGACTGGAATGGATGAAGCCCAATTTAGTAAATTGTGCCTCATCTGTCTGAGGGTATTAATAGCACTCATAACTACCATTTATGGGATCACCAGAAACCACATACTGTTAGACAATCGCAATTTCAACACCGTTTTAGTATGAACCTTTAACGGAGAACTGTTTGAATTAGAAGTTTTACCACAAGGCTAAATGCATAACACTATAAACATTTCTTGATGAAACGCTTTTTGAGAATAGAATGTGATTTAGCTCGATGACGCTCCACCTCACTTGTCTGCAGTAGTGAGGTGGTCAATGGTTGAATGTACATTACTGTGAACGATGAATTGATGGGGGAGGTTTTATTACCTGGCCGCAAAGATCTTCCGACCTAAACCCTTTGAACCAAAATAACAAATAGATTTAAGGAAATTCGGCAAGATGGTGCAACAATAGCGCGTGTTTACGACTCAATGGTTCGTAGGTGCCATGTCTGCATTAGACTTCAAAGGGGGCATTTTAAACCACTGTTTTAGAGAATATTTTTCTTTCATAGTAATTTATTTTTCTTTTTATCCATTTTTCAAGGTTTACATTTACTTCTAATTAAATAAAATTTCAAATCTTCAAATATTTTTTTTCTTAAAATGACTTCCTAAACACGATGTCAGTTTTGTACACCTATTATAAATAACCTTGTAGTTGATTGGCGGCAAATTTGAACTCGTAAAAAATTTCTTCATATTTATTGAAGAAATTATTAACACTTTCTCTGTTAAACCCATTTTCTTTTGTCATCGATGTTGCTTCTTCAATGCGCAGAGACAGGGAGACAGGAAATGGTGGTCTATGAATTTATAGTACCATTTTTGCACGCAATTTGGTTTATTCGATGTTTTAATTGATATTTTTCTGCCAATTGAAATGATAATTTTCTTATTTCAGTTGAAATTTTGCCAAAGAAAGATATTTTTAGTGTAACAGCATGCTTTAATAGTTCTTGTTCCGACTCATTTGTAAGATCTTTTGGCCTGCCATTTTTTTTTTTCGAGTATTAAATAAAAATGATTTGAAAATAATAATAAATTATTTCCAAAGTTAGCTATGCGATTTTTGACTTACGGTACGTAAGTACGTTAAACAATTGCACATTAATTCTATTCATATTTTTCTTGCGTATTTAGTTCATGCAAATGAATTGTTGGTTTAGGTATTTTTACCTCTTGTATGCTTTATTAAACCCAATTTCGTTATTTCGCAATTTTTTAGCACTTTAGAAATTATTTAAATAATTTCGGCCCTGACACCATTCCTGCTAATTCTTATGTAAAATGACCTCCTGAATCCGAATATGACCCCCGTTTTCCCCCATCACCCACCGTTTTCGGGGGGAGGCCCCCCACCTATTTTGGAGGGATGAAAAGGATTATAATCCTTTACATTTCTTCTGAGGGGCTAGAGAGGTGAAAAGTTCCAAAACATGAACATTTGTAGCAAGGAGGTAGATTTTTTTTTGGGGGGGGGGGGGTGATTTGCCCCCTTAAATTGTAAAAAAATCATTAAAAATGATCGATTGTTCCATATTCCAGCTTCCATCCCCCCTCATCCTCCTTCAAACAATAAAAATATAAGCAACAATAATAAAAATATATAGCAACAATAATAAAACTATATAGCAACAGTTCGGAAAATTATCTGTACCACGCTGGCGCACAGGTTTGCCTAGGAATTTTCATGCTTTGAAAGGTTAAACTTGCATTACTCTTGTCACTATAGACCTGCACTGTAATCCTTATCTGCCTTCAGTACACCTCTAACGATCGTAGAGTCAACTTGTCGGTGCTCTAGGCGGGGATTCTGTGTTTCCAAGTTGTTTAAATTGTGTATAACGGTAGATTTTTTTAATTCCGGCTTTTTCCAAGTGAGTGTGAGTTGTGATTAACATCGAGCATTTATTTACTGTTTAATTATGCCACGCGAGTGTAAAAATCATCCCGATAGCTTCTGCTATGTTTGCGGGGAATTGACTTTAAAAGCGCAACGAAAACCCCTTTCTCCGCTTCTTAAAACTGCTTATAAATCTTACTTTGATTGCCAAGTTGCCGATCAGGACAAGAATTGGGCTCCAACAGTTTGCTGCACTACTTGTTACAGTAGCTTGACCAAATAGCTCAAAGGTACCCGTAAATCAATGCCATTTGCTGTGCCCATGGTTTGGCGCGAACCTCGCTGTCATCTCACAGATTGTTACTTTTGTATGACTTCCACCGTCGGGTTATCTAGCAAAAGTAAGCATACAATTCAGTATTCTAATATCCCTTCAGCTCTAAGACCAGTTCCTCACAACGAATCTTTGCCAATCCCAGTGCCCCAAAAAACCTATACTCTAGAGCCAGAAACGGATTTGAAAGACTTTGAGCCACAGCCTGGACCATCTTATGATACGTTCACCGATGATGAAGAGTGTTCTGCTGATTCAGCTCATCGAAAACCTCACCTCGTTACTCAGTCGTAATTGAATGATCTCGTCAGGGATTTGGAGTTACCTAAGAGTAAATCTCAACTTATTGGATCTCGACTTGAGTAGACCAGCAGACCAGTGTAACTGATGTACATAGATATAATTTCAGAGTACACTTACTTTAAAGTCCAGAAATAAAGATATCCAACAATTTTTATAGTTAAATCAGTAATTAACTGATAAAACGAAAACTAAAATAAAGCGATAATAGAACAGAATTAGATGCAAACGAAGATTTTTATTAAAATCCAACAATAGAAAACAAGAAAACGAGGTCCATAAACCTCTACTCGAAGAAATAAAAAAAATCGTGGAACAAACAAAGAATGGTGCAGAAAGACCTCCGGTCGATAGCCCATGACAGACTACTAACCCACCAATATGTATTGTAAATATAAATATTTGTAAAGGATTGTAATTCTGCTGTCTGAATAAAGATGTTTGTATATATACAAAGAATGGAAAAGCAGCAGGCGAAGACGGCATTTATATGCAGATGATTAAGTACGGAAGTGATTTAATGGAAGCAATTTATAGATTAGTATTACGAATTTGGAGCGAGGAAACGCTGGGGAATGAAAATAGGGCAACTTATATTAATACATAAGAAAGGAGATCAACAGCAATGCACAATCTATATTAGAACAAAGTTGATAAACTACTTATAAAATAATGTAAACACTTATGCAAAGACTACTTCATACAGAAGCAAAAAAGTATATAGTCCCCAATATAGCTTTCAAAAAAGTAAATCTACAACTCATGCTATACATATATATAATGCAATTTTAATAAATGAAACACTTTTTTTACATTGTTTGTATAACTCGGATTGATTTTATTGTTAACTATAGTTTCGACGACCTTAACGTGTCATTATTAAAACAACTATAGTCAACAATAAAATCAATCCGAGTTATACAAACAAAGTAAAAAAAGTGTTTCATTTATTAAAATTGAATTACAATGTATAACAAAGTAGAAGCCTCAACAATTAACAAATATATATAATGTTTATAGATTTTAAACAACTTAATTTATTTTAATTTATTAAAATTCTAGAATTTTACAAAATTGTTAGATATTTTGTAAAATTCTAGAATTTTACAATATATCTAATAAAATTTGTATATATAGCAATGATCAACTCAAAAATAAATATAAAAGGTGACACGGAGTATTTTAGTATAAATAAAGGAGTCAGACAGGAAGATGCATTGTCCAATAATTTATTCAATATCGTCTTTGCAATGCAAAAGAAAGGGAGTGAGATTGTCGCATACGCTGACGACTTGATGTTTATGGCAAATACAAAATAAGCCTTCGATAAAATGGCTAAAGAATTGACAAGGGCAGGAGACGTGCTAGGCCTTAAAATAAATATAAATAAATATATATGGAGGCTGGTGATAATATTAACTACATTCAGAGAATGTTATTTTATTTGATTATTTGTTCAGAGAACACAAATTCAAATTTACGAATTTTATATTCGTTAAATTGTATTTGGGAACTGCCATTACAAAAAAATGGAGAAATAACACAAGGGATACGTGAAAAAATATTACAAGTGAACAAAACACCATACGTAAATAATAAAATATTCAATTACAAAAGTATAAATAAGAATACAAATGTTAAGATGTGCAGGGTGTGCTATTTTCGATGGTTTCTTCAAGTAAAATACCATTAATATTAAAGATAGAGAAAACCCAATATATGCTTCCAGGGGTCAATTTTAGTGCTAAAGTCATGTAGCTTATAAAAAATTATCAATCTTCAATTGTTTTCGAGTCATACGTCAAACGTAAAATTTTGCCAATTTAGAAATATTAAGATAATGTCTATATTTAAAACGATTTTTACCTTCAGTAAAAACATTCTTAAGGCACTTTTTTAGTGGAATACGCTGATGTTTTTAGATTTTGTCTTAAATTTAAAATTTCTGAGATATAATATAAAGTTGTATATTTTCAAATACAAATCATAGTTTTTACAAAATGTGACTTCAAATACTGAATGGTTTTTTGAGTTTAAGTGAAGTGTTTAATCACAAATTGAAAGACTGTTATTCCTTACTTCACAATTTATTTTTATGTTAGATATACATTTCGAGACACAAAGTGCTCATTATCAATAACAACGAATTGATAATTATTGATAATGAGCACTTTGTGTCTCGAAATGTACATCTAACATAAAAATAAATTGTGAAGTAAAGAATAACAGTCTTTCAATTTGTGACTTCAAATAATTGATTTTTTTGGAATTTTCAATTTTTTAAATGTATTTTATCAAGTAAGCCATGTTTAAGAACATTTTTCGTAGATATTTCCTAAAAACATCATATATAGGAAAACCAACAGACAATTAAAAGAACTTAAAGAAAACATTCATTATGTATTTAATTAAATAACACCAATTATTTTACAAAATGCGATAAATGCAGAATGTTTTTACTGCAAGTAGATATCTTTTCAAATAAAGAAGTTATCTTAGTATTTCTTAATTGGCAAAATTTGACTTTTGGCGTATAACTCGAAAACAATTCAAGATAAGGTACACATCATTAGCACTAAAATCGAGCTCCATCGATCAAAATAGCTTATTTCTAAAACAATTTTCTCAATATTTACTTCAATTGTGTATATCGGGTTGCATATAACTCATAGCTTAACATATATACAATTTGTACGTTGTATTGTATATAATAGTCGTGATTGTATTGCATGGGCGTTGCTTTGTTAAGAGTGCAGCAATATTTTTCCGGCAATATTGCTGCAGGCGGACATTCGACGATTCTGCAACATTAAAGCAATATAAATATAACCTAAAACGTAACATTGCGCGTTGTGTCTAACATTGATTAAATATGTTTTACCAAGTGAAAAATGAGACGTATCCCGACAAGTCTTAGAGCTTTCGAGTAAAAAAAAAATATTAATAAAGTTGGTCATAAAAAACATGCTGGAAATAATTTTCAAGTTTGTAACTCTTCCAGCATTTTCTCATGACCAATGTCATTAACATTTTGTTTTATTTAAAAGCTGTAGGACTTATAGTTCGAGAGATATAGCCGGTTACCTTTTTTTATTTGATCACCCGGTACATTATGATTATGAATGAATGAATAACTTGTTGAACCAAGTTATCTGGATAACTGGAGATAGCCATTTCGGTCTATCGGACCTCACCAGAGTGTTCCATGTACCTTGATTAGGCAACAAGTCATCTGCTTTGTACTATTGTTCCAATTTATGTTTCGCATAATATTAAAGTAATATTAAAGCATGCAGTAATTTCGTCAGTACAATTAAAAAACGAATTATTAAATAGTTTTTATGAAAATCGATTATGAAAAACGATGAAAATAGGTGACATTATATCAAATTTTAATCTATATTTTTTGTAAGAAAACATGTGCAATAAAAATCTCAATGATTTCACTATATTCTACATTCATATAGCATCGCATTTATTTTCTAATAATTTCATTTTATCTTACAATTTCCTTTTCTAATAAGAACTATTAAATTGGCGTAATACGCAATTTATTTAGACTTATATTTTCGGATGTACTTAGATTTAATTTTTCAAAATTTTTCAAAATTTGTTGCATTATGCAATATTTTATTGATGTGCAACAGCAGGTGTACATTGTGTAATTCAATTCTGGCGTGGGTATTTGCCCGGGAAGTAGTTGTTTTAATGTGCATTTGTTTAACGTACTTACGTAACGTAAGTCAAAAGTCACAGAGCTAAATGTGGAAATAATTTATTAATTATTTTCAAATCATTTTTATTTAATATATTTAAATAACTGTGGCCAAGTGGATGAATACTCTTTTCTGTTTGTTTGTTTTGTTAATATCTTGAAAATGCGATGCTTTTTTGTTTTTATGATTTCACCGCTGCAATTCCTGGAAAATGTACTACTACTTTGTTAATTTAACTGACTCTTTAACTCACCTAATAACTCACCTCTAAATTAAATATGAACCATTGCTAGTGGGCAATCTGTATATTAATGTGTTTTTTTGTAAATAAGGGTACTTAATATCAGAGAATTCCAGAGGTACTAGTTGTCATTGACCATGTTTTTCCGGCCTGCGTTGCTTTAGCGATTTCACGATATTTTCAGTCCTTTCGATAATTAAGCACTAATTCTTTGATTAAAACACTTAGATCCTTTCTTCAATAATTTATTTGTAACCGAATGTACATTTCGGACACAAAGTGTCCATTATCAATGGTTTGATACTAATAATTAATCGTATTAGTATCAAACCATTGATAATGGACACTTTGTGTCCGAAATGTACATTTGGTTACAAATAAATTATTGAAGAAAGGATCTAAGTGTTTTAATCAAAGTATAATTATCTTCAAGTA
Organism: Philonthus spinipes; assembly: GCA_963082785.1. NCBI lineage: Eukaryota > Metazoa > Arthropoda > Insecta > Coleoptera > Staphylinidae > Philonthus > Philonthus spinipes. The sequence continues at coordinate 20,782,918 of OY720301.1, forward strand.
ACTCAATCAATCCAAGCACTAATTCCTTATTACCTGAGTATTTAATTTTTAAATTATTTGAAAAAAAAATGATTATTCCTAATGCAATGTGTAGAAAATCCGGTGGTTTGTTTATTGTTTTGTAAATCCCGTTGGTGTTCTTTTAATCTGATTTGACAATCACTACATGTTAATTCGTAAATATCATTTTTATTCAATTTTGAACAATCTGTTATTAATTTATTGTTAACAATGAACTTTTCTAAATTATTTATTAAAAATAATATAGTTTAATTATTTTTCTTTTCTTGAATTTTTATTTAGACCTATTGAATATATTTTAATTTATTGCATGTTAATTATTCTTAGATGTTTGCGCTATAAAAGTATTTAGTTAGCTGTTTATTTTTTCTTTAGCATACATACAAAAGAATTAATACACAATTAATTCTTTTGTATATCCGTTATTCGGGGCTATTCCGTAGAGAAAATATTAAGTTTAACGTGTACGTTACTTTTTTATCATCATAATCTAAGCAGCTTTTGTAATAGATTTGTATTCACAGAATGTGAAATTAATTAACACTTAAACTTAACATTTCCTGTACGAAAACAGCCCCGATTAACTGCCATGGCTGTGATTGTATTTAATTCTCTATCAATATCTGTTTCACTTTAATGGGATCTTTATTAGTCTCTGTAAGAGATAATGAAAAATAATATATTTAATTTGACTATGTGTGTTGGAACAATCAGGTATTGTTACATCTGTGCAGGTTGGTTTCTGATATATCTTGTATGACAGTGGGTTATTTATTGTTTTTGTTATCGTGATGTCAAGGAAATTAAGGCTTTTGCCAGTTTCCTTTTCAATTGTAAACTAAATGTTTTGTTTATTTTATTTATAAATTCTAAAAATGTATCTGTCTGTATGTATCGCTCCATATACAAAATATATCGTTCGCGTACAATTACAAGTTGTTTGTTTAATAAATCATTTTCAAATTCATTCATAAATGTATTAGATAATCTTAATAATGGCATCGCACCGAAACTGATTAAATTAAATACATAAAAAAGTATAACAAATCCACGTGTTTTAATATGTCTAAATAAATTTCATATTTTTTTATGTGTGAGATAAAAAATAAGTATTATTAAATCTTAGAGACTAACTCTCTCCCGTTTTACTAAACCGTGACAATAATAAATTTACTATTAACGGAGTGATGACAGTTGTATATTATTGAATTAAAGCAGAAAATTTGTATTTGTGTTAGAATAAGTTTATATAGACAGAATCTAATAACGTATTTTTTTTAATATTGAATTTTTATTTAAGCATTTTGTGTCAGTATCTATTCAATTTAATAATACATAATTAATTTTATTTCAATTTAGTTTTTCTTATTAATTAAGAAAATGTCTAATGAAAAACACTGAAAGATAAACCTAATAAAATATCCAATCTAATAATTGATGCAAAACGAGGAATGTAAATTAACGATGTCTTTATTAAGTAGTGTAATGACCTAGACACTTTATTGCAAATTACTAAAGTGGTCACATTAATGAGTAAACTAGTAAACGTAAAGCCACTACGAATGCATTTAAAAATGCAATTGCAATTATTTTAACCTACTTACAATATTTTATGTTTTAATGTAATGATTACAACTACCAGGAATTCATCATAGTAATGAAACAAACATGAAAAATACTAATTAATTAACTTTATATTATATAAATAGAAAAGAGTATTATTCATTCACTTCAATCAAATCATTTTTATTTAATATATTTATATTATATGATTAGCATATTGATTATATAATAATAATAACTTTATTTGTAATACATAGTATAATTTTACAATAAAAGTAAAAAATAAACTAATATTACAAATCATAAGGCAAGATTCAGTTTAACAGTTAGACTGGTCTCCCATCTAAAACTTACAAAAAATTGACAGTAGTAGTAAGTGGAGAGTAGTTACGCAATTTAAAGTAAACTATAATACAAGATAATAAACTATTCTGAATTTTAAGTATTTTTAAAGCATTTAACAAATGCTGAATATTTTAAACGTTTAAAATATGCTGATAAATAATTATAGACTTCATATATTTGAAAAGAGAATGATCGTTTCTATGTTTAGAAGGCGATAAAGAACCTGTAAATCTAATATTATGTGAATCAACATCGTTCCCATTTTTTTAATTGCGGGGATTGTTGCTTTTCTAAAATATTATTTTGGTAAAAACATGCTAATATATTTTTTTTCTTGTTTCTATATTGACCCAACCCGCTTCTTTTAATTTGTTCGAAATATGCTCATTCTTGCGTATATCGAAAACACGAAATTTGAACATATTATATTCGTTTCGCAGTTATATTATCATTTTCAGGACTGTACAGGGTGGAGTAATATATGAAGTGGGAATGAACAAAAGTATCGCACAATAATATTTCAAAAAATACAAAATATCAGAATACATTTTAAATGTAAATATAACAATAGAAAAGAATATATTCAGATTGTCGTAGTTATTAAAAAAAGTTATTTCAATGATGAATATTTCTTCAAGTACTTACATTGTGTAAGTCATAGTTGTAGTGGCTAAAGAGAAAATAATTAAATTTTATTAATTACTGTAAACATAGCGTTCAAAAATATGTTTATTGTAAATTTGAAGTTATTGATTGTAAATACAAGGATTCTGTTGGTAATTTGCAATTATAAAAACATATTACTATAAATGTAGATTTAGAAGGACCACAAGTCGATAGCCAATTAACTGATATTAATTATACAGGGTGTTCCAGCGAAACCGCACACTAAAAGAATATGGACTTCTAATTAAAGTTTTATATTGATATTTTCAGCATTATAGTAATAGTATGTACTATTTTCAATTACAATATTTTCAAGATTATAGTACTTGCGGTTGCACCGGAAGTAGACACCAACTCTCTTATTTTAAATAAAATAGTATATTTTTTATTATCATTTTTTTAACCTCCAAGTTTAACCGTTTTCAAGATATTTAACTTTTAATTAAAATTTAGTGATACAAACATCTTTATTCAGACAGCAGAAATACAATTCTTTACAAATATTTGTTTACAATACATATTGATGGGTTAGTAGTCTGTCATGGGCTATCGACCGGAGGTCTTTCTGCCCTGTCATGAATTTATGGTGATTTGCAAATATGAACTTTGCTAGCTAGCTAAACGGTCATGTAAATGAGTGGTGATTTGATGAATTGTAACAGAAGGGTGTTTAACTTGGGAGGGATTTTTTTTATTTAATTTATATTTATTTTATAAATCTGACCAAGTGAATGAACGAACTATTTATATTAATAGCCAGCGAGGCGTTTATTCAAATCTGAGCCCAGAGAAATTAATATTTATTATGTTTCTGAGTTGCATTTGAAAATATAAATCGTAACATTTTATCAACGACACCCTGTATATATAATTCGGCGAAAGGAAATCAAGGTGCAACTGCTATAGAGCATTCCGAAGAAACGAATTTGAGTGGAAGAGAAATAAGATGATTTAATTAGCTAAGTGTGGAGCGTATTTAAAGTCGTAATTAATAAAGATTTAATTATAATAATGGGCGTGCAAACATCCTCGGAGTACGCGAACAGAACATAAGGCGAGATTAACATAATTTTTGGACGTTTCAGTCTTTCAAGTTTGGTAATTTATCCGGCATTCCTTCGTTAACCCCTTCATTAAATCTGTTGCTAAGCAGCAACCCTTTTAAATGGAAATTACTTAACTACCTCTCCTAGTTAATATTTTAACTGGGGTGTTTATTTGAGATCTTTAATCAAAACCGTTACTTATAATTAGATACCAACAAACTTACCAATTTATATCGCCCACGGTTTTCCAATTTATGCCTCACATTAAATATCGTGTTATTGTTTCATTTAACATCAGAAACAATTTAATTACATTCCAACCACTACAGTAAATAATTTTAATAAATTTCATCTCTTATTACGATTTTTTCAGCTTGACATTAATCCATTGTATGTAGTTTTACGTTAATTAATTTAATTAAAAACATTATACTAATGAGCCATAGGTCATAACTAGTGTTGGATAAAATCGAAATACTAGATTACTTAAATTAATTGATTGCTCATTTCAAATCAATTTTAAATAGATAAAGTTAATAAAAAAACAATAAATTAATGTTAACTATAGTGAATAGTTAATTATATTATTATCGCATTAACAATACTAAGAAAATTGTCAAATACTTAATTTTGCAGTAACAAAAAGGATCGGATCGAAAATATAGATTTTGCACATCTCTAGTCATAATTGATTTATAAATATTAATAAATACATTTTTTTACAAAGTAATATTTTTCGTTATTTCTATTGTTTTTACAATGTGGCAAGAAAAGGTGTGATAATTTTTAGGTAGTGTGCTTCATTGATTAATTTTTAATATATAAATAATCTAAATTAAAAAAACATTGCATTCTTCATCATAACGTCTCACGAAGACCATGAAATATAAACTATAAACGTGTCTTTCAAAATTCGTATTATTCTGTATATATGTTGCATAAAATCAATAGAATTTAAAATGAAATGCACATTTATAAAATTTCAGATATAAGTTACAAATAAATTGGAAATTTCAACTTGTCCTGTTTATGGAAACAAGGAAAACGAAATTCACATTTAAAGAAATGTACAGCCATCATTCATCTAGCGTATGGATAACTAGTGATGGCCATTTCGGTTTTTCGAACCTCATCAGACTAGTGTGTTCCATGTGCCATCACTAGTTATCCATACGCTAGATGAATGATGGCTGAACATTTCTTTACGCTTCTTTAAATGTGAATTTCGTTTTCCTTGTTTTCATAAACAGGACAAATTCGCCTTCCTTTAGTGGACGAAACAATGATTCTCGGTCGTTACTTTGTAGACCCAAATCGTTGACGATGCCACTTGAAATTAGGCAAAAGGTGGCGCTTGCGTCATACAGATGGCAGAAAAACCTATGGTTGATAGCCCTTACTTGGGAATATATTAATAATAATAAATCTTTATTAACGGAACACAATTTTATTACAAATAGTGTAAAAAAAAACAAATAGTTAATATAACTAACAAATATTGGCAAGAATTCAATTAACAATAAAATAATAATTAGCGAGAGCACCCTATACTAATAGTAAATTGTATAATAAATATAATACAAAATTAAAAAGGGCAGAAAGACCTCCCGTCGATAGTTCATGACATACTACTAACCCATCAATATGTATAGTAAATATAAATATTTGTAAAGAATTGTAATTCTGCTGCAAAATTAAAAAAAAAACGTATACATTGACAACTTAACTTATCCATCGATGCCAGAGGCAAATGCGGCGTAGACTATATTTAAACAATATAAAAATGGTTATTATTTTGCAATTTATTTGCGTAGCGCATAAGTCTATCAATAGCATTACGCATACCGTAATTTGTAAGGTGAAAAGTCAAACAAAATAATGGCTTGTGTCTATAACTAACCCTTCGTGGAACAGTAAAACCTACTAATTAATTCCTGGCCATCCATTAACTAGCTTATGTAGAAAACATAAATCAAGCAAAACTCTCCTGTGACATAGAGATTGAATATTGAGCTGACTTAACATGGAACTGTGGCTAAAGTTGATAATCTGCCCAGCTCATCTACAGTAAATAAGTCTTAAAAACGACTTTAAACAGATTCTAAGCGCTGAATGGAAGTTAGTGTGAATGGTAACCACACTATGTGGCCGCAATATGTGGCCGCATGAGTGCAATGTATAAAAAATCTATTAATAAATTTTCAAAGATAAATTACATACGTTGTTTATGTGCTTATTAAAATCAAGTTTTGAAGTGAGTTTTGTCCTCACGGGATCCTTTATTTTAACGATAAATTTACAATGGAAGAATTAGAAGAGGCAATTGGATCAATGGGCCAGTCGAAAGCTCCAGGCCCAGATGGCATCCCATATCGGGTAAACCGGTAACTGCCCTCATCCATGAGAGCTTGTTTACTGGATGTTTATAACTTGACATGGGATGGAAAACGGCCATAGTATTGCCTCTTCTAAAACCAAATAAGGATCCCACAAACGCCAACAGTTACCGACCTATCTCATTGACAAGCTGCTTTGGTAAGGTCCTAGAGAAAATGGTCAACAACCGCCTGGTATGGCTGCTAAAGACAAATGGTTTTTTTACCGTGGTCGCACGGTACCAGGCCGGTTTCCGCAAATTTAGATCTACTGTTGACCATTTAGTCCACCTGGAGAACTCCATCCAAGATGCCTTACTAGAGGGGAAACACCTTGTTGCGGTATTTTTAGATCTAGAGAAGGCATATGACATGACTTGGAGGTACGGAGTTCTTCAAAGATTAAATGAATGGGGACTAAGGGGCCATTTACCGTTATTTATAAAATCGTTTATGTGTGATCGTTCATTTAAATTCAGAGTTTGGAATACCGAATCCGCACAGTTTGTTTCTCTGAAACGAAAACTTCATGTGTACACTTCTGCCGACTCAGACGACCTCATCGTGACTCCAACTTATTTCTTCGGGGCACGCGGATACAAGTTGTACAAAGTATCCGGTTTCTAGGGCTTAGGTTCGATAGGGCCCTTTCCTATCGAGCCCATATAGAAGAGCTGATCGAAAGTTCACGTAACGCGTTGAACGTTATCAAATGTTTGGTCAGTATTAACTGGGGAGCGGGAAGGAAAGTGCTGTTGCGGTTATATAACGCTATGGTTTTGTCCAGAGAGAATACTCTTCGGCTAGAAAATCTTGGTTAAAAGCCCTAGATCCTGTTCACCATGCCAGTAGGCTTGCAGTCAACACCAGACTGAAAGGAGTCCCACACTCCGTCCGTAACTGGATTTCCCCTTCCACAGCCCGAAAAAAAATCAGAATTGAAGAACTCACTTATAGAATAAAAAAAGTAATGCAACAAGATTGATTTTACTTTAGAATTGAAAAATTTGACATTTGAGATTGATTTAATATCGATTGGGAGATGGTTATAAATAAAGCTTTATTTATTGCCATTATAGTGGATCCCCTTGCCATAATAGAGAATGAATGTTTTGGTAATAATAAGTTAACATTATTTCTAAAATTATAGAATTTCCTCTATAAAATTCCTGTTTTGCATTTTTTTATTATTGCGTTCCTTATTAAGTCATTGTCTACATATATCTCCTTACTTTTTAGCTTAATTTCGGCTTTCATTATTTCCTGTTTCTTTTCCCATAATTCTATTTCTATTATAATTATTGCAGCATTGGTTCTCTGGTTAATTTTTGTAGTGCTATGTATTTTAGCTTCAACATTCAGTACATGTTGTAAGAATTCTTTCACTAATTAATATTAAATAAGTTACTTGCTTTCATTGTACATATTTTTTCACAAAATTCTCTAGGAAAAGAATATTTATTTTTGAGTTGTTAAATTCGACGAAATACTCGAAGAAGTGTCAGTGAAATTGCTTAAACAGGTTCTTGAGTGTTACACCCTGTGAAATGCTCGAATAATTGATGGAGCAATTTCGGTTGCAATATATCGAACAGTCTCTCGGACAATTGTGAATATAATTCGATCGGAAATAATTTATTTTTGATATCGTTCGACCAAGCTCATCACTAATATTATAATCAGCTAAATACTATGTATTATACTCGATGATATCTATATTTTTATTATCCCTTATTAGTATCTAATTGTGTTAATTTAATGAAAGAAACTAAAAAGAAAATAGTTTCAAAATTAAATAGTCGCAATACAATAACATTTCGTATTAAATAATAAATATCGTTTTCTATATACCTGCACGCAAAAGGACTCGAATTTCCATTTCTGTTGTAATGAATGTTTATGTATACGTGCTTTTATTATTAGTCAGTCGTAGTCGATTGTCCGCTCCCGTTGTATACGCGTTTTTTATTCTTTAAAAGTTATTACAGATATTCAATACACTCAATAAATAATATATGTTATTTAGGATAAAGTAATACGTATTACACAATGGAATTTGGACAAGATTTAAAACAATTCCGGTATTTAAAAAATAATATTAATAGGTAAGTGACAACAATTAATTTATTAACATACTATTGTTTATATTTTATTTTTTGAGTGTGATATTTACCCTAACTATTATGATTTCTTTGCTTCTTATGATAACATAGGAATATAAATTGTTCTAGTTTATAAAAGAAAACATTTTAAATAACGATAGTTTCTATAATAAATACAAATAATACATTTAATTATTACTTTTCGAAATAGTTTAAATAATAATGGGATGATGTATAATATAAAAGACATTACTTCATACACACAGAAAATTATCGCATTATTGATATAACAAATTCTTTATCTAATTCGTATTTTAATTTAATACAACCTTTAAAAACTCTGCAATTTAAATTCAAAATGACTTTTAAGACAATTAATTTTTCCTCTCTTTTAGTTTCGACTTAAAAGTAATGAATAGGCTTACACGTATGTTCTGTTCACAAGTTGAAGTTTACATCGCCGAAGAAAGCGAAAAAAAAATGTTGCACTGATTCATATAACGAACAAACCTAATGACTAAATCAAAACTCGTCGAAGAGAAAATACATTTTCAAACAATCTAAGTGTGCTTGATTTTAAATATCTTTAGTTAGTAAAAAAGAGGGTTCTTTATATGATTTGGATAAAATCATTAGAACTCATAATAAAATACACATTTATAAAATTTCAATTACATAAGTTATAAATAAATTTGAAGTTTTAACAATTTTATATAAAAAATATTATAAACACTTATGAAATATTACTTAATGGTAACACAACAACTGTTTCCTATCTATTATAATGATTATAGGTTAACAGATTCGCCGATTGTTTGTTTTGAATATTTATTTTATATTTTTCTTATTTTTTTATGTATAATTCAAACATGTGCTGGCTTGGAGTTATAAGCAACAATACAAAAATGTTTTACTTACATTTTCTACAAGAAATTAACCAATGAACCACTCTACCTAAAGATTGTTTCACCTTTTCTGACCACATTGTATAATATATATTGTTAATTATATAAATAATTGATTTAACTGTTTTTTCTTTGCTATTACTTACTTACATTATGTAAGTAAGAAACACATTTATTTTCAAATATAATATATATATATATATATATATATATATATATATTTGCGATCGCAAATCAACATTTACGCAATGTAATGGCTTACTGTTAATGCAATAAGAAGCATTATATTGGGCAGTTATATGTGCAATAAATTCCCAGAGCTTCATTTGCCTGTAAAGTAGTTTCAATACATTTTTTTGGACTTTCATAATGAATGTCTTTATCTAAATAGTGGATCGTCTTAATATTGTATTAAAGGTGGATCCTATAGGGAGGGGGAGATAGGGGAATTTCCCTCCAAGAAACATTCATTAAAGTGTTAAAATTTGTAAATGCATCCCTCTTCAAACAAAAATTGAAATATGGTATTGCGATTTATTATTTTGGAGAAAATAATTATCATTGATTAAGCAATATATTTTACTTAAATCTTTAAACTTAAAACTCTTAAAAATAAAATTGAATTAATAGAAAATGAATTAATTGAAGAACTACAGGATACAGAAAAAAACTTAAAGATATTTTTATACCACTTACAATTTGATAGTGAAAAATGTATTATCATTTCAATATTAGGATTTTTATTCCAGTTAACAATTTATTTCACTATGGATAGTTTCGATTACACGATAATAACTATCAAATTGTTAAGTGGTATAAAAAAATATTAAGTTTTATTCTGTATCCTGTAGTTTTTCAATTAATTCATTTTCTATCAATTTAAAAATGAATTCTTCATAAGCTAATTGAATAGTTAGTAATAAACTAACAAATTAATTAATTAAATTTTACACTAATTTAAATTTGTTCGGAAACAGTCGATGTATTACCTTGTACATAATCTTATACAATCATCCATTACGTTTAAAATTTACCGCCAGTATATGAGAAACTGAGGAAACATGCGGGAATTTGTTGCCGGTGATAGCGCCAGCTATCGTAAGCCAAAGCAAGCATCAATTGACGCACATTGTTTTTAAGGGTATGCAACCCATAGTACTTCTATTATATCAAGCTTGTTCGCCACATGAACCAGCGCAGCACTTTTTAGATATTTTTGCACTGGCATGAGAAAAACGTCGCAATCACATCTTAGTGATTTGTCATCTTAAACAAACGAGCAAACCTTTTTTAATTACATTTAGGCTGTGATTGTATTGAAATAAATTTCAAAGATCAGAATATATGTGAGTATTCTGATCGTTGAAATTTACTGGTAAAAACGCAAACAATTTAATATAACTGTTAAATTCAATGGTTTTGACACATCTCTATATAAAATAACAATTATATTTGAACAAACATTGAGTATATACATTTGAATAAAGGTTTGTCCTGGGCTATCAACCGGAGGTCTTTCTGCATCTCACAGTTTTCCATTTAGTATTATTGACTTGTTCGGTGTATACATTTGGTCATGGAACTGTTAGGATTGCACGTTTTGAAATTTATTATTGTTGTTTAATTTTAAGAAATCTGCTACCGATGTCTATAAAGTACCTTTAGAATACTATGGTGTTGCTGCTCCGTCATATCCCAATTGTCGGTTTTGATTTCAACGATTTAAAAGTAGTGACAAAGACCGGCTTAGGGAACCAAAAAAGTTAAAAAAAAACAATGAATTGAAAAAAAGACAGCTTAGACTCTCTAAAAACTTTCAGGCAGTTTAGCAGTTGATGAATCAACTGAACGTTTACATGCAGACGGGAAACTACAAAAGGCTACCACACGATTTGACTGAAATTGTCATTTCGAATCGATTCAACATTGCGGTTTCATACCAACGTCAATTAAACAGATTGAATGACGTATTGTTGCAAAAAAAATATAATTTATTTTAATAATCAGACTAGGAATGACTTAACCTGGCAATGGGGATATTGTAAAACGAATAAAACAGCCAGCCCTTTTACACAATCTGCTTTATATTTCCATTTTTACAGATTAATTCAGGAACAAATGAGAATACCAGTTACACTTTTTATGTTTATCCACAAATCTTTCATTTTCTATACAAGACATTCGAGCAATCCCCTCTGCACAAGTTCTGTGTTCGTGCTCTTTGTTTGGGTTTGATAATGTGGGTAGAGGAAAGATGGGTCGGTTGACAAAGAAGACAACAAGGTGAGCAGCAATGATAAATTGCAAACCAACAGACAACGAAGCATCGTGACGTGTAGGATATAGATTTGTAGATGGTTTGCTGGTTTCTGCTGCTACAGTGAATAATTTTGTGGAAGATCGGATTCCCAGATCCATTTGTAAGGATTTGTTTTTCCCGTGTAAGTCATTGTTTATTCTCATATAGAAGATGGCTTCTTTGGAGATCTGTTAATGGCATCTATTAATGCTGTATGCGTTGTTCACTGCCGTCAGGAAAGCCGAACTCTCTACATTCACCGTCAAATACTTTGTAGTAATCAATTGGCTTCCACTACTACATATATATGCCATGATTATATTAAAGGAACCACAGACATAAGAGATCTCTTATCCCTTTGTTTTCTAGCCTAAAGACGACTTTAGATATAAAACTAAACGCTGCAAAGGTAAAAGCAGGAAGGTATAAAGATCGTTCACATAGAATCAAATGGTATATCAATTATAAATATAAGGAACAGCCATGGGCGCAAAATATAAAACATCTCAAAGTACTCTAAAAATCAATAATCTAACTGACATAGTAATGCCTAGGCCAAGAATTATAGTCTCTGAGGCAACGAAAACCCATCTAATTATTCCAGGCGGAAATTATTGGAATTGGATATGTTTTCCGATGTGTGTAGTAAAGGTAGATGAAACAAGAAATTACCACATTCTTTAGCAGTCAGGCAACACTGATGACCATCAAGTTTTTTTGTAATGGGTAGGGGAACTAAAGGGAATAGTGAAAACAACAAACTGTCTTTGTTTTTTATAGACATTGAGATTAAAAAATAAGGAGATAATCGATAATAGAATGGAATGGACTAAAATATCTGTTCTTTGGTCAGATAAAAAGAAGAGGTATAACGAATAAACCAATAATAAAGATTTTATTGACTAAGTCACTTAATGAAGTATAGGATATGTAAAAACTTGAGGAAAAAAAGTATCCAGTGTAGTCGACAAATATTTTTGAGAAGATTTTGAATACGAGAAAGTGCTTAGACTTGACGCGTATCCATATGAGGGGGAATGGTTAAGACACTCCCTAGAAATCCGTGAATATTAAAATTTCAAGTTTTTTTTAAAGGATGATCAAAAATCGCTTAATGAGAGGGAGATTTTGATTTTCATATTTTATTGGTCAATTTCAGTGTTATATAATAACCCTCCCCCACCAAGAAGAATTATCTAAATACGCTACTGGCTCAGACAAAATAATTTTTCGGTATACAGATTGTAAACAGTTTCTACTCTTTGGTTCCTTTCCTCTTGGCTGACATTTCCTGCATATTCGGAATTATTTGGGCGAGAAAGTTACGCCCGCCAAATGGATTAAATTACAGAATAATCAGTCCTAACTTACAAATTTATTTCGTAAATAAACTATTAAAAATAATGAAATAAACCATAATTTAAAGACTGTAATCGTGGATAGGGAATAATGTTTCGGGTATGCATTTTTGTGGTTTATTCAATTACCAAATGAAAAGAAAAATGTGGCTTACTCAACGTCGCCAAAGTATATCTTAATAATTGGAAAGATAACGCAAGCGCCATTTATTGCCTAATTTCAAGTGGCAACGTAGAAAAATTGGTTCTAGAAGGTAGACTGCCGAGAAATGTTGTTTTGTCCACTAAAGGAAGGCGAATTTGTCGAATAACAATTCTCGATTAAGGTAGACAATCGAGAATTGTTGTTTCGTCCACTATTTTATTAAATTAATTTCGTAGACCCAAACTGTTGACGAAATTAGGTAATAGATGGCGCTTGCGCTATCTTTCCGATTATTACGATTCATATCAGGTTATTCAATCATTAAGGCATTGCTGACGAGATCCGAAAGACCGAATTGGCCTTCACCAGTTATACATACGCTAAATGAATGGTGATTGATTTTTTTTTTTTTAATAAATCTGGTGTTTTATTCCTCGCATGGAACTAGATAGTACATCCCGAGGCGACCTAGAAGCTGAATTTCGTGACGTAACCTGGGTGGCTCAATGATCCTATCCTATTGACGTTGCACGATCATATTTCCTATTTATTTAATGTATATTCCCGTAACTACCCCAAAATTCATTCCAAACTATCCGGTAATAAGATATACTTTGGCGACGTTAAGTAAGCCATATTTTTCTTTATTTCTGAATAGAATTAAGCGTAAAAATGCGTACTCTAAATATTTTCTGTTCACGATTACAACCTCTTTAAGTGTATAATTTTGTAGATTTGTTATTATTTTGTAAATCCGTGAAATGTTACTGAAACATGTGGTTTTAATATTTTTTTAAGAAAGGTAATTAAAATTAAAAAAAAATAAGTTTGTTTGTTTAATATCATCAATTATTAATAACAAAAAAATAATTTAGCTTTTTTATACAAACAAAAATTAAATAATACTGAAACTACATGTTAATAATAAACTATAAATCTAATGGGTGTAAAAAAATATTAAAAAAATACATTATAGTGATCATACAAGTGAGAAAATGAGGTTATTTATATATTAAAAACAAGCACAATTTTAATGTAATTTTTATTAATCATTAGTGATATTGATTTCTTTTTTGTAAATACTACTTTACACAAGAGATGATTAAACAATAACAAAAAAACACATACTAAGAAGGATTTACAGAAACAGTAATAATTAATTTAACAAAAACATTATTTTTTTATGATTGTTTTCTCATTTTTTTATTATAGTTAAATACATATTCATTTGATCTTCCATTGTTCATCTGATTGGTCAACATAATATCTAAAGGTATACATTTGCTTAGCAATATCTGTATACTTCTAATTTTAAACGAAATCGCGTGGATGCCAAGAGAACAACAACCTGTTAATAGGATTTGTATCATGTTTCTGGTTAAAACAAGTATTGTATCCAGCTTTTTGTTGTTCTATTGGGGACATAATTACAAGCAGAAAATTACCGCATGAAATAAAAATGTTGATATACTTATTTATACGTAAAAATGAAACAAAATTGACTTCTAAGTTATATCCGCTTTAAAATTGTGTCCCCAATTGTGTTACTAGCCTTCTTATTTATCTAACAACATTTTTTTCTTTTTTGGTTTCTACAGTCTATTACATTTAAAGCTTATTCACAAGTCAGTTTTCGAAATTCTCTTTTGCTTTTAAGGTCTAAACTTAATGCTTACAATATGTTCGATACGGTATTGCGTTTTTTGCACCATTTTTGTACAATTTTTAATAAACAGCGTTTGATTAGAAGGAAGGTAGGTGTATTTGATTTTGGTTTTATTTATAATTACAAAATAAGCATTTAATAAATTATTTGTAAAACTCCTTAAACAATTTTAACTTAAATAAATTTAGATATTTCATAATTCAGGAACAAATGTAGATATTGAATGAATTGAAATTTTATATTAATCACTTAAAAAATATATGATTTAAGCTTTCAGTATTATCACTTCAGCGGCTTGATATTTTTATTTATTTCTAAATGATAATGCACCATGAATTACTATACAGTGTTAGAAATGCACTTTAATTGGATAGTTTTATATAAATTTGATTTTGATACATATATAAAAAAACAAGTTTCTGCCTTTTAACAAAATATGTTAAGAAATTTAAGTTAATTATACAAAAAAAATGTTTTATTATATAATTATGATGTAACAATGGCGCCTTCTTTGTATTCACTTACATTAAATAGATTGTTTTAATTCTTAAATCCTTTCTACTTACATGCTGAAGCACCTGCTTAGGGGATCATCACTAGTATTGAATAAAGAGTTTTTGACATATCTACATTATATTCAAACTAATTGTATGGATGTGTGCATTACGATACTATGAATTTAGTATATTCTTTTTGGATCATGTAAACATACAAATGGATATGAACACAGAAGAAACACACACTCAAGGCATGCTCTCATACAAAATATCTTTCATTCAATGATGTATTTTTAAATAGCACTCTTAAATAATTACAAAGAGTTGAGTAAATGTATACAAATTTATAATTTGTTATTTTCACAATTGAAAAATGAAACGTAGAACAAATAAACATTAATTAATTTATTAAATTAATTTCTTTTTGTGATAAACAACAGTGATTTATACTGCCAAGTAATATTGTCTATAATTGTATTTTGGCAGGTATACATGATTATTATGTTATTGCTTTTCACATGTAGATTTAACATTTTAGCACCATTTATTCCACACATTTTATAATAACTGGAAATGTACAATTATATTTCTATACAATTTAACTTTTACCATATATAAAACAACATTTCCCCAAGCAAACATTATATTATGCATTTCAATTGATATTTCATTAAAACCTTTCACTCTTATGTACATATAGTATTATTAATGAAATTATTTTTTTGTATTTATAATTATTTTAAGCTTACACTTCCTAATCTAATACAATCCATATATTTTAAGAGTAATAAAACATTTGAGGTATTTTTACAATCCCTAATGTTTTTAGATTTTTTTACAATTGTGGAAGTGTTAATAACTGTAGCTCTCGAATTCAAATTGTTCAAAATTTAATTATTAACAAATACTTAACTAGTTAGATTTTAAGGCTTCTACTTCATTATACATTGTAATTCACAATAAAATAAAAACAATTTTATTTTGATGGAATAACCGACAACAGTTATACAAATAAAGTAATAGTGTTTTATTATTGTGAAATACTTAATTCCTAATGCTTCAATTCAAGTTGATGTATATGAAAAATATTTGCAACAAAAAAACCATACATATTTTTAATAACCTTTTTCCTTAATATATACAGGGTGATCCATTTTAATTCATCCTATGGATTATCTCGACAAATATGCATACTACGAAAAAAAAAAAAAAAGCTTTGGACAAAAGTTTAATGATTTTGAGGCGGACATCTGAGTATTAATTACTATTTAAGATTTGAAAGTTGACCATTTCCTCCACCCCCGAAGGGTGGCAGAAAATTTTTTTTACAGGATCGGATGTCCCTGTCAGAACCATTAAACTTTTGTCTGAAATATTTTTTTGTGCGATGCATATTTTACATTTGCCATTTGTTTCGATTTAACTGTGCTAATACCGCGCCATATATCAGGATTTCAAAAAAAATCCTCAGATGGGATTTTTATCATTTTTAGCGTAGAATCTGAATCTGCAATAAAAAATGTGGGTTCCCATTTAAGATTTCAAATTTAACCACCTCTCCCACGCCCTGCGGGATGGGAGTGAACATATTTTTACAGTATCAGATGTCCCCCTTGAAACCATTAAACTTTTGTCTGAAACATTTTCTTGTACGATGCATATTTGTCGAAATATTCCACTGGATGAATTAAAATGGGTCACCCTGTATATCTTAATTATTTGTGTACTCAAACTATTAAAATATTCTTTTTTTACAAAAGCAAATTTATTAATAATAAAAAATATAATAATATTAATTTCAAGCTGAATAACAAATTTTTATGTTTTTTTTTTATATAATCAACAAATTTTTCTTTGACTTTCACTTAAAATTTACCTTGATACATAGGAACATTAGGAATTTGTTATTTTTGAAAATAGATGATTTATATGAAGAAATAATCAAGATCAAAAATTTTAATCAAATAAAAAAATACTAAAAATAGTGTTTTTTGTATTTTATTTATTTCAGATAAGGCTAAGAGGTGAATGTAAAATATTTTTTCTTTATTTTACTAATGTATATTGCTTTTTTGTATAACGTTTTTGTTATTAAGTTTGTTTAAAATAAAAAAACACACACACACACATTGAGAATGTATATGAATATAAAAGCCCCATTTTAAATTGTATTTTGAATAAAAATGGAGCTCTTATTTTTTTTTAAGGGAAACATCACTTATGTTTAACATCAAAACTGATATTTGTACTACAATTTTTGATTTATAACTTGAAGTATTTGCTTATGATTTTATTTCTACAATCTAACAATCAGTTTATATTATTTATCATACACAAACCAATCAGTGTAACTATAGCTTAAGGCACATAAGTGCTTTTATTATATAATACAATAAGAGTGAAAGTTTACACATCGAGGAAAACAATACTGTGATTCAAATTAGACCACACAGATACATAAAACAAAGCTAATATCATAATATATTGGATGCATTACATATCAAGTTAATATATATGTATTTGATAATTTCGTCACATATATATCAACAAAATTGCCAGTGCACAAACAATATTATAACTGTACAATCTCACTTAACTATTTATGCAACTGTGAATAATAATCAAACTTATGTACAAATTCCATTCATAATTTGTACTCTCATTTAAAATATCACTCAAATCAACATTGTTTTTTATCACTTTCAAGTACAATGAGTTAGATGGAAAATAAGCTATTTAATTCATATATACAATCTCACAAAATGATCCCTGATTGAACATGTTTATTACACGTTAATTTCTTTAACTGAACACTAATATCACATAAAATATTTTTTGTTTGTTTAGGTTTATACACAGAGTAAAAACAAATGTTTAAATAATAGCTGAATTAGTTTTCTGAAAATAACAAATTAATTATCCGCAAATATTTCTATACACATACTCAAAACTGTGAATTTTAAGTGTACACTTTCAATTATTATTATGTTGTATTTTCAGAAAATATTTATTTTTATTTACATCAAATCCATACTAATAATAATTTTAATAATAATATTAACAATATCTATAATTGGTGTGAAGTGTTTATTAATACGAAAATAATACTTGACAAAATTAAAATTACCCGTTATAATTTGTGCATTTTTCCGAATTGTTCCTTATGTAAATAGATTAATTGTACTCGACGTGATATTTTTCACAATTCGGATTAACATACTTGATCCAAACGAAACAGAAAAAACTAATTCCATAATTTATTTCTGAATAAATATCGTGTTGTACATAATTTATTGGCAGTGTTAGATCTGTGACAAAAATGTTCACCGCCGAAACAGAAATCCTTTAAAATTCCCATTTCAGTTTCCGTGTTTCCAAAACACGAAGAAATGAAAAGTGAGTATATTTAGGTGTACTTTTCAATTATTTTTTTTTTTTTAATTTATTTTACGGCCCAATGCATGGATTCTCTTATACCTTAAGTTATCACATTTCTAATAAATACAAAATATTATGAAGAGTGTAATACATTATAAATGGAGACAGAAATATGATTATGGTTGTGTTTCGCCTTAAATACAATAATGATAATATCTACATACTTGTCTTTCACAACCAGACTCTAATATAAATTAAATGATCTGATAAGGTTAAACATAAATAATTAGGTGATAATTTATTGATGAGGATACCTCTTATATTCCTAAAGGTCATGCACCAAGTAGTTACGTTTTTTTTTTGTTTTGTTTTCTGGCTTTCTGCTAATTAATATGGCACATTGAATAATATTAAGCAATATATTCTTTTGTGTTTTACATGAATTGCAATAAATTGTATTTTGTATTGTCCAGAAGTGAACGATTATTATGATATTACTTGACTAGGTGATAGTTTCTTTTCGTGCAGTAAACGAGACTATTGAACGAATTCCCTTTACTGATGTCTAAAAATATAACCATATACATATATACAAGTCGGTGGAAACACTCATAGATAAAGAAAAGATGTTAAGGAAGCTTACCAAAAATAAGCGCCATCTACTTCAAACAGAAAAACTAATATTAAGTGCCATGTATTGCAAAGGTTTAAAATTATAATAATTCGTGCATAGGCCCATAGGTTAATGTCATTAAGACGAGTATGTAACTGGAGATTTAATCACAATTCAGCATGTATGTCTTATTAAAACCACATTATAGGGTCATTTAAATACACTAATATACATCATATATAACACTTATTAAATCTACACATTTAAGTGAAGGATGTGTTCAACGTTCACTAATTGCAACTTGTATGTAATCAGGGAAACAATAACACTCACATGGATGGGAAGATTATTTTCATTTATTACTTATTAATCCTTGCAGTCGTTTATTTTTTCAGTTTAATATCACTGTATTTCACAACCTTAATCCTATATTCAGGTAAGCAATGAGCAAATTTGTATGATAATGAAAATAAATTCGACTGCAAAGAGCAATTTAACGTGATTTCAATACAAATTGATAATTTTAGAATGCACCACAAACTAGTTAAATATGTTGATATTTATACTTCATATAGAATTAAACAAGATCACTGCATCATGAGCCGTTTCGAAATATGTGGATTAACTTTAAAAAATTGATTCGTTTAACATCTATTTATATAATTTAATTTATTTATTTAATAAATAATAAAATAAGTAATTTACTTTGATAATATTCCAAATAAATTAAATTCTTTATAATTATTTTATGAAATATCCCACATATACCTAACTTCTCATTATATGCTGAGGTAATATATCAATTCATATGCAGCTAAGAATTTTTGTCATTGAAAAGAATTCTCATAAAGTATTCCTGAATAAGCATATGAAATAAGGCCATTAAAAAAATAAAAAAATCTAACTTTCATTAATGTAAAAATATACATTTTATTGTCCAATCCAGAAAAAAAAAACTCTAAACTTTAACGTAAATACTTATTCAGTATTTCTAATTAACTTAAAGAGCTGTAATATAAAATTATACAACCGAGATTCAATTTAATTAAAATGCAGCTAAATAACTTGTCACATGAGTATTTAACAAATATTTATTGAAACAACAACTAATACTCATTCTAAACATTCAGCTATTTTGTAACTAAATAATATAGGATAACTTCTTCTTCTGTGAAATTAATGGCCCGAGTTCAGAAGCCCTATTGACCAGATTTATTTTACTTTTGTAGGTTAGAATTTAACATCACGTCTGTTCGTTACTTGATGTAGTGTTGAACCACGGTTAATAGAGTATACAGTCAACGAGTCTTTCCATTTGGGGGGCGGGGCAACAGGTTTCGTGATGTCACTGCAGCTCCTGAATGGAAGCTCCGTTTAGCACTTGTTTTTAAATTTGAGATTGTTTTTGTTGTTAGTGGTTTAATTAAAACTTAAATTATTAGAATTGTGATCGTGTTCATTGCAATTGAAAAAGATTTGGTAAATTCATTATTTATAACTTACAATGTTATAAATAATGAATTTATCAAATCTTTTACATTAAAATATTAGGTTAAAATGCCTGAACTCAATAGTACAGATGATTTTAAAATGAATTTACAGGCCCAATATTGAATTAATGAATAAAACCAATGGTATGTATTGTATTGTATGGAACTTCAAATTTTCGTTTCCATACAAAGGATGATTAAATTAGTATAAAGTTTAAACCCCCATAATTTTCAATGTGCTTTATTTTAGTAATAACCACCAAAAATTTGGAGCTGCCTTCCACATTTGCATACACTACATTTGGTGATCGAGATCAGTGTTACAATAAAAGAGAAACAAAAAAGCCTATATAAGATATTATTGTGCGTTCATTTTTCTTTAATAATCCTTTGAGTGTCATGCTTTCACATGATTCTGCAAGTGTAGTTTAGCAGGGTATGGGCGGTATGCAGTGAAGTCACGTCTTAAAAATATTTTCGCGTTGACTGTATAGTCTATTAACCGTGGTGTTGAACTACAGCAGTTCTTTGTACCAATTCTGCACTTAGAGGAATATAAACTTAAGATTCACGTCACATACTTGCACTTAACTCAGATAAGTGCTGAACAAATGAACAAACCTATTTATAAGATAGATAAAATGATAAGATTTATAGCTTCCTTTTTTTATCAGTTATGATAAACTAGAAAGAGGTCAAATTTTATTATCTATCTAAAAATTATAGGTTCTTGTATTTCTGAATGGTAAAAAGAAGCTGCAGAGCTTATTATTTTACCCATTTTTTGAGTGTTAAAATTTATCAACTAATTAATTTGTTCCATTTATTTTTTCAATAGTTAGTTTTTCAAATTATTCATGAGAACAAAATAAAACAAGCATTAATTAAAATTACAATACAAATAAAGAAGTAAACTGAATTAATATTTGTTTCATAAAATATAAGATCCAACTATTTTTTAATTGATTTTTTTTTTTTATTTTTTCTTAATGTTAATCGAAAATATGTTTCATGAAAGTTGAGATCTGACTTTATTTTTCCTAATCCATTTTAAATGAATTTTCTTTGTAATCATAATTTAAAATGAATGGCCTTATCAAATATGTTATACCTATATGTAGTAGCAATAATAAGAGAGACATTTTTATATCAATCTGTTTTGACTTTTCTTACGATAATTTACCAAGATCTTTGAATTTTACTTTTTAACACCAACAAATGACACACAAATAATGTGCTAACCTGATGTTTGCATGTCAAATACTGTTGGAAAATATGTTTAATATATAATAACTATGAATTTTAATTATAGTGTATATAACACACAATTTACGAAATTAAAAAGCTCTACTTTAACATTTCATTAATACCCTCTTAGTTAGTACATATTAACCACAGAAAATTCCCAACACAAACATGGAACATGCATTAGCTTAGGCAACAATACTCCAGTGATATACCCGTCCGTATATATAATCTTATATTCTAATGTCATGATTACAATATTAATCAAATTAAATGAGTTTTGACAGAAATTTACTTACGCTCACCTTTTTCTTTGACCCGTTTAAAAATTCTTTGTACATATCAGATCGTAAATACCTAGAGTAACTGTCGCTTTTCATCAATTGATAAACATGAGCCTGGAAATTAAAAGGAAACATAATTGAACAAACGAAATAAACATGTATATTCAATATCTTCGATGTATATTCAAATTTAAACCATCCGTAGAAAAAATTGTTGTATACAGAAGACGCCACCAGACCCAGCAGTGGAACTAACCGGTCGCAAAAACTCAATTATTGTTCAATATAAACTTCACGAATTTAACTGAATACAGGTTCTTCTAAATTAACTACGCACCAGTGCTAACTCTGTATTTAGTTGAGCTATATTAGCAAAGTAGTAGTAAATTTTCCAGGGATTACAATAGCGAAATAAAAAAAAAAAGAACTCACACATGGGCATTGGTTTTATCTTAACCATGCAGCCCAGTAAACTTTGTAATTTTTATAATTTCAATTTGGGGGACAATCACACCATTCATACAACGACCAGCCCACTCCCGGAATCGAACCGGGGACCTCTGGCTGACTAGCCTGACGCTAAACCTGCGCGCCACCGAGGCGGACTAAAAAAAAACATCTTGCATAAAACATATTAACAAAACAAACACTTTTTTTAAATACAACCCATATATTTTATCACCATTTAATAGAAAAAGGTATTTTTAATGAAAAAGTTATAATAGACCATTACAAAAGTAATCACAAATAATGAAGTTATTGGCATTTTAATATTCTGTTTTCAATGAAATCAACTTGCTATAAAAAACAAAACACTTACGAATAGTGTATTGTAAGTTAATTTACCACCCATTTAATCGATTTAAAGCTTAATTATGGTGTATTGAATTAAAAACCGTGAATTCTGAATCGAGCGTAAAAGCCTTGCACTTACAATGTTATATTAAATAACTCATTTTTTTGTTGTAATACATCAATAAACAGGTGTATATCAATTAAGTAGATAAATAGATGAATTAACTAACAGATTGAGAAAACAAATTTTGTTTTAGTTGCTGTTTTGTTATTTACAACTGGATTTTGCTGGAAACACAAAATTAATTTTCAAATATTTTTTTGTTAAAAATTATTATTAAATTATTAAAAATTAAATAATGATAAAATTTCAATGATTATTTGTTTTTCTGATTATCTCGTTGTAATCACCGGAAAATTTACTATTACTTTTCTAAATTAACCTGCTCTCTAGCTTAACTGCAAACAAAGTTAGCAATGGAGCGCACATAATTTAGAACAACCTGTATATAAACTGCGCTATATTCTACAATTATTTGCTGTTAATTGTAGAAAATAACATAGCGATAGTACAGGCTGCTAAACTAACGTTTGTTTTTAATAAGTTCCATAAACAAAACAATTGGTTTCTTTGTTACATGAACTAATGCAGTATTTTTTATACTTTCTGCACTGACGGCAATATAATTCTTATGGTGATGTCATAAACTTGCCCTCAAATGTAATAGTTTAGAGCTAAATTGTAAAGAGAATTTAATTTATTAAATAAAAAGAATTTGAAAGTAATTAATAAATCATTTCCAACTTTAGCTCTGTGACATTTTGACTTACGTCACATAAGTACTTTAAACAAATGTACATTAAAACAACTACTTCGCGGGCAAATACCCCACCAGACATTGAATTATATAATGGATACTTGCTGCTTTATATCAGTAACATATTGCATCATGCAACAATTTTTGATTCGAGAACATTTAATGTAGAGTGCAAAAAACGTTACTTAATATAAGGCTATCTGCAGACATGTGTGTTGAGATCCATCATCAATACAGCTCTGCCTTACATAATTTAAAGATGTTAAATCAAATTAAATCAATTAAATTAAATTAAACTCCATCAAATTGATTTGAATCAATTTATATCATAATTTTAATCAATTTTTTCCGCAAATCCACAAAAAATATTCTCGGCTCTTATTTGAATAAAAACCTCACTGGCTATTAATGTATAAAAAAAATGGGTGCATTGTTCTCCCTCGGTCATTTCCATCTGAGATTGCGTTTGGGATGGTACGTTTAATTTATTTAATTTAATTGGTTTGATTTTATTTAATTTAAAATTGATTTAATTCAATTTGATTTAGTTTAATTTCATTTGATTGATTTAATTAATTTAATTTAACAGGCAAAGCTGTATTAACGTGGGATAGATCCCGAAACACGTGTCTGCAGATAGCCTTATATTAAGTAATGTTTTTTTTTGCTCTCTACATTAAATGTTCTCGAATCAAAAGTTGTTGCAAGATGCAATATGTTATTGATATACAGCAGCAAGTGTCCATTATATAATTCAATATCTGGCGGGGTATTTGTGAAACAATGGGTTCAAAGAAACAAAACTTGTGAGAATATAGTGGTTAAGAGGAAAATAAGTAGAAAAAATAAGTGACTTCTTCACTTAATTTTAAAGTAAATCATAAAGAATTATATTCTGAATTCCCATGATTTAATCCTATAAAAGCAAAAATTAATTACCTCTTTAGCTAGAATTAAATTTAATCAATGAACGTCCTTTTCATATTAACAAGTAACTCGTTCTTCTGAAGTTATACTGTTTCACTATTTGCACAAAGAAATGGTTACAGCGAGGAATTTATTAGCATAAGAAATGTATTTAAGGGCTTCGAAAAAATCTAAATTGTAAAATAATATAATCAAAACGATTTATGTTTAAAAAAAAAGAAAGTAATTGTGAAACAATACCAGGTGCTTTATCCTTACAGTCTGAAAATAACAGTTGAATGACATCTTTATTCTTGTTAATAAATATTGTATCGAGCGTATTACAAAAGTTGGAAGTCTCGAATCATGTCTGTACTAAGATCACACGCGTGAAATGCTGGTTGCGGTCAACATGACAACCAGTACTTTACGCGTGCGCGTGTGATTTTAGTTCAGACATGACTTTAGATTTCCAATGCCAACGATTTTTGTTATACGTTCCATATAATCACTTACAAAATTATATTCTAAAATCAGAATATGAATTAGCTATTAACTCTAATATATTATTAAAAAAAATTGTATTTATTACAATTTAGTGGTATGGTTCATATTTGAAATACATTGCATTAAAGCAACCAATCGGTTGTACCACAAAAATAAAACGTGTTTTTTTTTTTATTTTGGTTGGAGCCGAAGCTGTGGAGTTAGCAACATTTTGAAATTATTGTGAAACATAAAACCAAGTCTGATCATTTTCTAGAATCAAGCAAATACTTTTTGTTTAATAATTTCAAAATTTTAAATTTGTACAAAAGAGCTCAGAATTGACTTTATTTGAAAATTTAGAAATTAATAGAAATTAATTTCGATTTCTGGTTTCATAAACAGGACAAGTTCGCCTATCCTTTATTGGACGAAACAACAAACTATTTCCCAAACAGGAATTTATTAACTGGAAATCTTTTAAAATATCAAATAGGTTCACAAAATTGTTACTAAAAATAGTTAAAAAAATATCAAAATAGTTTATGAAACTAGAAAACAAAATTTAATAATAAATTTCTATTGATTTCTTAATTTTTCAAAAATTTTCATTTTTAAACAATAATTAGTAGTAAAACTATTTTTACAGTTTTTAAACTATTTTTAGTAACAGTGAATTTTGTGAACCAATTTGGTAATTTAATTTAAAATCCCAAAACTCTGACATCACCTCACACTGAGAAGTGGAGAGGAACATATAACGATATTATATAAGACTAAATAAAAATAAACTCTGATATTTATACAAAATTATCATATTTATTTAATACTTGAAATTATATCTCTGAAAGCCAATAGAAATATGACATCTGTTAGGTTAATGTGTATTTGTGCATCACGTTGGGAAACTTGTGGCGCACGTATGTTCACGAGTTCAGCATGATGTTGATCTCGTGTGCTGTGTACATTAAATGTCACATTTTTGTTTTCCTTTTCTTACACGCTATTCAGCACATCTCACCATCTCTGCCCATTCGAGCACTTTGGAATTAATTAAATATGAGAAACATTACTATTGAATCTAATTTTTATTCAAACAAATTACTAAAATAATAAATAGTGATTGATTTAACATGTGTTGAATTGTAAAGCGGGCTATACGGATTTACATTTGTAATATAATACTTTAAATATTTTTTTTAAATTTAGAATCAATTTAATTATGTACCTTTAATATGTGTATGCTAAAGAAAACATATTAAATTGATTTCTCATATTTAATTAATACCAAAGAGTGTGCTGAATAGTACCCAAGAAAAAGAAAAGAAAGATGCTACACTTAATGTTCACAGCACGCAAGATCAACAAAATTCCAAATTCGGGACAAATACAACATTATTTCAGGTAATAATTTTTTTTGTCTTGGAAACATGTTATTGTAGAAAATATGTTGAATTAAAACTAACATAACAACAATAATATTAAGTATGATAGAAATATTTAATAAAATGTTCAACCATCATTCATCTAGAGTATGGATAACTGGTGATGTTTTTTTCGGACTTTCCGTGGTTGAACATTTTATTAAATGAATTTTGTTTCCTGTCACATATACAGAACAAGTTCACCTTCCTTTAGTGAACGAAAAAATGATTCTCAATCGTCTACCTTGTGGACCCAAATTGTTGACGATGCTACTGGAAATTAGACAATAGATGGCGCTTGCGCTATCTTTTTAATTATTAAGATAGATGATATATTTAAGTTTTTAAGTTAAGGTGTCGGAAACAATTGTTTAATCCTAAGAATCCATAACCCTGACATTCCAATATTAATGGTAGCATTCAGCAGAAGCCACGGGCATTACTGACGGAACTAACTGGCAATAAAAACTCAACAATTGGTCATTATAAACTTTAGGAAAGTAGATGAATATAACAATTATTTATGGTTATTTACTGCTAATTGAACAATATAGCTAAATTTAAAAAATCAGTTTATTCCACCATTCGCACCAGTGGCATGTGCTGAACACAACTAATTATTTCAATGTAACAAAATTATTGTAATTTCAATTAGCTACCTTTTCTTCTAATAATTTAGTGTTTATTAAGAAAATAATACTTACAGCTGCACAATCAAAACTCCATCGATCAGGATTTTCCATATTCTTTTTGGTCATTTCATAAGATCTAGAATCAACATTAATTGGGCAACTAGCATCAGAAGCTAAAAATTCAGCCCATATTTCCTGAACTTTATCCTGCACCGCACTTTGAGGTAATGTCTTTAATATCTGCACTGCCTCCCAAAACCTAGCAAAACCCAATTACAGAAAATCAAAATAAAAAACACAAGAAACATTTGCATTACTTGAGATTCTCTCCACTAAATTCTTTGTCTAAAAACTTAACAAAATGTTCACGTCCAATAGGGTCTTGTAATAATTCCTGCAAACTAAAGGCCCATCTTTTCACCCGACGGGCTGATATGTCTTTGGCTAATTTCTCCTGTTCCCAGAACTCAGGGCTATCCGATATCCATGGATTTGGATATTCTGGTGCCACAAAAAAACTATCATACTCTAAATACTGATCAAAGTAAGCTATACAAGATTCCGCCACTTTCGACACTTTAATATTCCTCCTATCCAGCCGCATTTGTAAAAACCCAAGTTGCTTTTTCAGGTTTTCAAGAGTCTTGGTTTCCTCCGAAGTCGATGGAGATATTTTTGGTCCAATTTGCATGTTTTTAACACCGTGTATGGGCTTGTTCATTTGGCATGCCTTTTTAATATCAATTTCTGTGGTGTTCACACAACCAGGCTGGCAATTAAAGAATATATTGTTAGTGATGGGAAAAATCAATTATTTCAGTAATCGAATATGAAATAATCAATTAATAATAGTGACTATAGTTTCGATGTCATTAACGTTAACAAACTTAATATGATGATAAAAGTTAACATTTTAATATAGTAAACAATGTTATCAAACTGACAGTGTATAATACTACACTGTCAGTTTGATAACATTGTTGTGTTCCTTTAATAGAATAATGATGTATTACAAAGTAGTAGCCTTAACAATTACTTTGTATAATTAAATGCTGATTCGATCATTTTTTTAAATTATTTATTTTTATAGAATCACCATTTTATATTCTACCTTTCATTTACAAAAAACTAATAATTAAAATCCAAAATCTAATTAGTGCATTTATAAGATGTATGATTTAAAACATAAAATAAGTTATAAACACTATTTGTACAATTAATTGAGGTGTTTTCAAAAAAAATCTTATTATCTTTCGTATTTTTCAAATAAATTCCTTAAAACAATCGATTTTACCCATCACCATCATCATAAAAAAACATTTTTTTATATTACCATAGGCCGATGAACATCCCAGAATGCTCGTTCTTGGCTATCTAACACCTTCCTTTCTAGTTTGTCCCTTTTTTTGTCGACCTTACTTTGCGCTTCTGCTTGCATAAAAATAAATTCCCACTTTCTAGAAAACATTTTTTGTAGTCTAGCCAAATTTTCAGCTTCGTAATCAGACAATTCTAATCGTGTCTTATTTTGCATTGTTCTTTTGCATAAATATACAGCTGGAATAAAAATATATAGACATGATATTTATACTAAATAGATACACATTTCTCACTCCCTACCTTCTTAACAATGATAAATAATAACTAAGACAATACAGTGTTAAGCATAAAAATATATGAAGGATAATCTATATTCCTAATTTTAGATAGAAAAAAACATAGAATATGAAGCAAAGAACAGTTCAATGCAAGGAAATAAAATCATCAGCTATAGAGGAATGATTTATTAAATATTAGCTAATAAATGTAGTGAAATTATTAAAGTAATGGAAAAAAACTGGCTAGTGGCCATTAATCATTCCCATCATATTATATGAGACATACTATTAAATAAAACACTCTAAACTTTTCTTCACTGGGTGTTTATTTGTACCACTTTGTGATCGAAATGTATATCTGGTACAAATAAACACCCAGCGAAGAAAAGTTTAGTGTTTTATTTAATCAAATCATTTTCATGATGTTATACAATTATTATAAATATATATACCAAGTAATCAATACTATATTTCAGTTGGGATGACTAAACAGTTGCCTAGCTAATTTATTTCCATATACATATTTAATCTGTCAAACCAAGGTCTTTTTGTGTGATTTAAATGGGCCTAGAAGTTTTGCTGTTGGCCAGTACTGTTTCAAAGACTTAGGTTGTAAAAGGGTAAAGTTATTATGGAACCCTTTGGATTCATAAGAGAACAAAGACTTGCAAAAGGAATTACACATAAATGTTATTTTTACATAAAAAGGAATAAACAATATTGTATCTATTAAAAATGGATATAACTAAGGTTATATTAAAAAAAAAACTATCTACAAGACTGACATTTGACAGTTCGACATAAATAACAAATTACTGTAAATTATTAAACATGAATATTTGTTGGACTGTTGTGATTGATCACTTGCTATATGTATTATTAGGTATATAGACAAAAACAAATCTTGAGATATTTGTTCTCCAAATGCTAAAAATGCTTTATATGTAAACTATAATTTATTTAAAATACTAAAATTTTGAAAATATATATTGGATTACCATAATCAGTGTTTCCTGGTTCCCAGCAATTAGATGGCCAAAAGTAAGGTGTTTGAAATCTGTAAAATGTGTTGTCATTTTTAACAGTGAGCATGTGATCATCAATCGGGAAGAAATATCCATGGGCAGCCATCAGATGAGCTAGATGCAAGGCCTCTGTCTGATCTTCAACATCCAAATTTTTAATCATCCACAAAATCAAATCAGAGCCAGTGAACACTGAGGGAATCTTGGACATAAAACTTTTAACAGTCCGAACAGGCACTCCCGTTGTTTCGTCCTGCATTTTTTCCACAATTTTCTCCATCTAGAAAAATTTTTAATTTAAAACTTAATAATTATTTTTTTATCACCCTATTATTAGCTATTAGTACAAATTTAGATAAGTATTATTAAATTATAGATCTTTATATATATATATATATAAAGTTAAGTTATAAATTTATTATGCATGTATGAATATAACTTATAGGTTGAATGTATTTTTATATATGCATGTATGTGTTATTTTATGTTGTTGTATATCATATTGCTAAATAAATATTATTATTATTTTACCAATACTCACTTTTTTGTATAGAAGATGATTAGGAGATTCTTCAGTAACATTGGACGGTTGATATGGTACAACGGCTGATTCATCGTTACTGCTACCAGCGCAACATCCAATACTACTTTCAGGTTTGCGCTTAGCAGTAACCTTATCAGAATTCATGGTGACCATATCAAAAGGCCAGGAAGAGCGGAGCCCTCCCTTTTCTGAAAATAAATACAAACACTTTATTTTAAATAATAACTACAAACAAACTTGTTGCACACACTAGGTAATTAATTATGTTTGCAAGACTGCATTATGTCCAATACACAAACTCATTTATGTGATTTTTATAAATAAAATTGCACCGGGAAAAGAAAACATCCTTGCAGATAAAAATCCACTTAAGATCATTGCACCTTCATTTATACCGTTGTGAAAATATATATAAATAAATAACTCACTCCATTAAACTTGGTGTATTGATAATGAGGTTGTTGATTAGTATTAATAAAATTTCCGCATGATCGAAATGTACGTCCTGCAAACCATTTCACAAGCCATCGCAACAATACTGCATGTTTCGTATTTAAAAGATAATTTCGTTATTTTCGAATGTCTTCTAATATTTTCCTCATACATTTATCGATACTTAAATACTGCCTGAATCTAGCGTCTGAACTTAGCCACTGATTACTGTCATATAAGACAGGGCCGCAATTACAGCAATGATGCATTTTATAGAAAAAATATTACTAAAGTATTAATATATATATAAATAATTAGATTATTTCTCATATTTTTATTGTATACAACAAAAGCTTATTGATTCACAATTTTATAAATTATTTAAAATATGTAAGGTGGTAAATTCACACATACATTTATTTTAATCCCATCCTGCACTCAAAGAAAACAACTTCAGTTTGCAGGGTTGCAAATATTTTACTCTTTAATTTAAAACAAATTATATCAATAACAAATATGTTAAAAATTATTGAAAAAATAATCCAATTTAAGAAAACAAAACTAAATTATATTCCTTTTTTACCATGTATCTTAAAATTAATTTTAAAAAAATGTACATGTATTAAGTAAGCTTAATAAAACATTATTTTAAATAAAATTAGTATATTTAAATATCTTATTGTATTTTTAAAAGTTGAGATAACTAACAAGAACAATAAAAATTCAATAGAAAACGTACTAGACACTTATAGTTCACCCTATATCACTATCTATACTTTTTCATCCATTTCAGTAACACATCTTGGACATTTTCTTTGTAAATTTGGAGGGAATCTGCTTGATTTAAAATTTAAGAGAATTACATTGTTTAGGTCAATATATGAACTAATTTTTCACATTTTCTGCGCTCACAACAAATGTTATTTGTTACTTCTAAAACTTACCCTTATTTCAACTTATTGCAGAGAAAACGAACATTTTTGTATTTTTTAAATTTATAATTCACACTTAAATTGTGTTAATTTATGTGTGAATTTTTAAGTCAAATATGTAAAATTTATAAAAGAAAGGGTGAATGTTCATTCTATGCAACTAGAGTATTTATGTTTATACACATAGACGTAAAAATGAGGTAGGATCTAGTTTAGTCGATAGCGACTCAAAACGTAGATGGAGCGATTCCAAACAACGGTTGATAGAGAGAACTCCAATTCGCTGTCCTGTTTGGAAAATAGTTTGTTGTTTCGTCCACTAAAGGATAGGCGAACTTGTCCTGTTTATCTTTTCATCTAGAATTCCATAGGTGTTTATCAAAGTCATCTAACTCTATGTTTATACAAATATACTTTTTGTTGCCTATCTTGTTAAGATAATTTGTGGCGCGTTTTTTTTAAATAAATCCATTGATTTAACATTTTGTTAAAAAAATCAGATACAAAGCTGTATATATTCAACATTGTGAACGTTGTATTTTAAGAGATTTTTTTACGTAAATCGAAATATGTTTCATGTTGATTAAATATAATAAATCGTAATAATAATATGAATAAATATAAAAATTTTTCAATAAACAAAATTTAAATATACATTAAATTCAATAACTTTAAATTCTCAACTAGTTTCGGATATTAACCAATTCTAACTACCAATGTATAACATTGTTATATGTGACTCTCTACTTTTCAGTGTCATGTGTGATTCAATATTACAAATATTATTCATATAATAAATTAAATAAAAAAACAAGATTTATTCATTAAACAAGGAAAATATTTCCTTTCTTCTTCATTAATGAAGAACATTAATGAATAAATATCAATTTTTATTTTTAAAATAATTATTCTTTTATTACAAAAAAAAATAAAACTGCCTTTAGAAAAATAAAAAATACACTGATGAGTATTTACAAAATAAATGATTCTATGATAAAATTAGACCGCCATATTTGAATGACTAAGCAGACCGTCAGGTTGGCAATACTACTTTAGTGAAAAAACCGTATCCTTGTTGACGGTGTACTAAATTTTCGTATTTTATAAAATCACTGTGGAAATACGCAAAATTTAGCAAGTTAAAGGCTTATTGCCGGTGTGTTGAAACAATAACATAAAGAATATATTACCGCAAACATGGGAGACGGAGATAAAGTGGCTGTAAAAGTCGACTCAAAGACTGAAGAAGAAAAATCAGATTTGGTGAGTGAATTCATTTAATTAATATCTGGGATTAAATTGGATTAAACCAATGATTTTTCATAATCTAGTAAATATTTTATAAAAGTTTGTAGTTTTATTTTTATGCTGTGAAATTTACAATTTAGGTTAGGTTATCATTTTAACTTTCATCATGATAGTAAATATATTTACGATTATACATTGAAATTTGTAATAAATCCCATGCAATACAGATTTAAGTTTAGCAATAATATGTTTTACATACAACTGTAAAGTAAGGTTATGTTCACCATGATTTGCAATAACTACACAAAGCTGGAAGGAATATGAAATACTAAATCATAAAATTAGTGAATAAAAGTATTTACAATTTTCGTATAAAAATCACATGTGAAATATTTGTAAAATTAGAAATATCTCTATAAATAAATAAATTAGTTTTTATTGATATTAACCTATGCTTACATTCTTTTGATTTATAATTGTTTGTGACTAAATAATTTTGAAATTTACAGTTAAATACTAATTTTTGTCTATATTGATATGTGCATAAAGTAACTGCAAGGAATATATGGGAAGAAATAATTAATGAAGAACTAAAGAATGCCTCTCGCATTATAAGAAGAGATGCTGCAAGAATGGACAAGAACGATAGACTTTGAAGAAATTCACAAAGAAATAATAATAATAAAAAAAAAACAACAGAATCCTATATAGAATTGAATTCAATATAAATACAGTGAATATTTTATTTTATCAAAAAAATGACTATGTACAGTTTAATAAACTCAATGTCAATATATTGGAAGCATATTCAAGTAAAATTTCATTAATGACATTAACTGTCATAAAGCATACACATCATATCAATTTAAGCTTGTGATTTACTACCCGTTGTGTGTTTATATAAAAAAATAAATTGCATTGGTATACTTTGAAGGCAAGTGCCATCAATAAGAAATTGAAAAATGAGGAAATTACCTGTTATAAATTTTGTATATAGTAATAAGGAAAAAAAAGCTATGTATAGGAAACAAATTTATAACTCTGTAAATAAAGTGTAGCATTGAAGCTTGGTTATTATTTGTTACAGAAAAATATGTATATATATATATAGAACATTTTTATTTCTGAGAGTTACATTAAATTATATCATAATATTTACAATCAGTTAAGCCTCAGAAAATGGCTATGGTTGTCGTTTTATTCAAAGTCATGATTGCTAACGTCACTGTCTAAGATTTCCAAATTAGTTGAAAAAAATTTTAATGAAAAATATCTGTTTTTATACATTTTCACTGATTGAAGTAAAAAAGGTTTCATAAAAAAATGTTCTTTGATTGGCTTACATCTGCACTTTTTTAAGTTTTAAACAAAGAGGATATTGAAATTCCAGTATATAATAGCTTTTATTCTTCTTTATATATAATTCTATCCATAGACATGACAAGTTCAAACTCATGAGATGAGTACTGATTATGACAGTTTTTGATATTAATGATATTTTAGTAAATTGAACAATGTGTTAAAGGAGGGAAGGTACTCCTTTAATTGATCCTAGCTCAGGAAGCAACTATCCCAAAACAACTGGTTCACTTTATACACAATATATTTACAAAAAAAAAAATGAAAGAAACAAAAAAACAGTAGTGGTGAAAATAATGACAGCCCAGGTGAACGGCGATGACGGGTGCAGTCGTTGACGGAGAGGCAGGTAGACCAGGCAGTGGTTGCTCTCTAGTTTCTGTTTATCATCTCTGGATTTCTGCCCCAATTTCTTCGCAGGGGTGGAGGCTATTCTTTGTGGCACGATTATTGATTTGCACGTCTCGGATTACCTAGTTTCACGGGAAACGATAAAGAAGAGATTATCCTTTCTCGCAAAACGGATGGGCCGTTTGGGGCTTTTCAGGTACAGCCGGTAAACGTGCGTTTGGGATAAACTCATTTCAATTATTTTTGAAAAATAAAATTGAAAATTTTATTGTCATTGTCAAAAATAAAAAAAAATATTTGCCGATAACAAATGTTTAATGAAATAAAATGCTTGCTTAGATTAGGTTGGACTTACAATTAAATACACATTTATTGCAATGATATAAATAGGAAATTTCAACAATTTTATAAAAGAAAGTTATAAACATTTAATAAAATGTTCAGCCACCATTCATCTAGCGTATGGATAACTAGTGATGGCCAATTCTGTTTTTCGAACCTCATCAGACTAATGTGTTCCATATGCCTTGATGAAAACGGCTGAATGGATTTTGTGATATTAATAATAATAAATGAAAGACATGTCATGTAAAATTAGGCCAAAGATGGCGCATGCATTGTCTTTCATTTATTATGATTAATTAGGTAAATGTTGTAAATAGTGACAGTTGTAGCTGTTTTGTGAGATTATAAAAATGTTTCATATTTTCAGTCATAGAGAATATGCACGGATACGGTATTTATTTATTGATTTTGTAAAGGTAATTCTGTTAGTTTTGTGAAAGAATATCAACATTGTTGTCCGAAGCGAAAAATTCCTAATAAGCGGGTGTTTCAAACTGTTTTTTACATGTGCTAGCGAAACTGGAATGGTGGGAACTCGGTTTGGAAAAAGATATTCTGAATGTTATAGAAAATATAAGGCCCATTGCAATCCAATTTGAAATTCCATAAACAATGGTTTGAAAAATATAAAAACGGCAAGGTTTTAATGCTTTTCATCTGCAGAAAGTACAAAATCTCTAAGGCAATTATCATTTATATTATCATTGACAAAACTGTAGTAATTTTGTCAATGGGTTCGTGAAAATAGAAGATTACTCAAATGCATCTTATTTACTGACGAAGCTTAATTTATTTGAGATGGAATTAATAATTGCCATAATAATCATCAATGGTTGGATGAAAACACCCACACCACACAAGAACACAATTTTCAACATTGATTTAGTATTAATGTATGGTGCAGCATTCTAAATGATCAATTGTTTGGTCCTTCTTTATTGGATGGCTATCTTACTTTGGAAGGTTAATTACATTTTTTCAAGGCCGTTTAGAGAAAATATTGCACAACGTACCTTTGAATGTTCAACTATATATTTTGGACTCTTCCGTATAGAAAGAAGTTTAACATATTTTTTATTTTAATAAAGCACACATTAAACTTCATATTCCCTGTACGGAATAGCCCCAATTATCTTCCAACATGATGGGTGTAAATATTGTGAGAAATATTCTAAATACCTATTTCAGCGATCACTGTGAAATTGCTATGAAAGTGGAAACAAGGGATGCACCACTAGATCACATTTTTAATGCTGCAGCGTTAATTAAAGCAAATCATCATTTACTCTAAACTTGTTACGAAGTCCATTTATAAATGCGCAAATAAGTGTAGCAAAGTAGGTGGTGGAGTTTTCTAAAATTTAACCTGAACTAATGCTACTTGTTTACGTTCAGCAATACATTATCCTTCAATTTTATAAATTAACTTGTTCAAAATATCTGAAACAAATGAAGATCTTACTTCAAAATACAAGATTTTTTTATTTCCTGGACATGTCTCTAAAATATTTCCTTTTCCTCCAGAATCACCCTGTAGATACATTTGTAATAATTGTATTATTTTTTTGCTTTCCATATAATAACTGTAATTAATTTTAAATATTTTTTTTTTCAGTCCGAAGAAGACAAACTGTTGCAAGAAGAACTGAACTTATGTGTAGAACGTTTAATGGTATGTATTAAATATTTATTACAATCATGCGTAATTACATAATAACAGCGACTTATGCTTCATTGAACCATTTTCTTAAGATATATTTAGCATTGCTCAATTTATTCTGTACACGAGCATTTCAACGTTACTTTAAACTGGATATTTTTATGAGATACAATATTTAAGGAGTGTTTTGCTATAGGTTAATTTTGATTGCTCAGTTATCTTTAACCAATACAAGAATCTTAATGTAAAAAGTATAAATAGCTCATTCATATTTTTTTTTAAATAATTATAAAGGAGATAAAATAAAATTAAGTTTAACTTTCAACAGCTTCATAATTTTATTGTGGCAGTTTTCCCTACAACAAATTTGTGAATCTTTTAGAAGAAAAAAAAGTTTGTTTTATATATAAAAAATCTTTATTTCTGAGAAATACGTTAAATTACATTACAATATTTACATTACAATCATAAACCTCTAGTTAAGCCTCAGAATATGGCTATCGACCATCGGTCTTTCTGCCTGTTTTATTTTACCACTTTAATAAAAAATGAATATTCATCAAGTAACAGACTCAATTATCAAATAAGTGAAAAACTATAAATTTAGCTCCTTTAAATTAAAATAAAGCTGCAGTGCTTTCCACAAATATGTCTTATATGTAAAATGTATACCTGGATATCAAAATATGAATGGTTTTAATTTCTTTAATTAAAGTTATATTCAAAGCAAGGAGTGTAATGTGGCATGTTTCGTGCCATAAATTCATGACTAAAAACATTACTTTATAATAGAAACAATTTCATTGAAAAATTATTGTTTTTTTCTTATTTAGGAAAATGATCAGGGTCAATATATCCCTGCTCTTAAGACTCTTGGAAACCAAATTAGGGCTTCCACCACATCGATGACATCCGTACCCAAACCACTAAAGTTCATGCGACCACATTATGGAACAATGAAATCAATCTACGAGAAACTTACTCAGGATGAAATCAAGAAAGAATGTGCTGATGTCATTTCAGTTCTTGCTATGACAATGGGAGAAGGACGTGATTGTTTAAAGTATAGATTGCTTTCAAATCTTAACAGTATTGGAGAATGGGGACACGAATACGTGAGGTAAGAATCAATAGTGAATGAATAGCTTCATGGGATAACATGTTAATTAAGTAGCCTATAAATTATTAAATAAATCCTGGTGGACAGTCTAGTTGCTAGCCAGTTTGTAGAATATTTTTATTTATTATCTTTCTGTATATACACGATGAGTTATTTATCTAGAGACACTCAAATATGCCAGCAAGCTCCTATATTTTCGAGGAGTAAATTGAACTGTCAACTTGATAATTTTAAATGGAAACCACCCCCATTTTTTTATTAGGAATTGAAAACAGCAGAAGCAATAACATAGATTTTACTTTTTTCCTGATAAATTGCCAAAATTTAAAATCGTTGTTTTTGAAGAAAGTTTACAAATTAATTGGAAATATTCAATTTTTAGTGCACTATTGTAATCTCAATACAAATCTGAAATAGTTTTGTATATTTATCCCTCTCCACATTAATGTCCCTCCTTGGAGGTGAAATGACATTTGTTTGGAAAATTTTGAATATAATTTTATATTTCCCATATAAAATGATGAATTTGTCTTTTACAAGGCTAGAATAGGATACGATTGTCATGTTTTTACCCCCAATTAAATATGATGGAGGATGTCATTTTTCGACATTTTGTTTTTCCTTTTAATTATTACTACCATATATATTGCGTCTTCTGGTCGGAAAGCGTCCACTTGAATGCACTATTTTTGGGGCCGGTTTCTAATAAAGCGCATGACCGGTTTTACCGCTCGGAGAAATGCAAACTGAACAGCTGTTATAAAATATCTGTGCTATTTATGTTTAAAATAGTAATATAAAGCATATTCATGTTTTAAATATGAATATGCGTTATATTTTTCTGTTTTTATATAATAGAAAACACAAATTTTGTTGATGTCATGTTCAAGAAATTTTAATTTTCTTTATTCAATGGGATATACAGTGACCATAATAGCAATAGCTTACAGATTTTAAATTTAAATACGCTGTGTGCCGGCAACAAGAGGTACATTTATTGGTGCTCAGAGTTGAGTTCGTTCTTGTGCTGTGGGAGCCACTTGACCTATTATTCTCTCTAGAGGTCCGATTTCTAGACTATGCAGTGAATAGGGGTTAGCAGTATATACTAACAAGTATATGGTTACTACTTATTAACTTTCGGAAGACCATTGAAGAATATTCAAAATAATTTAACTTTAAAATATGCAATTGTCAAAAAACAACAACAACATATACAAGTGAACAAAAATCGTTTTATCATAGCTGATGTCAACTATTTATTTTTCCATCTAGTTTTTAGTTCGTTTGCTGTCTTCTTATCATTTTCTATTTCTTCCATAAGGTTAGTAGTAGTTTGAAGTGGCAAATACCCTCCGCTTGTCTATTCCATATCTGGGCAGCGTCGGTCTGTCTGCCAGATGATGGGATTCTGAGAAGCACGGGACGCTTTCTCTTCATTCTCCATAACCTGCTATATTGATTTATTCGGGTATTTTCGGAAAAACACGCACAAACCATCGAAAAGGGACATTTTTTATTATTTGCACTTTTGGCCGATTTGGGCCCACAATAACAAAATGTAAATATGATTTGTTGGGACTAGCTAGGTAGGTAATCTTGAGGTGTGTTGTACACCTCAAGAAGAGGACGCTGGGGTGAGAAGGGTGGTTTGTGAATAAGCAAAATCTTAGTTTTTTATGCATAAATTACAAGTTAGAATGGGCACTTTTTCTAAAAAAAAATCATATTTTAATCTCCACTGAGAAAGTGAGATATAGAGAGGGTTAAATATGCAAAACCATTTTAATTCATTGTCGAGATTAAAAATCATTAAAATTTAAAATTTTACCCAAATATAAACTATTAGAGTAAACTAAATTTATGCAATTACAGTGCCATCTATCACAAATAGAAAAAATATTTGGAGTAAAATCTAGTTATTTCTTTACACTCAAACCAATTTAACATTTTTCTAGGAGAGATCAATTTACTTCTTGAAAATATGAGGATTTTATTTGAATTTTTTCCTTACAAAATCAATAATAAGTTGATTTTTTTGGGCATCTGAAAATAAATGACTATAAATAATTCAATATAAAAAGAAATTTAAGTATATGATTTATAAAAATTAACTATTTTCTTTT
This sequence comes from Philonthus spinipes, assembly GCA_963082785.1. Lineage (NCBI taxonomy): Eukaryota > Metazoa > Arthropoda > Insecta > Coleoptera > Staphylinidae > Philonthus > Philonthus spinipes. The sequence continues at coordinate 20,822,717 of OY720301.1, forward strand.
TTGCCAATGTGACACCAATTTACATAATTACTTCAATTGATGGATTGACCTGGAATTCAGTTGTTGAAAATCTATATTCTGATTTTCAAAATTTTGTTTTATGCTACAACTGTTTTACTAGAATTTTCTAATTCTATTTAGATGTATATTTTGTTTGTATATTTTATTATTAATATTACCACCTCAAAAAAAAAAAAACAAGCAAGTCTTGTGAAACAATTGTAGTGTTAATATAAACATTATAGAAGAGCTGAAACAGTAAAAATCATAAAAAAATCCTCACTGGGTGGTCACACTCAAATACCAATAGGGTTTTCTAGCTACTCAACAAGAAAGACCTCAAACTATTAACAGGAATTCTACAGGACATGTCCCATTTAGGGGCCACCTGAAAAACATGGGATTAGTTGCTGATGAAATGTGTAGATTCTGTTTTGTGGAAAGGGAGACAGTTATCCTTCTCCTAACAGAAAGCAAGTCTTTAGCTTGTGTAAGACAAAGGTTCTTGGGGAACTATTTCCCCACTCTTGACGAACTAAGATATTTCAAAATTAAATACCTTTTATGGTACTTTAATAGTATAGCTATATCCTGTGAGGTAACAAATCAAATTAAAATTATTTTTCGTAAGGGGAGGCACAAAAGATCTTTAGGTCGAAGTGCCACCACAGCCCCACAAGTCAAAATAATAATAACAATATAAACATGGTTTTAAGAACCAATTAATCTTTTCTCAAATTTATTTATACAAAAGTAAGTACTTTAAACAAAAATACATTGAAATAGCTACTTCTGGGGCAAATATCCTGCTGGACATTGGAAACACACTTAAAATAAAACAATGGACATTTGCAGTTGCATAATAAATTATTGTGCAATAATATGTTTTGTTTAATTATAAATTTTATTATAAAATTAAAAGTTACACAAAAAATTTTAAATTAACATTTTCTTGTATTTTTTTAATATCTTGTGTAAATATTCCATCACTTATAATGAAACTCATGAAAACAACTTATCAATTTTAATTAATCAAACCATATGGTTTTATCAGAGCCTACTAAAATACATGCTGGAATATTGGGGAATTTGAAATCTCCTATGACCATCGGGACAAAAACATCTCTCTAAATGTTCAAACGCATCTTGGTGGAGGTGGATTTAAATATTAAGTGGGGGAGGAATTAAATATTCTGGCCTATATATGTAGTATAGTTGATTAATGAGACACTTATTTTTTTAAATGCATAATAATTTTAAATTAAACACTGCTTCTGATTTTCAGGAGCTACAATGTAGAGAAACAATTGCAGTGAAATAGTTGAAAATTAGGAACAATGTTTATTTAAAAATCAATAATATTTATTTTAAGTAATATTTAGTTTTGGCAATTAAACAAAGTTAACACATTTTTTTATATCAGTTGTGTACTATTAAAAACATTATTTGAGGAATTCAATTATTGCTTTATAAGAGCTTATTTATTTACATATTTGTATATAGCTTTAATTATGTTTCTGTGTTTTTGTAGACATCTGGCGGGTGAAATAGCTCAAGAATGGAGTGATATGTCTTGTGAAGTGGAAGGTGAGGCCGAGTTAAAAGAAAAACTTATTTTACTGACAAGGCAAATTGTTCCATACAACATGAGTCATAATGCTGAAGCTGAAGCCTGTGATCTTTTGATGGAAATTGAAAGACTCGATTTACTTGAAGAATACGTTGATGAAAATATTTACAACAGAGTATGCCTTTATTTAACGAGGTAAAATTTTATTCGAAAATTACTTAATATTCATACTAATTTCAAAATATTTTCAGTTGTGTACCTTATGTAGCTGATCCAGAGAATACAACTCTTCTGCACACGGCTTTAAAATTGTTCAGAAAGTTTAAGCAGTACCCGCAAGCTCTAAAATTAGCCATGCAACTTAATGTCACCTCACTTATTGAAGAAATATTTGTTTCATGCCCGGACACAGCAATGCAAAAACAACTTGCCTTTATGCTTGGCCGTCAGCAGATCTATATTGAAATTCATGAAAGCACTCCGGAATACGAGGATTTAATAGAAATTATGGCCAACTGCCATTTGAATAATCACTTCTTGAATTTAGCCAGAGAAGTAGGAAATTCTTTTTCTAGTAAATTAAGTGTGACTAATTTTAAATATTTTTTTTAGCTTGATATTATGGAGCCTAAAACTCCTGAAGACGTCTACAAATCCCATTTGGAAAATGCGAGACCTCAGTTTGGTGGTGGACAGGTTGATTCTGCAAGACAGAACTTGGCTGCTAGTTTTGTAAATGGATTCGTTAATGCTGCTTTCGGGCAAGATAAGCTGTTGATGGAGGATGGCAATAAATGGCTCTTTAAAAACAAAGAACATGGAATGCTGAGTGCAACTGCTTCGTTGGGATTGGTAATTTACTTTTATAAGTTTCATAATTAAAGCTATTACCATATTAATCATTCGTTATACTAGGCAGCACTTTTTACACTGTTTGCACTGACATCAATCTAAATCTTATGGATGACCTCACAAACTTGCAATCAGTTCAACATATGAACAAACCTTTTGTGATACATTTTCAATAAAAACAGGGTTAAAATAAATGGTATCATATAAGTTATATTCAAAAAAGTAAATACAAACTTATGTATGAAAGGTGGCATGGCAGAATACCTAGCTGAGAACAAATTGACAATGGATGAAAAAGTGCTTATGCCTAGGGTTCGATGTGGCTTGGAAGAGAGGAAGAGAGGAAGGATAGTGTGGATTGGTAAAGCATATGGGATGTGTGTATTATGTGGGAATGGAAAAGGTACGTGGGGTCACTTAGAGGAAAAATGTATAGGTGTATATGGAAGGAAAGAGGAGTGTAATAAAATTCTATTTGAGTGGGTACAGTCAGCCCCTCCACAACCAGACGGTCTATTGTGGCTCAAAGATCAAGAGGAGTGTAACGGAATGGATGAGAAAGGACAGGGCTGATGTGAAAATGTTGAAATTGAGGTGGGAACAAAAAGAGGATGAGAATAAATAATAATTTGATTTAGGTTCTGTATTTTATGTGAAAATGTCAAAAAAGATATATTTTTTTACAAGTAAAGTTGTGCATCTTTACAAAATGTAAATTTTTCTTGTAAATTACTATTCTGCAACAACAAATATTTCCTTTTTTCAGGTACTTCTTTGGGATGTCGACGGTGGCTTAACTCCCATCGATAAATATCTATATTCATCTGAAGACCACATCAAATCTGGAGCTCTATTGGCCTGTGGAATTGTAAACTGTGGTGTCAGAAATGAATGTGATCCTGCGTTGGCTCTTCTATCTGATTATGTCTTACATAATACCAATATTATGCGCTTGGGTGCTATTGTTGGATTAGGACTGGCTTATGTTGGTTCAAACCGGGAAGCTGTGCTCAGTTTACTTACTCCAGTATTCACAGACGCTAAGTCTAATATGGAGGTAGTTGGAATGGCTGGACTGGCTTGTGGTATGATTGCTGTTGGTTCTGGAAACCCTGAGGTTACTGGAACCATTATTCAAACACTTCTAGAGAGACCCGAATCTGATCTTAAGGATACTTATGCTAGGTAGGTACATTATATTAAAAAAATATATATTTAAAATCACATCTGTGATAATTAAAATTATTCACTAAACATAATGCTCTTAAATAATGTTACATCAACATTAAAGGATAATGTAACATTGATGCAATTTTTTTATGTCCATTTTGAACAGTTATCTTAATCTTACATTTACATTAATAATATAATTTTTGTCACAATATGTGTGTCATCTTTTTGATTGTAATATTTGTTTCAGATTCCTTCCTCTTGGATTAGGTTTGTGTTACTTGGGTCGTCAAGAAGAAGTGGAAGCTGTAGTAGCAACCTTGGAAGTAATTCCAGAACCATTCAAATCCATGGCAATTACAATGGTCGAGGTCTGTGCCTATGCTGGAACAGGAAATGTTTTAAAAGTCCAACAACTTCTGCATATATGTTCCGAACATTATGAGACGGATAAAGAAGAAACTAGGAATGACAAGAACAAAGATAAATCAAAGGAAAAGGAAGAAAAAGAAAAGGATTTGTCTTCAAGACAAGCTGTTGCTGTACTTGGAATCGCTTTAATATCAATGGGTGAAGATATAGGTAGTGAAATGGCTTTCCGTACATTTGGACATTTATTGAGATACTGTGAACCCTCAATTAGGCGTGCTGTTCCTTTGGCGCTTGGCTTAATTTCAGTATCGAACCCAAAACTCAGTATTTTAGATACATTGAGCAAATTTTCTCATGACAGCGATTCAGAGGTTGCCCATAATGCCATTTTTGCTATGGGATTAGTTGGTGCTGGAACAAATAATGCCAGGTATGATAATTTTATTAAATTAATTCTTACAATAATTGTTACTTGAAGATCTTCACATAAACATGTAGAGTTAATACAATGTGTTGGATCTAAGCATTGAATGATGGCCGTAATATAATGACAGACGGGATAAAGTGATTTTACAGTATAATAATGCTCAACTCTGTGATGTAAAAATGGTGAAGGCATACATATAGAAATAGAGCTGTCACATTCTTCATAATTTGACCACCAGTTCTTCAGATTAGTAGCAAACTACTTGACAGACCTACCTATTTGAAAATTGTATTCACTTATTATTTTCATTTATTCAATTGTTTTAATTGATTCTTATACATATATAATAACTTATAATCTTTTTCAACAAGAATACTACAAAATAAATATTGAAAGTTACAAAATCAAATATATAATTTATAATAACAGAAAAAAGGATTTATGTAATGTAGCTAAAAGAAAATTAATTGATTAATAATTTTCAATTATTTTGAATTTCTTTTTATTTAATATATAATTTATATTTGTTAATTGGCCATCGATCTGTGGTTTCTGCCTATTGATTCTGGCACTTGTCAATGTTAAATTATTCTATTCAAATATATTTGAATGAAATTGAAAATAACTAGAAATAGCATCTCTTAATAATACTTCTTCAAAGTTTGTGTAAGTTAAATGGCCCAGGCTTCAAAACCCTGTTGGCCAGTTAGAGCAATAATTTTTTTTTAATTTTCCATTTTTTTTCAATTTTGCTAGGTCTGCTGTTTTAATAATGGTTAATAAATTGAATAATCTTTATAGGTTAGCTGCAATGTTACGCCAATTAGCACAATTCCATGCAAAGGATCCAAATAACTTATTCATGGTGAGAATAGCACAAGGTCTAACACACTTGGGTAAAGGAACATTATCATTGAGTCCATATCACAGTGATAGACAACTTCTAAGCCCTGTTGCCGTTGCTGGATTGATGGCTACTCTAGTTGGTTTTCTAGATGTTAAAAATAGTAAGTTTACCTGTATTACCACCTCTCCTCTGACCCTCCCATGTATACGTGGACGCGACATGCTTGCTGCCCTCCCACCTCTAATCCTTAATTACCAACGTACAATAAAACTAATTAAATTCTGTGGTTTACAGTAATCCTGGGCAGGTCACATTACCTTTTGTACACCTTAGCTGCGGCTATGCAACCCCGGATGTTAGTGACTTTTGACGAAGACTTGAATCCATTGCCAGTCCCAGTACGAGTTGGATTGGTAAGAAAATCAATCATGTCTTTAAAAATGAATTATTTATCACAATATTACATTCTTTCAGGCGGTTGATGTTGTGGGCCAAGCAGGAAAACCAAAAACTATTACTGGTTTCCAAACACACACGACACCTGTCCTGCTAGCTTTTGGAGAAAGGGCGGAATTGGCCACTGAAGAATATATCAGCCTCACACCTATCATGGAAGGATTTGTGATTCTTAGAAAAAACCCTGATTTTAACCCCTAGTTTACAAGCTTACGTGTTGTACTAACTTTAATATGAATATTTCTTATGATTAGCCAATCTGGAAATAATAAAAAATATATTTGATTAATTTGTGTATTTACGTATTTTTTGTTAACATGTACTATGAATATGATTTTTTAATGATAAATACACATTTAAATATATTTTTGAAAAATATCTATTGAAATACCCATTAAAATCATTGCATATATGAAAATGTAGTCATGATTATTCAAAATGTGTGTATAAAAGGATTTTCTAAATTAAGATAAAAAAAATATAAGAAAATACTATAGGTAATATTTTATGTATACTGTCTTTAAAGATAATATTCCATAATAAAATCTGAATTAAATTATATTCAAATATGAAATCATTTTATATTTTGTTTTTTAAACAATTATTTAATTAAAGATTTTCTATTATTTTCCACTGTAACTAATTGCGTTTTCCATAAACAAGTTCTTTACCTTAATAAGATTTTTTATTTTCATATGATAAAGAGAAAGATATATAATTTTATTTAGTTGAAACATTAAATAACATGTATCTAATTCTTAGATATTTTTATAATTGACAATATTCTGCTTTGTTCAAAATGTATTCTTATTATTTAGAGAAATTTAGGTTTTCCTGTAAAACTGTATCAAAGTTAGAAGGGACAGATGTCATTGACCTCTCTAATCAATAACGGATCGTCTGGGCGTAGCTCGTGCTCGCGCATTTTTAATAAACTGGTTTCGTTCCGGTTACGATCGTTGAATTCATGCGCTCCCTGGTATAACACAGTCTATTGTTCCTTATTGGGAGTCCACTGAATGCCATTAAACCATAATTGCTAGTATTGACAAACAAATATATATAATATATCCCTAAATTCTTGAGATCTTTGTATTCATAAAGGGAATTTTATTATAAAATTATTTAGTATAAGGAGTGAAACCTAATTAAATAGACAAAAAGATAGCTAAAAACCAAGGAAAATTAAATATAATGAAATTGAAAATAATTGATAAATTAGCCACAAATATCCATTAAATGTTAAACAACTACTTCTCGGGCCTATACCCCGAAATATTGAATCACATAATGGACACTTGTTGTATAATGCAATAATTTTTGATTCGAGAATATTAATTTAAAACAAAGAACACAAACAAAAATACGTAACGTTTAAGAAAATGAAAAATATCATTAATTTACTTTCTCTTATTATTAAAATCAGGATTGTATCCAAGGGGTGCAGGTCAGGTGGTCTATGCTCGACTTAGTTTATACCAGCCTTTATAAAATTACAAATCTTATTGCTCAAATTACACCCTGGCTTACCTGACATATATGTGAGTTTTGGCTACTGCGCTGATTTAAAATTATTTTTTTTTTTTAATTCAAAGCAATATTATGTTTTCATAATATTGGTGGTGATGATAAATTGAAAATTATTAAATATTCACATAATATTCAAAACGAATAATACTTCATTAAACGCTGTTTTAGGAGTAAGTCTTTACTTAAGCTGTTACAAAGCGTTGTAAGTGGCTAGTTTAGCATCTTGTAGAGAAAATAACAAGTGTTTTAATCAATATATATATATATATATATACAGAGAGTTTTATGTAACATCGAACATTCTAGAATGTATTCAATGTAAATTTCCCTATGTTCGATTTGTTCAGGAACGCATCAAAGCATTGAGTGCGATGAGATTGGCTACTATTTCTAAAAATAATATAGTCAACCCAAACTACACCCTTCCACGTCAAAAATGAATTACACTTGTCAGTTACCGCAAGCAAGTGACATTTACTGTTCTGGTGCTTAAAGAAGACATATACGAAGAGTTGGACATCTTTACGTATCAATAATGTATAAAAAGGAGAAGATTTTTATGGTATGCACTGCGGTTAAGTAAAATATCCATAATTATACATGTTGCACTTGACATAATAGTTCATAAATATCATTAATTTTTGACGGAAATAGTGTAAATTGGGTTGACTATATTACCATTAGAAATCGTAGCCAATCACATCGCACCCAATGTTTTGATGCGTTCCAGTACAAATCGAACATAGGAAAATTTACATTGAGTACATTCTAACATGTTCGGTGTTACATAAAACTTTCTGTATATACAGGGTGGCGCAAGATTACGATGAAGTCCAATATCTCAGTTATAAAGAAATATTCAAAAAAATGTTACTTATATTATTAGTAGCTACTGTCAAAATTCACATTTTAAAATTAGTTTCATATATACAAGGTGTCCAATAATCACGTAACGTATCAAACATATGTTTTTTTAAATGGAATGATATATTTTTTATGAAGATTTTCGATTCTACGTTTAAAAATAATCATTTTTTATATAAGATTTAATAGGTCAATTTTTCAGGTTTAAAAGTTATAAACAAATGAATGTTGAAATCGATAGATGTTTAGAGCCTAATATTTCAATAATGAAAAATGAAATAAACATTCTGTCAACGCCATACAAATGCAAAAATACTTAATAATAAAAGAAATACTCTTTTTTTCTCTCAAAACAAATTTTTATATACAATGTGAAGCAATACGAAAAATGATTTTTTTCTCTTTTTACTTAAATGGGACACCATATATTTTTTATGCTATTTTAATAGAAAATTAATCACTCTTCATTTTTTATATAACATATTAAATAGCTACCGTTTACCGTTTTTGAGATATTTAATCTCAAATACAAATTTGGTATAGAATTTTCAATCAAAGTAGGCTGTGCCAGAACAACTAATTTATTTAGTTGTGAAAGTTACGCGAACACAAATATAAAATAATTTAGTGAAACGAATAATCAAGTGTATTAATTAAAATACATCATAATTCATACATATTTTTTTACCACGGGATAAATGAGAATTTAATAAAAAAAGTAAACAAATATTAAGCTGTAATTATTTTAATACACGATAATATTGAAAATACAACAATTTAAATAGGTATGTTCCTGGCTGTGCGCCAGGATCCAGGTACAACGAATCTTCTTATCTCAGGAATGCGTTCTCGGAGTGAGTCGTCGATCGTTTTTTTCTTCTTGATTTGCGATAATTGCGCTCTTGTATTTCGATTCAGTCGTCCGAAAACGCGCAGTGTTCACTATTCCGGTTTAATTTTTAACGTTAGAATAATAATAATTAAAAACGCGATTTATTTTTGTTTATGAACAAGTGGTAATTAGTGAGTGGTGGAGGTGAGTTGGTTTTCGATTCACCAGGAATGTGTTAGAAGTTATTTTTTCTATTAAGGTATGTTAATATTAATAATTTATTTTTAAACAGATTTTACGATTCCTATTATTATCATCAATTTATTCTTCAAACTTGCATTTATCAATAAATTACTTTCGCAATAAACAAATGCGATTTTCGCAAGACTAAAGTAGGTATACATTAGTTCTAAATTCATTAATGAAGATTTTCTAGTTTGTTTTGCGATTCCTATTCTTTTAAATCGTCCACATCGCAAAAATTATGTTTAACAATAAATTAATTTTGCAACAAAGAAAACATTATTTTCGTAAATTTTTAATCATTTTCATCACTTTACCCGCGGTGAAATATTTTTGAATAATCTTTGAAATTTTCCAAAAAACTAACACTTGTTTTTTTCTTACAAAATGTTATAATAAATGGAAGATGTGCCGTCCCTTGCTCGAATACGCTTCTATCCTATTCCATAATTACTTAAATGGGACACCCTATATTTTTTACGTTAGTTTAGTAGAAAATTTAACCAAAGTAGGCCGCGCCAGAACAACTAATTTATTTAGTTGTGAAAGTTACGCTTAATTTTATAATTAGTAAGTAAAGTACATTTTACGTTATATTTTGTAACACTGGTGCAGTTAAACATACTTCTTCAATAAATGATTAATTTAATTGTTAAAAACTAACAACAACTATATTTTTTGGTTATTATTCGAAAAATATTTAAAATATTCCTATATGCTTCTTAAATTGATTTATTTAAACAATTCATGTTGACTGAAAAACTGAAAATAGATACTAAGTGAAATAATAAAATATTTATATCATTATATTTTGTTAACATTTTTATGTATTTATTTCATACATTCACATTTTTTTTAATTCAATAGCATTCAAACATTTTTATATATTTATATGTCCCAATAACCATTATAACTCGCTAAATAATCGTTGAGCAACTATTTTCTTTATATTTTGCATGCGCCTTTAAATATCGATTGTCATTTGAATATCCTTTTAGGTTAGGGAGTAAGTATGTTATTAAATACCTGAAAACGATTATGAATTGCATTTGTTTTAATTATAGCCTACTTAAATTATAGATTATAAGCGAAACTTATAATTTTGTACTTTGAATTGAAATTGTTAAAAAATGGTAACAGATAGGGGTATAGTTTATTATACAAAAATTAAAGAACAATCAATTTTCTATCGAAATAGTGTAAAAAATATAGGGTGTTCCATTTAAATGAAAAAAGAAAAAAATCATTTTGCGTATTGTTTCACCCTGTACACAACATTTGCTTTATGGTAACAAACGATTATTCCTTATATTATTAAACATTTTTTCAATTAAATTGCGTTAACAGAAAGTTTACATCGTTTTTCATTTTTGAAAAATAAGGCCCCAATCTTCCATTGATTTCAACCTTAAATTGTTTATAACTTTTAAAATATTAAAAACTGACCTAATAAACCTTATGTCAAAAATGATTAATTTTAAGCGTAGAATCTAAAATCGACATAAAAAATATAGCATTCCATTTAAAAATTCATATGTTTGATACGTCACGTGATTATTGGACACCCTGTATATATGTAACCAATTTTAAAATGTGAAGTTTTACAGTAACTACAAATTATGTCAGTAATATCTTTTTGTAAATTTCTAAATAACTGAGATATTGGACTTCATCGGAATCTTGCGCCACCCTGTATATATGAATTAATATATTTGTGGAGATGTTTACCATTAGACGTCTATTTTGCAAATCTAGAAAACAACTTAAATCTATTTTGAAAAACTTATAGGGGTTGAAGGTTTTTTTAACAAAAATGAAAACGGCCGAATCTGGTTACTGGACACTACGATTTTGACCTTATCGCATCCTTATCGCAAATTTGTGGAAAATAGTCTGAAGAACACGACCAAAGGATAAATAAAAAAAGACCCTTGCGGCGCATGTGGGGGCAATCATGGATAATAGCCGTAGCTGAGCTTGTAAAAGATCGCATGCTATGGACAGAGATTGCGCGTGGAATACTTGCACATCCCATACACTGAAAGAAATATTTCCAAACAAGTTGGATTTCCATCGTTTGGCAGATTCTTGAATGGAATACTCACAAAAGCGTTTAAACATAATTACCGGAATGAAGTTAAAATGGTGAAAATATCTTGGTACGTGGTACTAAGTTAATTGGTAATTTCCACCAAATATTCTCTCTTGACCAATTAACTATAGTAACATCATAATGATTATAATTTCTTGTTTACTATAAATATGATCTTGTTTCGATTAAGCAATACATTTTATTAAATCTTAACAAAGTTAGAATATTTGTTGGAAGTACGTTAATTGACATGCTCCCAGGGTAAGCGTAATCATTATCATGTTTAAAATGACTTATTTCTTTCAGTGTACATTTTCCTTCCTTTCTCTTTCAAACCACATCGAGTCCTAAACACGAGCACCTTTTCATCCGCCGTCAACTTGGTTTCGGTTAGGTACCTTGGCATTCTCCAATGCACTTGCCACCTTTTATACATATGGTTGTATTTACATCTTTGAATATAACCCTCTCTCCTTGCATTTATCCATTTCGCAACATTCATCCCCTTAACTAGCCACATATTAGCCACAACTTTCGACACGTCTACCCAGAGGCGTTTCTAGCCAACTGCTCTAGTGGGGGCATTTATATTATTTATTAACGGAAAAAATCCTTTGAACACAATTATATTACAAAATTACAAATATTTTAGAAATAGAAATACATAATGTAACTAACAAACATTGACAAAAAATCATTTAACAATAAATCAATAATCAGCGAGATGACCCTATATTAATAGTAAATAGTAAATTGATCATTAATAGAATACAGAATTAAAAAAAATCAAAAAACATTTATATTAATGACTTAACTTATTCATCGATATCAGAGATGCAAATACGTCGGAGACTATATTTAAACAATGACGTAGAAGAGGCAAATAATTTGAAATTGGTATTATTTTGCAATTTATTTGCGTAGCGCATAAGTCTATCAATAGGATTATGCATACCGTAATTTGTAGGGTGGAAAGACAAACGAAATAATGGCTTGTATCTACAGCTAATCCTTCGTGGAATATTAAAACTTAACCTACTTATTAATTCTTGGCTTTTCAATCCACTAACTAGGTTATGCAGAAAAGATAAATCAAGTAAAACTCTCCTGTCTCGCAGAGATTGAATGTTAAGCTGACTTAGCATGGAACTATGGATAAAGTTGACAATCTGCCCACCCAATCTACAATAAATAAGTCTTGAAAATCGACTTTGAACAGATTCTAGACGCTGAATTGAAGTTAGTGCGAATGGTGACCACACTACAGACGCATATTCAAAATGCGGCCGCACAAGTGCAAGGTATAGCATTTTCAAGGTGGAAACACTGAAATCCAATGTAAACCTATTAATAAATCCTAACATTTTCAAAGATAAATTACATACGTTGTTTACGTGCTTATTAAAATCAAGTTTTGAATTAAACATAATGCCCAAGTCCATAATTTCTGTTGCAGATGTTAAGAGATTATTGTTAATATTATATAAATACTTTATACTGGTACTACGACAAAATGATATCTGAAAACACTTTTTGATATTTAAGTGTAGATTATTAACATCGCACCATTCAGCAATACTTTCTAAGTCTAATTGCAGCAATTTCTGATCTTCGAATAATCTAACTTCTCTAAATAATTTCAATCATCAGCATACAGGAGAAATTTGCTAAATTTAATCCTCATATTAATATCATTCACAAATAATAAGAATAACACTGGCCCGCAGTGAGATCCCTGAGGTACACCGGAAGTGACGTTAATGTAATTCGACTTACACGACCCCACACGAACACATTGAGTTCTATTAGATAAATAACTTGTAGGCCAATCCAATGCCAGGCCACCAATGCCCATATTATGTAACTTCTGTAACAGTATACCATGCTGTACTCGGTCGAATGCTTTGGAGAAATTGGTATAAATTGAATCAATCTGTAACCCCTTCTCCAAAGCATCCGACAATAATGTCCTGTATACCAAGAAATGGGTCCAATCAAATGATGTATTGAATCATTTGATTGGACCCATAACGCATCGGGGATGTTAAAATCACCACAAATTATATATTTACAGTTGGGGTTGGTGGAACAAATATTATCAAAATCATTAGCACTGGTAATATATTGATTAATAACAGATCCAGGTGGTACATATATTGATGTATTCATCAGCAATTTTAACAAACAAATGTTCCCCTTCGCTACTGCATTCAATCGAGTTACTTGTAAAAACGGCAATCAAAACACCCCCACCTCTAGTTTTGTGCTATATATGTATATATATATAATTGTTATTGTATCTTTATTGAATCTGTATTGCAGATCAGTAATGATTTTATCCAGTAATAAATATATGTTAATTCGGTAATAATCCTGTATGATAGGTTAACCTACGTTTGGTCAATTTCTTTGGTTTTTGATAATTCATGTCATATAGATTGGCCCAAAAAGATATTCACTTAACATCCGAGGAAACAATGGCCTACTTAGGACTTACAACATTGCAACATCGTGGCATGGAATTAGATATGTGTTTTCTTTACAAAATTATTAACTGCAAAATAGATTCAAACTATATTGTCAGTATGATTAAGTATCATGTACCACCTAGACATGCGCGTAGCATAATGCATTTTGTAGGACGACTTGCGGTCTAAACTGTCCTATGACTCGTTTAACGCGCACGGCTAATAACATTTGTGACAGAATTGATTTCTTAAACACGTCGATTAGCTTACTTAGGAGGAGTCTCGCGGATATTGTATACTAGATGTTAGCTTGCCCACATACATATATATATATATGCATATTTGTGTAATTTATGTTTTATGTGTTTAGTCAAATTGTAAATGGTTGGTCCGTTCAATAAAGAATTATTATTATTAAAAAAAAATTCTATGAATCGTAATCTCAATATGTAGTTCGTTTAAAATACTTAAGGTGTTATTACAAATTGTTTTGAACGACGTTACAGCGTTTTCCCTCTTGTTTAATAAAATATCAATAGTATTGTTTATCAAGTTGTTAGCGTAAAATGTGCCCATTGATTTTTTTAAAATTTTTGAAATTTTAATAAAGAATCATGTCGTTCCGACCGTCTAGTATCACGTAAGGATGAATTATTCACAGCCTTACCTTGGACGAGGTATTAAAAAATGAAATTATTTCTTTAATCGTACCAATGGTATTTCGAGCAGCCTGCACTTGTAGGCATTTTGAAATAGACAAATTTAAAGCATGGTTGAAACATTGCGTTTAATTGGACAAGGTTAACTGCAATATAAATACAGCGCTTTTCAATTCTCCCATCATAACGGAGCATCCGTCTGATCCAATTCCTATAAAATTTAAAATTTAAATTATTATTTTGCAACAATTTTAAAACAGTTTTTTTCAAAATATTGCCACTAAGTATAGGCTCATGGCTAACATCATTATAATAGTCATTATGACAATCAATGAATTCCACAAAATCTTCATTAATTTCAAAACAATCGGAATCAGTATTACAAGAGATATTTGTGAAATATTTCTAATATCAGTAGTTTCATCGAATATTATGCTAAAATATTTCGATTTTTTAACTTGTGTTAAAATAATGTCGTGTTGCTTATGTAGGTGGTATTTGAATGAGAGTTTTCCAAATGATTTTTTAAAGCTGATATTCTAAAACGTAGAATTTCACAATAATTTCCTTCGTTTGTAATTGATTTTGCATTTAAAAGAGGACCAACGTCACGATGACCTCGTAAGGAAATATTTTGTTTCCCCCCCAAAAATATGCTGTTGATTATTGGATTTAATCTATTTCTATTTTCCTCAACTCATCGAAGTCTTTCAATATTGGTTGTATTTCTTATCGGTCCTATTCCCTATCGAAAACGCTAAACATAATGGTTGACAGTTACGTTGGGATAGCAGTCTATGATACCGTGTGCGACAACGCTTCTGGATAATTCCGTATTCCGTATCGAGTGACATGTTATTCCTGCAGTGTTAAAAAAGAATATAATTTTGATGTGTCGGTAGAAAGAGAGGGGTTATTATATGTCGAATTAGTAAGACAAGGCCGATACATTTCAACGTCATGCTCATCGAGTGGCTGTTGAATGGTTGAATTCTAACCTAGCAAAATGTGTGTGTGTAAACTATGCAATCGAAGAAAACCAAAGTGCATCAAACATCCATAAACAGTGCGATTTTGTCCTTTATTAAAAAACG
Organism: Philonthus spinipes; assembly: GCA_963082785.1. NCBI lineage: Eukaryota > Metazoa > Arthropoda > Insecta > Coleoptera > Staphylinidae > Philonthus > Philonthus spinipes. Next base: position 20,838,193 of record OY720301.1, read on the forward strand.
TACTCAAAGCATCTGTAAAATGCAAATTACTTGTATTTCCGTATGGAGTTAAAATGTTCATAAGGCGGTCATAAATAAAATCAGTTTGTGCTTTGGTTTTCTCTGATTTAAAGTTTTATAAATTGTTATATGATTGTATTAAATTGCAGTAATGTTTTATTGCACTGTCGAGCCGTTTTGATATGTAAATTTCGCTATTCACATCATTAGTAAAGGGGTTTGACATTTTTCTACCCAAAACAATAATCACTATGTTTTCTGAACCCCCACATTTCCCCCATTAAAAAAATACATTAAAAATTACATCTTTAATATAAAAAATCCCTGTTTCGAATTATGGAAAAATTTATAAACAGGCACAGTCGCTCATCAATTTATGCACATTCTATGGATTCCTGTAGGAGTGAAGTACAAAAATGTTCTTTTTTGATAGTTTAAATTCAATTTTACAAGGGAATAAGCAAAAAATACAATAATATTTATTAAACTACCGCTAAAAAACAATGTGAATTGAAAATAACCTCGAAAAGCGACTAAACGCTATGATAACTGGACCTATTTCGGTGCCTGCTATTTTCAACGATTTTAGCGGCTGTCATGGCGCTGAGCGTTGACTGAGATAGCGGTTTAGCGCGACGCGGAATACGAAACAGCCATATAACCGGCCCTATTCCCTATCGAAAACGCTATGTTTGACAGCACGCTATTCTTCAAGATTACGTTATATGGCTGTTTCGTATTCCGTATCGCGCTAAACCACTATCCCACTTCAGTTCACATCTTTTACCCTTTCTTCCTCTATTCCTAAATGTCATCCACTTTGTTTTACCCCCTTTCACACAAACATATATCCTTCCACTCTAACCAATATCTCTTTCATCCCTTCCAACTCTCTCGCAAACATCACTACATCATCTGCATATGCCAACTGGTAGCCCTTCGTCTCCGCGCCACTCCACCCCATTGACTGCCTCCTACAACCTTTGGGTGCAATATGTTGTGACTGATCCAGTGACATATATTTCTAAGTTATTGATGTATACGCACCTCTCGACCGGCGCTGTAATAGCTGCTGCTATCCTATTGATTATTGGCAAACAGGATTATATTAATAGTGGAAATCTGCGGGTTGCAGGTGAAGATAATTTATCCTCCATAAATTATTACGCGAGATAAGAAGTGGGAGGTTTCCTCGAAAAAGCTATTTGTGCAGCTGTTTTAAGTTTCCACAGCGCCACGTCATGCTATAAACTTTTTCTAAATCGAAGAATAAAATATTAAACTTACTCTATGTATTAGACAAAAAAATAAGAATACATGAATACACAGGATAACTGAATATAAAAAACATAATAGTAATATCTTCTTAACACACACCCCGACCAAAGACGACTGGGTTCAGGGTAAGGTTGCAAACAAAAACTCATTGTGGGTTTTTACGGATGGCTCAAAGACAGGTAACAGAGCTGGAGGAGGCATCTTCTCCAAGGAACTCGGCATGGAACGATCCATCCGATTCACAGACGAGTGTAGCACCCTGTAGGCAGAGGTGGGGGCTATCCGCGAAGCGGTAAAACTGCTGATCGACACTGACTTGCAGGCGACGAGTGTGGGAATCCTCACGGACAGCTAGGCCACCCTAAAACCACTAACCAGCCTATGGTGTAACTCAAAGAAGACTATTAGGTGTAGAAAGGAGTTAAATGAGCTCGCTAGAAGATGCGACCTGAGCCTTATTTGGGTTCCAGGTCATAGCAACATCAAGGGAAATGAAATGGCGGACAAGTTGGCACATACAGGTGTGAAACTTCGGACTATTACTTACCACATTGAACCATCCTATAAATACTTTAGGACAGTGCTAGACATATTCATTAAAACCCCAGCAAACGGAAGATGGGATAATGAAGACACATGTCTCATATCGAGACAACTATGGCCGAGACTCGATATAGCCAACAGCGAAAGGCAAGTATGACGGTAGGGATAATTACTGGCCACTGTCATCTAGGAAAACATAGGAAAGTCATGAAGATGGCGTATCAAGACTTTTGCAGGGGATGCAAAGACGAGGAGGAAGAAGAAACTGTACTTCACTTCTTGGGCCAATGAGCCGTTCTGGAAGGAATAAGAGAACAATTCCTGGGAATGGCTCGCATTAATGGGTTGACGGACCTAGTAGCACTCAAGATGGAGGCCTGGTCAACTACATTAAGAGCTCGAAATGGTTCTAGAAAGTTATATGGGGGAGAATCAATCACTTTCCCCTACGTGGTGGGGCCTGAAATGGCCTAATTGAGACTACGGCTGCCACAGCTACATAACCCTAACCTAATAAAATGTGTTTTAATTCACTATTTTAAAGAGAATTGCTGTTGTTTTAGTGCCTTTAAATGCAGATGAAAGATGTGATCTGGATTGATGGAATTAAAACACATTTTATTTAATGCAGCTGATTGAATAATAGGAACGGTAGAAAATTCTACAAAGAGAATTTGTTATTGTTTTAGTGCCTTCAGATGTAGATGAAAAATGATCAAAGGCAAGTAATATTCCATATATATTGTTTAGTTTTATACTATTTTAAACAGATCGATATTTATTACCAGAATATATGTTACGTTTTCAATGTATTTTGTTAATGATGATGCAGATTAGTTGGTATGGTTCTTATTCTAATTCATAATCAGGTTTTAATATAATTTGTGCAAAAATAAAAGGGATTTTTTAGTTGTGTGTTTTTATAGAAAGTGGCGTGTTTTAGTGTACACTGAGAATATAATTCTTTAACCGATGAGAAGTTGGCCACGAATTTCCAGGCACCTCCACCATCTGACTACACATGAAATTTTTTTTCAAACAAAAATATTGTTAACCTATTAATAATAAAACGCCTCAGATAATCCAATAACCTTAAAAACTTAAAAATAATTATTTTCAGTAAATTATTGCAGTAAGAAATCAATGAAATTTGTATAATTTTCAAAGTGCCAAAAAATTGTTGGGCTCTGTCGATTTTTGATTTTGTTGGCCATAAATGTTTATTAGGGCTTTGTTTATAGTATCAACAATGCTACATATGTCTTGTTTTTGTTTAAATATTTTCTTTGTCATACACTCATAGCATAGTTAAATACCAATTTTATTAAGCATAAATGCTTAAAAACGTTTTATTTATAAAATTAAATAATATAAAATGCCGCATGTGTGTCATTTTTGTTTAAGCATTTTTTTAAAACACCCTTAGCGAATTATGGATACTTCGGGGGCGTTTTCAGCATTAATTAAAAATATGAATTATTTTCAAGAATTTACTTATAAAGAATATTTTTCAAATAAAAATGCCAAATATGTTCATGGAAATCAAACACATATTTTTCCTGCATTGAAAGAGTAACAAGATTATAAAGGTAGTAAAATAAAATTAAATAATTCAAAGAAAATTTTCCATTAATTGTAACAAAATTTAACAAATTTATTATTTTATAAATTTTTATAAGGAATAAAGCCATTCATGGAGTTTTAAATATCACAATTTTTAAACAATATTTTTTTATAAGTTAAAAATTTTGCAATAAATTTTGAATTAATACTAACTCACCACCTAAGTGGAATATTCAGAATTGTATAACCTAAAATCGTACAATGGAACAAAATGTTACGGAAAACTAACACTTATATTAATTACAAATCTAACTAAAAAATGTTAAAAAAACATATGTGGCATTTGTTTATTGTTTGATATTATAAACAAAGCCTTTATAAACAATTATGGCCAATAAAATCAATATTCGACAGCGTCCAAATATTTAAACAAAAACAAGACATATGTGGCATTTTTTATTGTTTGATATTATAAACAAAGCCCTAATAAACATTTATGGCCAATAAAGTCAAAAATCGACAGCGCCCAACAATGACTTTTCGCACTTTGAAAATTATACAAATATCATTGAATTCTTACAGCAATAATTTACTAAAATAAATGTTTTTAAAGTTATTAGAGTACCTCAGGCTTTTGATTATTAATGGGTTAACAATATTTTGCAAATAATTGTTTGAGATGGTGGAGGCGCCAGATTCGTGGCTGGAAATTCGTGGCCAACTTCTCATCGGTAATTATTTAAGCATTTGATTGATCCCAGATATTTGTATCACTTCGAAATAAATTAAATATTTTGATGTCAAAGCTACATAATGACAGAAATATAAATAATACTTATAGATGCGATAATGATAGAATTAAATGCATTTAAAAAGTATTGTTTAATTTATTTCGAATAAATACCCAACTAAAGTTTTAGTAAACATAATTTAATAATACGCGGAAAATGGCAGGAAAATTTTGGGATAGCGATTTATTTAAGGTAAAAAAACAAAACAAATGAGAAGACTATATTTTCAGCAATTAGCGTTATTTTTTTAAGCTAAAATGTTATCAAACGAATAAAACTATTTTAAAATAAAAATATGCATACATTCGAAATATTCATTTATTAAGAAAAATAGCAAGTTCATATATTATGTAAGTACAAGTTATTTAATATCATTATTGTTATTTGCGCATTTCAATAGTCTACAGCTTAAAAAATATACCTAAATAAATATGTAAATACAACTTTTAACATGTATCGTAAGAAAGCTATTTTTCACTTACAATTCGGAATTATAAACGTTTGTGGAGTAAGACGTGGAAATAACAAACAACATAAAGAAGAATTCGGGAATGTTGTAGACTTTAAGTACGGTCGACGGGGAGATTCGGCAAGTTCCATCATCTCAGGCACGTTTATGTGACGAAATTAGAAAAATGTAATTTTGGCAACCTCCCTTTCTCTAAGCGTTCGATATACGAAAATTAGGAGAAACTAATAACCAATGAAAGGAATAAATATTCTTTTTGCTTCAAAGTTTCCTATATAAATATTATTAGTAAAACGATGGAAGTTGAAATAACACGGTAGTACAAATTATTATGTTCGTACTGTGAATAAAATAATATACAAAAATGGTGGTTAGTATTAATAAAAATCGAAGTTTATAATGATGGAAGAGAAAAGAATATTTACACCTTAATACTACTAATACTACAACGATTTTTATTGCGATTTAAAAAATGTGAAACATTAAAAAATACTTAAATTAAACGGCACAGCCCTTTTGACTTAAAAAACTTTTTTTTTACATATTGCTAAGTTGCCCCAGTGAGAAAATTCACTGTACTTTTATATACTTTTATGTAGTGCCCAGTGAGAAAGGTTCTATCTATTTTAACTCAGTTTTCACGAATTAGTTTTGTGACACTCGATTCAATATTTACAAGCATACATAATTTATGTATACTCCCACAATCGCTATGTATATATCGCAGAAATATGGCATAAGCCGTCGTTTAACAAATTCCCTAGGGAAATAGGGGAAACTTAGGGAATATTTTGTAATGCTATATTTCGTTATTTAGCTAAATCGCAATAGATTCAGCAACATCACAGGCTGATCTTACTGCGACATTTACATAGCATATATACATACGTATGTTTCTCCTCACTACTAAAACTGTATCAAAAGCACCAATAAAAAATAACAGCCTGTATGCTATACTAAAATTTCCTTTAGCTTTAGTATATTTGTATTATTAAATTTGGATATGTCTACAGGCAAGGAAGGTTCATTTTTCTTTGTTTGTGTATGCCATACTAATATCTGAAAAAAAAAGAAAAGAACATAATTAGTATATAAAAAACAGTATTCACAAATATTAAATCAGTTGGAATATTCCACATACACAAATTATTCACTTAGGAAAGTATTCAAAGGCCGGTTTAATTTCTATATATTGGCCGAACATTCTAAGATGGCAATATTCATAATTAAATTATTTAAATAATTGCAACCAAGTGAATAAACTTTTTTCTATCGTGTACAGGATCAACTTCCGGTTATAACCCGAAAACGGTTAAAGATATGTGCACCATATGTAAAGCTTTTTTTATTTTAAGAGATGTCGAAAAACCGATGACCCTAGGCCAATTTTTAATGAAAAATGACCTATCTTTAACCGCTTCCGGGTTATAACCGGAAGTTGACGACAAGTCACTTTCGAGGGTATAAATAATATAATAAACACTTTCTCAAGGCAACATTATACGCCGGCGCATGTTACAACTTTTTATTTATAATTTTTAGTTTTAGAGTTATAATCTCAAACTTCGATGTTTTAAATTGTAATTATAATCAAAAAGTACATTATTGGAAACATTTTTTTTTCATAGTTTCCATATATATATATATATAGTTTATTTAGTTGTTTTATGCTTTTGCAAAGTTATGAACAATTTTATAAAACTATCTTAGATTGCCAAGGAAATAAATGAAGAAATATGAAACTTTATTAAGATATTTATATACTTATTACATTTTTTATTATTTTATTGATACTACCTAGAATGGCTGTCGGTCTTTCAGTCTTTTTTCTATTAGTATTAGGTAATATTCAGTCTACGATATTCATTATTTAAATAAATTTTGAATATTCATCTAATTTCAATAATCATTATATTAAACTCAAATTTATGGCCATTATCTTCGTTGAGGTTGTGCTTGAGTAGAAAGAGGTAGCTGTAGAGTAAAATAAAAATAATCGATTAAAAAAAAGTATAAGTCTCAAGGATTTAATAATATGATTAAACTTACATTTTTAAATATCAAGAAGAAACATATCAGTTAATATTACAAATAAGCTAATTATTGCGTTTTACGCCAATTTAAATCTTGTTAGATAAGAAAATTGTAAGGTATAATGAAATGTTTAATTCAAACATTTTTCTTGGCAGAAATATCGATTAAAATTTGAACAATGAATATGTTTTCATTAAATTAAACACACATATGCCAAATAAATAAATTGTGCTCAACTTCAAATTATGTGACATATTTGGTTGAAAATGAATATAAATGGAGAAAAAGTAGAATTTGTATCATTATATTACAATCCCCACAGTACAAGAGGAGTAAGAGAACTTTTTCCAACCAAGTATCTCTAACGGTCGATTCCTTCCACTCGAACAATTACAAAAAAAAAACAATTTTCTGCGGAAGGTTGTATCATGCCTTCATATAAAAATCGCCATAAAGTAACTCACGTGTAAACTGAGGATGTTAAATTAAATATTTTTTGTTTCATCGAGGAAAAGCCGACAACTTCTTTACAAGTAATTGACATTTTTTAAAAAATATTACAAAGTGCAGTACTGAAGATTTTAAAATAATTTATTACAAACCTTATAAATTTGAAATTCATCAACATTATTTAATCTCATCAAGAATCAATTTTACATAAAATTTATTCTTATTTATTAATTATTTTATCCTACTAACCTTCTTCCTTATCTATCCTTAGATACTGGTCACATACTAACGACCATGTACAAAATTTAACACAGCATAAGAACAATGTCTAGATAGGACTGACTGATAGAAACATCATCGGTCCGTGTTTTATTGATGAAATTGTTCCAGATCTCGAACGGTTAAATATCCTACTACCGTGGCAACAATTCGATAGAGCTTCTTCGCATTCTACAATAGCTATTAGAAACTATTTAAATGAAAAGTTTCTAAAAAGCTTTCCAAAGAAAATATTTTAATTTAATTATTTTTAGAATCGTATTAATCAAGGTATTCGGTCGCTCTGGATTCATTGAAAAAATGTCATACTCCTCTAATACTGTTGGAATTGTAATACACGCTTGAAAATTTGATTATTATCTACATTTGTATACATGTTCGATCAAATATTTAACACAATTTGAAGTTTAGGGTTTGATATGTGTGTTTAGTTGCGTGGTGTAGGCAACTGAACACACATACATTAATCGGTTCGATGCGTTTGTCTCGCGTTTTTTATTGGTACCCATAGGGAAAATGTTTAATGATAAAAAGCTCTCCGTATACATAAAAGGATAATTAAGTAACCATAAAATGGAAATGTTACTATAATATAATGGTTTTAATATTTAGACATTGGTAGTTCATATTGTATGAAATAACAAACTAGTCGAGAATTTAAAGTTATTCAATCTAATCTGTGTTTTATTGGAAATGATAATTAAATAAAATGAAACAAAGATGATTCACACATTTGCAGTTATTTAAATTACAATGAAATTAAACAAGGAAATTTTTTTCTGGCAATGATCAATAAAATTCGATCAATCCCTTTTTCCAACTGCAAAAAATTACTTACACTGTAAGTTTTACAAACATCTATTGAAACAACTACTTCCCGAGCATTTACCCCGCCGGACATTGGATTACACAATAGACATTTGTTGTTGCATAGCAGCCCGAAACACGTGTCTACAGATGGCCTTGCAATTATTATTTGTTGTTTCCTTTCATTAAATAATTTCGACTCAAACCGTTGCAATTCGCAGTAGGGCTGCTATGCAACAACAAATATCTATTGTGTAATCCAATGTCCGGCGGGGTAAATGCTCGGGAAGTAGTTGTTTCAATAGATGTTTATAAAACTTACAGTGTAAGTAATTTTTTGCAGTTGGAAAAAGGGATTGATCGAATTTTATTGATCATTGCCAGAAAAAATTTTCCTTGTTTAATTTCATTGTAATGGAAATGATAATGTCTTTCTTGATTTGTACTTTTCCAGAATATATAGATTATTGCACCCGTAAATAAGCCTTGTCGCCAATACACTCTTTGTCTTTCGCCTCATCATCTTATCCTTTATTATAAATCTTCACCAATTAATCTCTTTAGCCAATAAGATTATTTCACTTAGAATCCATTCTGTGGGAGTAAATGAAAATGTCTTTAGAAGTAAACCCAATAACAATAAAAACGTACGTCGTATTATATTTCTAATCAACTAACAATTAAATATAGAAACAATTCTTATTTCCCATTAAAAATATTGTTAAGTCTTGTACATTAGTAATGTTCTCAATAAGCATCCGATTGCAAAAGAAAATGTATATAAAATGTCTATTCAATTCATATGATTTTTGCTGCTGATTTTTACTTTCTACAAACATAAACATTATTTGGAAATAAATACTATACCAAAATTAAAAAAAAAATAATTTAGTGGTACTCTTAGCATGAAGAAAAATTTGTGCTTTTGATATTTTAATTTATTTTCTATAACATAATTGGAGATTTAATTAAATTAAATATTTATTTATGGTGTTTGTATCTTTCATGCGTATATTATTAAATATTAATAAGTGAGTTTAATTGTAAATAATAATAGTAAAAAATATTGTAAATAGTAGAAACAGGAGGAATAGTTACTTAAAAGTGCTTTGTGTATCGGACTGAAATGAATTGTGAGAGGTTCATCGCATGTTCATCACTTACGTCATGGAAAAGCGAATCACTAACGTGTATATATATGTATTTTCGTCTAACATGAACTAATATTTGACTTTGTCTCTTGTTCTCAACCATTGGCATAGAATATTCTGCGTATATTATGAAACTCATGCGCACCGTAACGGGGCCGATGTTATCCTTCGTCGACCGACGTTCGTCGCCGTTTCGTATATTGGTGATGAATTTTATCATTTTATTCTTAGCAAATTGCTCATAAATTTAAAGTCAATATATTGGCAGTATTTTTATGCTAATATGTGTATTGCTGTACAAATACGATATTTTCATCAATTCATTTCATTAAATTCAGAGAACTTACATAATAACGATAGGAATCATGACGACTGAATAAAACGACAAGAACTGGACAGAGACAGTTAGAAAGATCTACATTACAATATTTTACAAATTGTTACGCCTCATAAAATGACTATCGACCAACAATTTATAAATAAATAAAACGCTTTGTAATTTTCGCTTTTTAAAGAGTGTTTTATTTAAAGTTAAAATTTATTTCTTCGTCAATTGTCTGTTGTAAATGCATTCAAATCACAGACATATACAATGTTTTATTTAGGTTACTGCGGTGTGTCATCATATACGGTTAAACTTACAGGGAATTTAAAAAATTAAATCATGATCAATTAAAATATTATTTTAACTCAATACCATGAAAAAATATTGTTGATTGCAATGACATAAATGAAAAAGTGAATGTCTTAAATGATAACGACACTTATAACACAGTATTTTACTGGAAAAAGGAGTCCGTGGATCTCCGAAAATACAAAAATAACGTAATAAAACTATGAATAATTATAAAAAAACAAAAATCTGTGGGATTACTAAAAATCACACCGCAATGCAGTAACTGCCACAATTAGAAACGAAAAGAGAGCGTTTATTGATTTTCACTTCAAAATAAAAACAATACGTTCAATATTTTTCATAACCTTAATATTCATGAAAAATGTTGCGGAAATACCTGATAATTTAAATGATGCTAATAAAATAAAATAAAATAAACGAATTTTATATTAATTCCGCCAGAACATTTAAAATTGAAGATGCAATGTAGATAAAGTTTATAATTATAATTATAGTTTTCAGGAATTAACTGATATTACAATTTTGCAATAATTTGAAAATAATTAATGAATTATTTCCACTTTAGCTACTGCGACATTTTGACTTATCTTACATAAGTAGTCCAAAATAAATGTTCTATAATGGAATATTGCATAACAATAACATATTGTATAATGCAATATTTTTTAATCGAATGTTGAAAATCATCTTGCTAAACATAACATAAAAATGTGTGATTTAATGGTTTCAATATAAATCTCTCATGTTATATATTTATAGCCAATCTATAGATGCGTTCCTATTTTTGTAATAAAAAACCGTGTTATTTCACAGGAGTAGCAAATGGAATTGCGTAATCTCAGCTTTATTATTGTTTATAAATCGATGACCCAGATTGTAGAAATGTTATAAATGGCGCACACGATGTGTAAAAATATACTTACTTTTGTACAATTTGTGGCTAGAAGTTCGATTTCTTTGGGTTCGAAAGGTTGCAGGCTTTTCAGGAAGCCATCCTCTTCGAAGCCTGGTTTAAAAGGCATAATGGCGTGAGGACGTTCTAATAAAAATTTAACGGACACTGCGAACCCGGCCATGTCAACAGGGAATTTCCGCCCGGCGATCCAGCCGTCGTAAAATCCGACGAATTCGCCATTCTTCACTACAGGCGAACTGACGCCTAATTTAGTAATCAGACCCACTGGAAACATTGATACCCTCTTCGTGTATCTCATCTGAAATTTAGATAATAACAGTTTAGTTCTTGTTAGTACTAAAAAGTACACGTGTTTTAGATCTTAAAAAAATCATGATGACTGCCATAAAAATAAAAGTATTATCAGTAATAATAATTTATTCTGAAAGATAATTTCATATCTTATTCTGCTTTAGTTACCTAATGAACTCATTTTTTGTATAATGTATTTTTGTCAACTACTGTGAAAGTGCAAATATTAAACAAATAGTCAGAATTGTATTTCAAACTTTGACATTTCATATAATGGCGGATTCACGTATGTCAATGTGTACAATAAACGGCTAAGTAGTTTATTTCTTAGCCGTTTATTATACACTTTGACGGAGGAGTATTTATTCACGTGGTCACAGTTATTTAAAATAAATGAAATAAAAAGAATTTGAAAATAATTAATTTACTCAATTAAACATATTGAATAACATATTTTCTCTTTAGCTGCGGCGACGTTTTTTTGACTTACTTTTTGAAGTAGCTGTTTTAATGGGCTACTTCAAAAAAGGCAAATTAATCTTATCTAATTTATTCTATGAAATGATTAGTTAGGGTATGAAATTAATACAATTCTAAATAAAATATGATTTAGATTGGATGTTTTGTAAATAAGTGAAACAAAACCAAGTGAATTTAATTTACAAACTAATATTTAAAAAAAATGTTTTACCAAGTGATTAATGAGAAAAAAGTGTCCGATATATTGGATGTTTTGATTCAATTTTAGTATTATTAAATAATTATCCATGTCCTAATTTGTTATTTTATACTTTTTAATATGTAAATCTGTCAATATAATTGGACATTTTATAAAATGATTAGTTATTTCCTAGAAGATCTGCATTTCACACTTTTATTCTTAATAACGTTAAAGAAACTATCAGCGGCTTCTTCAAGGCATTGGGTTTTATACTGTGAAACTCTTTGGATGTAACAGTGTTGAAATCTCTCTTTAATGCCTTTGTTGTTGAGTGAAAGTTGGAATACGCTTCTGTGGTTTGGTACCCGCTAAATCAACAACTTAACCTAACCTAATTTTTAGATTATTTAGTTATCATAGGGAAATATTTTGAAACAAATAATTACACTTTCATATAGACAAAAGAATAAGCCATGAATAGATATTAATTAAGCAAGAGATGGCGCTTATCAAATTGTTTAAAATTTTATATTGATCCGACAAATAGTTATTTAACCGATCCCATACTTGCTAAACACACTGTATAAATATCAAATGGAGAAAGTAGGTGATTTTAACGAAAACAAAAAATCTGTTTGGGTAAAGGAAGTGTAAAATAGAATATATCACAACGAATGTGGAAGCGCTATAATGAACATTGTTTATTTATTTATTTCCTCTATCGATATATTTATTTTTAATAGCGCTAAACAAATTTGAATGTTGTAATAAATAAATTATAGACGTGTATTAACTAATAAATTAAATAAAAAAGAATTTGAAAACTAATTAATTATTAAACAATTAAATAATTAAGATTAATTATTTCCCCTTTAATTAATTATTTTCAAATTCATTTTATTTAATTTAATTTAAATAGTCGTGACCAAGTGAATAAATCATTTTTTCTATTGTTATTAACTCATAAAAGATAAAAATTCACAATTTCTAACATTTTGTTAAATATTTTATGTTTGATCAATCTCTAATCAAAATCTATTTTCCATTGATTGTATTAATAAATAAATATAAAATATCTATTATCATCACTATATTTCATTTCAAGCAAAACAAAAGACAGATACGAAATAACTAATAAATTATTTGACCGGCCCTGATTCAATTTGCTTAACCAAACAATCTAATTCCATCTAATAATGTATAAAGCATTACTAATTAGATTGCTTGTGGAGCAGAATTGAATCAAGGCCGCTCGAACAATTTTTTAGTTATTTTTGCATTATGCCATCAATTAGTCTTTATGTTAGGAGTAACAAACATTGCTGACTAAGCAAATAAATGTAATGTTTTAAAAAATAATTTTTACTTAAATTATAAATAAAGACCATTTCCATAAAATCCCAACAATCCCCACATAGCTCCTATTATTAAACAACTCTTTAATTAAATTAATTTAAATGTTATTCATGTCATTGTCAATCTTCTAAATTGTATATAGGCATGTTTGTACTTTTAGTTTAATTAGTTTCTTGAAAATGATCAACGGTGAAACTCTTCGGAACCCAAATATAAAACTTAGTGAAACGAACAACCAAGTGTATTAATTAAAATACTTCATAATTATTACCTCTGTAACCCTCGCTATCCTAACATTAATTCTAAATATGGCCACCCTTCATTAACAATTCAACGTATCAAATTTGAAGAACTTAGACAAAACGTTAGCAATCATGACTATTCAATAAAACGACAAGACATAGATCAACTGTTAATTGAAATGATGTAAATATTGTCATGTAATTTGATTGAACTCTTAGAAATATAGATTTTCTATATATATATATACATATAATAAAGTTATTTTGTATGTTATTTGCTTTATTTGAATGGTAAAATATTATTTTCGTGAACTTTTTTTTATTTAAAGTATCTCTGATTAAAAACAGCAATTTAATACCAACATATTGTTTTTGTTTAAATAAATGCATGAATACAAAAATATTAACAATAAATATTGTTCACATTCGATACTGAAATAATTCATAACATATTGTTGTTATTTAAATAAATTAATAGAAAAATATTGAAAATAAATAAATTTCACTTTTGCTACTGCAATCATAGAGTTTTATTTCATTGATAAATTAATACAAAAATATTAACAATAAATAATGTTTATATTCGTTGCAATTATAACGTTTTTTTTTATTCATATATTTAATTAATCAATTAATTGGTTTTTCTGCTTTTGATAAACGGGATAAGTTCGGCTTCCTTTTAGTGGTCGAATAATATACCTTGTAGAATCAAATTGTTGAGGATTTCACTTAAAAATTAGGCAATGGATGGAGCTTTGCGTGGTTAATTGAATTTATTATTTATAATTTTTAACGATTAGATTTCTTAAAATTGTTAAAATAAATCCATACAATTTTAGAAGCAAAAGAGAAAATTATTTTGATGTACAGAAAACACTTAACTTTTTCATACCATTTTTATTTCAACCCTTCAATTAAAAGTTATTCCTGTGTTCGTGCAAATACCAATCAAATGAAAATAGTGACAATATTACCAAGAAGGTAGCAGAAAGGACTTGGCTGAAACAAGAAGCTAAATTCAAATGAAAAATCAAAAGTGCAACATGTACAATTGGCGAACGATCTCCATCCGGTAGAAATCTACCTATTCGATGACTATATCCGCAGTAGTCAGCAAGATCAACCAAAAGAAAAGTCTCACCAAAAGGAGAAACGAAAAACTCCTAACAAAATAAACACGTCGATAATGTGAAAGAATACCTTTTTTATCAGTGTTTTATAGTTGACTTATCAACAAAATATATAGATTATATATATTAAATATAGGTGGATTTGAAGCACTGAATGGAGATGTGATATCACGGGTCTCTGTAGTGTAGTTGGTAGTGCACTCTACCGGCAATCGGGGGACGTGGGATCAAATCACATCAGACATGTTTCTTTTACACTCTATATTTATATATAATATATATAATAGACAGATGGTCAGAGCATAAATTTGTGGTTAATCAAATGCTGAAATAGAAAATAATTAAAAATAATAAACAGACTAATTAGTCGACAACTATTAGGAAAATTAAGTAATTTTATTAAATATTTTAGTTACAAAATTATGAATTTACTAATAAAGATATTGTAATAATAAATGAAATGTTTCACTTTTGAAAATTGGAATATTATAATTTTTATATATCACTGGAAAATAAACAAAACCTTCCATCGTAAAAAGTTAAAAGTTATCTTGGATATGGAGATTGTATTTTAATCCATTTATAAAAAGCTGATGATTATTTTTCTCAGAATCGTATTAAATGTATTAGAATAAAAAAATTGTGATATATTTATGTGCACGATATAATTTTATATCAATAAAGTGAGAGTGTATTATCAAACATCGCGTGAGTGTGAGGGCCAGGGTAAGTATCGCGTGACAAAGTTTCATTTTTTGTTTTTCTTCAAAAATAAATTCAAGTCAGTTCAGCTTCAAAAGCAATCTGTTTTCTAAAGGGTTATGCTATTTAATGTACGTTTTTTCAACATTTAGGTTATTTAGTTTTTTTTTTTCTATTTAAAACCACACTACATATTATGAGGTAGTCGCACCAGCATCGTTAATGAAATTAGTTATTTCAAATTATTTAATTATTGATGATTAAATATTAATTAAGTGGAAAATTTATTTGGGTTGAACCAACAAATGTTTAATTTATATTAACTAATTGTATGTTAATTTGGGTAACATTGCGTAATGTAAAGCTATGATTGGTGGATTTTTAAGCAGCTGTTAAGTTATTTTTGTTTATATCTGTGTAATTTTTATATTTTAATTAAGGTCGATCGAAACGATATGTGAATTTTATGCAGATGGATAAAAAAATATAGTAATATAGTATATTTTGGTATATGGAAAAATAAAAAAAACTGTTGCGATGATTAGGATGGGCAAAATCGATTACTTTGATAATCGAAAATTTATATTCAAAAGCAAATAAACTGCAAAATTTGCCTGTTTTCGATTATTTACTCCTTCCACGTCTCTCTTGAAATATAGTCTTCGTCGTATTGGTCTTTCTGATATTGATAGATAAATTATTATAAATTAAATAAAAAGAGGCTTATACCTCTTCTAATATTGAAGATAAATTATTATTTGTATCTATTTTTTTGTTAATTTTGTATTTAATTAAGTATTATTATTACTATATTATCTGTTTATTAAATGCTTCTCAATATTTGTTATTTTCACGTAGCATTTCTACGCGATATGTAATGATATATTTTACTTTAAAATGATGTGTATAATTATATTATTTTCATTATTTTTGTAAGGTTTACTTCTATTTACTTGTTTATTTATATGTATTGCTTTTGCGGTGATTTTAATTCAATTTTTGCAGTTTGTAACTATTTTTTTATAAAATATTTTATGTGTATTTGATTTACAATAAATAAATTAATAATTAATAAAATATAAAAAATGAAATAAATAGAAAAGAGTACTCATTCACTTGGTCACAGCTATTTAAATATATTAAATAAAAAATGATTTGAAAATAATTAATAAATTATTTCCACATTTAGCTCTGTGACTTTTGACTTACGCTACGTAAGTACGTTAAACAAATGCACATTAAAACAACTACTTCCCGGGCAAATACCCACGCCGGACATTGAATTACATAATGTACACCTGCTGTTGCACATCAATAAAATATTGCATAATGCAACAAATTTTGATCCGAGAAAAATTTAATGTAAAAACAACAAAAGGATCGTCACTTAATATAAGGCCATCTGCAGACACGTGTTTCGGGATCTATCCCTCGTCAGTACAGCTATGCCTTACATAATTTAAAGATGTTAAAATAAATCTAATGTGTCAATCTTGTATAAATATTTATTTTCAAGTTGTATTTAAATATTGTATCAACCTAGTGTCGTGTTCACATCCCAATATTGCTACAAGATGTAATTTATACTAGGGCATGTATTTACTGTTAGAAAGTCAATGAAATGTTCCCTTGTAATTAGGCTACGGCCTATAATGGAAATACAATAAAATGAATAAATAAATATTAATATATTAACTCATATTTTTTAAATAACATATGTAAACCCGAGAATTTTTCTAAAGAATCATTCAATTTTATCGGAATGTAACGCATTTGCGATGCGGAAGGCCTACCTTTTATTTATTTAATGGTGAAAAATGGTAAAAGTGCAAACTGTTTATATTATTTGAAAATTCTGAGTAAAAGATATTATCCAATATTTAGTTATAAATAAGCAAAAGATTTTTTTAACTCGGTGAAATTTTTATCAATAAAGGACAATGTTTAAATTCCTCACTTTAACTAAAAGAATTGAAATATGTTAACTATTACAAATACCTTTAAAATAGTTCTTGCATTTAATTGTACATTTACCAATAAGTGATAATTACATTTAAATTAACAAATAATGTAAAACGTCAATGAAATCATCATAATTTGAATGTCTATTCAAATATTTCTTAAATCGTCATGATACGATTCGAAAACTTCTATTATTTTTATAATCTTTTGGTTAGAATTAAAACTCATTAAGTGCAACTTTACTCTTAGAGATTTTTCATTTTTTAATTTTAATAGATATATCTCTCAAATATAGGTCTTAAAAAATAAAACATTTTGTTATAAAACTCCTATTGTAGAACTTTGAGTTTTTATTTTATAAGCGGAAGAATTTCATCTACCTGATAAATTCCCTTAGAAATAAGCAATTATTTTTATAATCTTCTTTATGTTGGCTGTGGAGACTTTAATTATTGAAATAATTATTTTTGTCAAATAGCACGTCAAAGTGCCGTCATATTAAATACATCATTTCCAAACATCTCTAGTTTAAAAAAAATAAATAAAAAGAGTGTGGAGACATGTTTTGAAACCATTGTAAGGTAAGAAATAGCAAACTAAATTTTAATATTCTTCGAAATACAAGGCTTTAACTTTAAAAGACAGCAATCCATTTTTTTTAATTAATACTTTTTCCTTTCCTATTAAATTTTCGAATTCACCGGAGAAACTACAATGATGGACACATCTACATATTTAGGTTATTGTTTTTAAAATGTATAATAATGGTGTAAGTTTCTATTGTTGTATTATAGAGAATATTTATTATCGATGTAGGGAGTGGTGATGTTTCGTTAATTAATTAGTCACCAGGGGCCAATAATCGGGATTAGGATAAAATTATTAAAATTTAAATTAAATCAAATAAAAAAGTAAATAACTAATTTACTCAATTGAATTGCGTTACGTAAGTACTTTAAAAACAAACATTCATTGAAACAACCAATTCTCGGGTAAATACCCCGCGTCCCCGCTATACTTTGAACTACAAAATGAACATTTTCTGTTGTATAATAAATAATTGTATTTTGAATTCGAGAATATTTAACAATGAATAAAAAACATTACGTAATATAAGGCCGTCCTCAAACATGTGTTTCGGGATTTATCCCTCGTTAGTATAGCTCTGCCTTATAAACTTTTAAAGTTGTTAAATTAAATTAAACATACCGTCCCTTCTGCGATTTCAGATGTAAATGATCGAGCTCGGCGGAGGATAAGAATAATGCGTGCGTTTTTATCGTTCACAACAAAAATACATTCTCGCTCAGAAGTAAAAATCTCGCTGGCTATCAATACAAATAGAAAATACCAACTACCATAAAAAAGGGCGAATAAAAGAAGGGCAAATAAGTATATGGTCGATAGCCCTTATTTGGGAATAAATTAGGAAAATATTTATTTATCGGGCAGAAAGACCTCTGGTCGATAGCACACACAGACTAATAACTACATGCATTGTAATTATTTATGTTATATTGTTAAAATTATCTCAATAGTCTAAATAAAGATGTGTGTATATATTTATTTATCATATTGTGTTAGATTATATTCAAATTATTATTTTCTCAAATAATAAAGATTTAGTAGTAGTAATAATAGAACAAGACTTAAATTATAATTTATTATAATGTAACTTTTTATAGGTTAGGTTTAATTCGATTTAACATGGCTAATCACCCAAATATCTCTAATTAGTTAACTCGAATTTGGTAATTAGGAATTAGCGAAAATTTGAGTTTGGTAATTAGAAATTAGTTAAATTGAATTAACTTAATTATGCGTGGTGTAATCCAACTTTTTTGTTTTATTACATATCTAGTAACTAACTTTCATATAAATGTTTAAAAAACGTTACATTTTCTCCTTAAAAAGTATTATACTAATAAAATAAGAAAATGAATTAGAAAATAATCAATTAAACTAATTATTTTCCCTTCAGACACTACAACAAATACGTGACGTAAGTACTA
Source organism: Philonthus spinipes (assembly GCA_963082785.1). Taxonomy (NCBI): domain Eukaryota; kingdom Metazoa; phylum Arthropoda; class Insecta; order Coleoptera; family Staphylinidae; genus Philonthus; species Philonthus spinipes. The sequence goes on from OY720301.1 coordinate 20,857,467, forward strand.
TACAAATATTCGTCTAAATAACTACTTCCCAGGAAAATACCCCGTCGAATATTGGGTTACACAATGGGAATTTGACGTCGCACAATATTACGCATGCAAATGAAATAACTGCATTCAAGTAAATTATTACACAAATTAAATTAAAGTATTTTTTATTATGAAATGAAATGTATAACAAAGTTATGTCAAAAGTTAACGAAAATGGATATATCTTGAAAACTATTAGGTTTACGTGACAAATACTTTTATACTTTTTAAAAGACAATTACATTTCCTACAAGATAGGGCTATTAGATATAGGGTGTACCATTTAAAATAAACACGAAATTCGACCTTAGATGTGTTTCTGCAGTTAGGTTGAATTTTCAAAACATCTTAAGATTTTAAATTGTTCCAAAAATATTTAAATATTTTTAAAATATAAAATATTTAAATATTCAAAAAGTATTAGATTTAGGCATATGAACATATAATGAAAGTCAACTTTATTTTTGATGTAGAATCTGAAAAAAAAAATATGGGGTATTCCATTAGAAAACACATAACTATGATACGCCATCCTTTTATGGGACACCCTGTATATTTTAAACTAATTTTTAAATGTGGTCCTAGACCTACATACCTACATACGCCTGCGAAAGCCGATTTTGAAAAAAAAAAAACATTTAGCCGTAAAGCTACTCGGCCCGCACGTTGAGACACCATGTATACAGGGTGGGCCACGAATAACGGCCATTAAAAGTTTTCGGTGTTTCTGACCGTGGAAAAATTTGAAAAAAATTACATTGCACGGTTGAATGGAAAATATTTTGACTTTCTTTCGCTTCTGGTTGTACCGGAAGTGCCTACCATTTTTCTTATTTTAAATGGAACACCCTACATTTTAATTTTTTTTCGGATTCCCCGTTCAATATCGACTAGAGGTACAATATTTCATTTATTCGTATTTTTACTTTCTCAATATTAAATATAAAAAAAATTATAAGAAAATGTGTGATAATCTTCAGGTAGGACGGATAGTTGGTAAATTTCTAATAGAAAAATATTTTAGAAATAGGAGAACGAAAAGCAGATTTATAAGAATTAAGAATATTTTCCATAACACATAGATTTATTATCAATTTAATTAATGCCATTATAGTACAAAAAATTAACCTCTTTCTCGTTCTGAGAAATTATTTACTAATTTTGAACTTTATGGTAAAGATCAAGCTAATAAAAACATAATATATCGATGTTAATAAAAGTACTTATTCAATATCCTTCGAGGTTTAACGGCTAATGCGATTATTGGCAATGTCTTTAAATTTATCGGATCATTTTACTGTATAGCGGGTAATAAACTGTAAGTTATAAATTGCCTGTCCGATAAATTGTCATGGTTACAAATTGCTTGGGGTAAATTGCCGGATGTCAATTGCGGAAAATCATTTTTTATGGAATAAAAAGTAATTGCTCCCCAACCCGCCATTCATGAATTCATATCATCACACACACAAGGGCTGCATGATTGAAAGACCACTGGTCGATAATAATCTTGTAAATAAATATGTAATGTTTTGTAAACTTAATGTAACTGTATATATCACAATAAAGATGATTATATTTGTAAATAATTGGAATATTTTTTTTGTATATTTTTATTAAAGGATTATTTTTACAGTTTTGCAAATTATTAATTTCAGTTAAGGGTATGCTGGGGTATATAAATATATTTTTCATTTATCTTTGTTATTAATATTGTAATATATCATATCGTATAAAAAAATATGCTTGCTCTCTCTTTTTTTACTGATTAATAAGAATTGCTATATATATTTTTTAGAAAAATATGCGTTTATATAATTTAAAAAATAAAAATTTTACATTATCGCCTTATACGATGCATTCACAACATTTCTTATTAATAACACTTTTTGTATTTCTCAACAGAATTCTTTTTATATATAATACTATTTGTTAATAGATATTTACAGAAATATATACAAAATAAGTGGGCAGAAAGACCTCCGGTTGATAGCCCATGACAGACTACTAACCCATCAATATGTATTGTAAATATAAATATTTGTAAAGAATTGTAATTCTGCTTTATACAAAATAAGTAATACAAATTACAAAATCAATTATATAATGAATTAATAATATCTGTTAATTGCCTATTGATTAGTGGTATTTTCGCCTGTTTTTCGTTCTTATATTCTTGTCGTTAAAAAATATGATGATATATAACTGCCTATATGAGAGACGTCATTGTCGGGTATCATTAATGTGGTTAAGTAATGCAATAGATTCATGAATAGTTAGATGTTTTGGGACTTATAATTTTATTACGTGCAATATTCTTTTTACTTTTATAAATATATCAAAAATAAATCACTGCTACTACTATACAGAAGAGACACAATTTGTATTTATTTACATTACGTAATATAAGACTATCTGCAGACTCACAAATTATTTATTGTCCAATAGGAAACAAAAAAACTCAATTACAGGACTAATATAATTTAACGCAAATGAATCGTCATAATCCAAATTACTAGTTATATACTAATCCACAATAAATTGAAAAAGCTCAAATAAAATATTTATAAGAAATAATACTATGGTACAATATAATTTAACGCAAGTGCAAACACCACAGACAAGAATATTGTATTGAAACTTTCCTAAATATAGAAATAATCTAATCGATATTAATTAAATTGTTCTCAAATAATGATGTATGTCAGAGCTTTATGCAAAACACAGTCAACATAAAATAATATTTTTTCTAGTGAACTAAATGTGTAGAAAATGTATTTAAATCGTTCTTAAATCACGTTTAATACCATAAAAATAGTTTGGAAGTCTGTCGGAAGTTTGTGTGAGAAACGGTCAACATAAATGTAAATGTGCAAAACCATTATAGTTTTATGCTGTAAAAGTATAATTTCGACTCAAACCGTTGCAATTCGCAGTAGTGCTGCTATGCAACAACAAATATCTATTGTGTAATCCAATATCCGGCGGGGTAAATGCTCGGGAAGTAGTTGTTTCAATAGGTGTTTGTAAAATTTACAGTGTAAGTAATTTTTTGCAGTTGGAAAAAGGGGATGGATCGAATTTTATTCATTATCACGGCGCGCGGCAGGTGAGGGTCGCTCTTTTTAATTAATTTAATTCGTTTCGTTTAATTTTATTCGGTTTTGATTTAAATTGAATTAATCTTGTAAATAAATATGTAATGTTTTGTAAACTTAATGTAACTGTATATATCACAATAAAGATGACGCTCTTTTTAATTAATTTAATTCATTTCGTTTTGTTTAATTTTATTCGGTTTTGATTTAAATTGAATTAATTTAATTTAAATTGATTTAGTTTAATTTGATTTAATAATATTGATTTAATTTCGCTGAGTGTATTTTTATTAACTTAATTGATTTATTTTAACATCTTTAAATTATGTAAGGCATAGATGTACTGACGAGGAATAGATCCAGAAACACGTGGCTGCAGATGGCCTTATATTAAGTAACGTTCCTTTTGTTGTTTTTACATTAAAATTTTCGCGGATCAAAATTTGTTGCATTATGCAATATTTTATTGATATGCAACAGCAGGTATACATTATGTAATTCAATGTCTAGCGTGGGTATTTGCCCGGGAAGTAGTTGTTTTAATGTGCATTTGTTTAACGTACTTACGTAACGCAAGTCAAAAGTCACAGAGCTAAATGTGGAAATAATTTATTAATTATTTTCAAATCATTTTTATTTAATATATATAAATAACTGTGATCAAGTGAATAAATACTCTTTTCTATTTATAAAGTATAATGATTTCGGTAATGTATATCGGCAAATCTATCAACTTGGAAGATCTAAAAACTCAGGCAAATTCGTTGGAAATATTAAAAATTTGATATTAAGACTGAATTTCAATTAAATTAATGAAATATATTTGGAATATTTTGTTTAAAATGGCAAAAATATAAATTTATGTTTTTATTAATATTTTATAAAACATTTGAAATAAATAAATTTATTACTTATTATAATTTTTAGGTTGTAGCTATTATAGAGCAATATTTTCATAAACATAATTACACAGTCAAATGTACAAAATAATAAGTCAAATTTCAATTGCACAAAAAAAGTGATCATTCACTGTCCACAACATCGCATTCTGTCCTGGGTCAAATCTAAGATCACATTTGCGTGTTTTTTTTCTGCCAGTTTTCCAATAAATAAGCTGTCAAATTACCATGATTTTGAATATCCATGCTATTAAAAAAGTGAAGGTGGCATTATATCTTAAAGAAAAATGCAGCTAGCGGTTTCAAATTTTCATCATAAATAGATATTAATTAGTGAAATACATGTTTCAAATTTCATATTGATCCCGCAAATTGTTACAAACATATTCAATCGAGCCAATCTGTATTGAACACATATGCAAGATGTGTGTATATAATTTATGAATTTAAATCATATCATAGCTGAATATACAATGTAATATTCATCAGGAATTTTATATGCCAAGGAAAATGAGTATATGAAAAATGTTCATTTTATATATTATCTTTCATATCAATTCCCTAATCTAAGTAATCCTGTCGCAAAGCTAGTAATAAAAAGCTGAACAAATAATATTTGCTCATTTTATGTTTTCATTTTATCAATTTTTGCATTCGTAGAAGACGATTTTAGAGGTTTAGAAAAAAACCTCTTTCCGGACATGAAAATAATATAAATGTAAATTGAGGTTTGATTGAGCCAACGCACTCAAAAAATATATAGGTTATTTAAACGAATGGATAATCAATAATACGAATGTTATAGAAAAGTGAAAAAGTGGGAGTGGCATATATCGAAAATCTAAATATATTTTTTTTGTAAAATAGATTTTAACCCTCAATATAGCGAACCAAGGATATAATGATAGTATGGTTTTCAATAAGTAACGTAAAGACGACCTGTTAAAAGGAGCACTAATAAACTTTTATGCTGATTATTTATTTGTTATCAAACTTTATTTACCACTTTTAGTTTTTGAGTTGAAATAAATTAAATATAAACGAATTTAAAAACAATTAATTATTAATCAATCATTTTATCTTTAGGTACTGTGACATTTTCACTTACGTTACATAAGTACTTCATAAAGAAATGTACATTAAAACAACTTCTCAAGCCTATACCCTTCCAAGAAATTGAATTACATAATTTTTGATTTGTAATCTCCAAGTTCATTTATTTAAATTGTTACTACAATCAACATTTTTTTATTAATTTTTTTGTGTAGATTTTAAATATATACCTGGTGTTGACATACATAAGGATTGTAAATAGGAAATAACGATGCGATATTTGACAGAAAAAGAGCGAAATGAAAATATTGAGAGGATGTGGCGATCGTACTAGAACACAACTTTTTTTGTGAGCAATTCAGTAACAGGAATCTCAGTCACAAGATCCACAGTTTCCAAAATAGAATGAACATTTTCTGAACCCGGACATGTGAGAAACCGCCATAGGTCGTCTAATAACCGAAGGAGGAACTGAGTTAGATATTCTCTTGTCTCTACAAGAGGACTAGCCGCAAATAATGACATTTTTCAAAGGTCAGTTATAAATATTTTAAAGAAACATGAATGGCATCCCTACAGGGTTCAAATAGTGCAAGAGCTTAACGGAGAAGATCCTGATCGCAGACTTCTGCGAGATAGTGGTAGAGTGAGTGGTGTAATCTCGATGACGACTTTTTAAATTGAATCATATTTTCTGACGAAGCAACATTTTACCTAAATGGAAAAGTGATCGCACCTGAAAACCCGCATTTGATGGATGAAACGCACTCGCAGTTTCTTAAATATTGTTGGATAGATATTGGATAGGCAGAAGGGGAACTGTTGAGTGGAATCCAGGATCACCTAACCCAACTCCGATAGATTTCTTTTTATGGGACTATCTAAAGAGTAAGGTTTAAATAAACGGCCCACATACAGTAGAGGAGTTATTTTTAAAGAATTCGTACAGAAATAAAATTTATTCCACTCGAAACTTTGGTTTAAGTTCGTGAAGAATTTCAGTGCAGATTTGAGTACTGTATTGCACTAAATGGTGGTCAGTTTAAACATTTAATTTAATTGCTTTTCTTTATTTTGTTATTTTTTCTTTATTGTATGTAATAATGATTCCAATACACGCAATTAAAAAGTATGTAAACTATCAAATTATTGACATATTTGAAGATTTTATTATATCCAAATTAAAAAATAAAAATAGAAAAGAGTATTCATTTTCTTGGTCACAGTTGTTTAAATAAATTAAATAAAAATGATTTGAAAATAATTAATAAATTATTTCCACATTTAGCTCTGTGAGCTCTTTTTAATTAATTTAATTCAATTCGTTTCGTTTAATTTTATTTGGGTTTGATTGAATTAAATTGGTTTAATTTAATTTAAATCGATTTAGTTTAATTTGATTTAATATGATTGGTTGAGTATAGTTGAATTAACTTAATTGATTTATTTTAACATCTTTAAGCTGTACTGACGAGGGATAGATCCCGAAACACGTGTCTGCAGATGGCCTTATATTAAGTAAAGTTCCTTTTGTTTGTTTTTGCATTAAATTTTTTCCGGATCAAAATTTGTTGCATTATGCAATATTTTATTGATATGCAACAGCAGGTGTACATTATGTAATTCAATGTCCGGCGTGGGTATTTGCCCGGGAAGTAGTTGTTTTAATATGCATTTGTTTAATGTACTTACGTAACGTAAGTCAGAGAGCTAAATGTGGAAATAATTTATTAATTATTTTCAAATCATTTTTATTTAATTTAAAAAATAAAATATCATATTTTTTAGCGTATTTGGTATCAGAATTTCATGCTCTTTAAAAATTCAACTTAAAAAATAAGATTTCCATTTAAAAAAAATATCGCTTACGTTATATCTTGAGACACAAAAGACGATCCTTAGGTGACAATTACAGTAAAATATATCTCATTTAAAATAAAAGTTGTGTGTTCGAGGATTTTTTTTTCAAAAACGTTTACTGAAAGATTTATTGCGATAATTCCAGACGTTATACTCGCACCGTATAAAATTATACAGTAATTGGTTGATCTAACGAAAATGCCAAGTGATCAATGAGTACCGATGTGAAGTTACCTACTGATTTCAAACCATGGATTTGTCCGGCTCATCCATCATGGCAGAGGCGCCGGGTAAATTATTTATTTTAATAATATATCATCTTTATTGTAGAATTTACATTAAGTATAATACAATACATTTTATATAATATTCTTACTAAATGGCTATCGGCCATCGATCTTTCAGCCATTTTAATAATATATATCCCAATTGTACTAAAAACTATCCAACTTAATTTAAAATAATTAGACATATCAAATTCAAGGTCCAAAACGAAGATGTTTGTCAGAATTCAAGAACTTGTTTTTCTTATTAGATTATTGCCAAAGGTTTAAATTATCATTTAAAATAATAAAATCAGGGGTATGTATTTCGTAACTTAAAAAAAAATAAAGTTCAGCCACGGATTTCGTTTAGAGACACGACCTTTTTTAAGTCCAAAGCGAAGGTATTTGTCACAACTCAGGAACTTGTTTTTCTTATTGGATTATTGCTAAAGGTCCAAATAATCATTTAAAACAATAATATCCGGGGTATGTATTTCGTAACTTTTTAAAAGATTTTTTTTAAATTCAGCCACGGATTCCCTATAAAGAGACGAATTTTTCTAAGCATAAAACGAAGGCGTTTGTCACAATTCAGGAACTTGTTTTTCTTATTGGATTGTTGCTAAAGGTCTAAATAATCATTTATAATAATAAAATCAGGAGCATGTATTTCGTAACTTTTTTAAAACGTTTTCAACGCTTAGCCATGGATTTCGTATAAAAATCTCATTTTTAATCTTATTATGCGCAATATCTGTCTGAGAGTTTAAACTTGTTTTTAAGAAAAATACAGAGTTCATACCCCTGATTTTATTCTTTTATATGATTATTTAGACCTTTAGCAACAATCCAGTACGAAAAACAAGTCCCTGAATTGTGACAAACACCATCGTATCGTTTTGGACTTGAAAAGTTCGCCTCTATACGAAATCCGTGGCTGAGCTTTACATTTTCTAAAGTTACGAAATACATACCCCTGATTTTATTGTTTTAAACGATTATTTGGACCTTTAGCAACAATCTGGTAACAAAAGCAAGATCCTGAATTGTGATAAACACCTTCGTTTTGGACCTTGAATCTGATATGTCTAAGTCTTCATTCGGGGCTAATAATTCAAAATAAAATTTAAGTTGGATATATATTATCATAGTTCTTACACAATTTGGTTATTTTCATTCGTTAATAAATTGTGAATCACTTTTAGAAAATATTATTTACATGGCGCCTCCACCATGGGTAACTTCACATCGTTTTTTTTTTTAAATCTGGGTAACTTCACATCGGTTCTATGAGTTAGCATTACTGAATTTAATTTGGAACATCTAGAAATGTACAGAACTAAATTTAAAAATAATGCTAACAAAGTAAATCGGTGAATATAGTGTTAGTAACAGAATGGTTAAACGTATGCCAATAAAGTAAATTAAGAAAAAGCGTGAAGTAATGTATGGGTATTTGTCTGGTATGTAGTACTTTCAATAGATATTTGTTACGTTTAATAAGTTATTCTGTAAGTTGTAAGTGAAATATTATTTTCAGTTTTAATTGATACTGCAATGAAAACATTTTCAATTAAATAATTGTATGAAATAAATATGAATAAATTATTAAAAATCAACCAATAAAACACAGATTAGATTGAATAACTTTAAATTCTCGACTAGTTTCGGATTATTAGCCCATTTTCAAGAGAACATAATAATAACCCGAAACAAGTCGAGAATTTAAAGTTATTCAATGTAATCTGTGTTTTATTGGTTGATTTTTAATAATTTATTCATATTTATTTCATACAATATGAACTACCAATGTCTAAATATTAAAACTATTAATTAAATAATTACTAATTAATTCAAGGGCCGAACATTTTTAGATGGGTATGATAACAGAATTATTTATGAGGGGCAACCAGAACATTATTTACATTAAAAAAAAAAACATTTATTTAAGAAATTTGAAATTCAGGGGTGATTATCAGCTATTGTCATTGGTATCATTAATTCACTATTTTCCTTGAACAGATTTTTGGTTTGTGTTTTGATCTTATCGATTATATGCCTACCTAGACTGCAAATGTCAATAATTTACTGGAAAATACTGGCTTAAAGTGCAAAAGACATGATCGACTTCTATAAGTTTTTGCACTGCAAATTAATAGTGTGGCGAACAATTTGAATTTTAAAATTTCCCTTATTTTTCCACGATATATTTAAGATTTTTTCTTTGAAACATTTTATGGATTATTTCCTTCATGATTAAATAAAAGTATACAGTATAAATATAATTGGAAAAAATATCAAGCGCCATTTTTTGCCTAATTTCAAGTGGAGTCGCCAACAATTTGGATCTACAAGATCTTGTTCTTTTTTATTATATTTCCATGACTCCGTTTTAAGATTTTTTTCTTTATGGATTTTTTTTTATTTTAAGGTTAAATAAAAATATACGATATAGATCATATAATTGGAAAGATAGCATAAACGCCATCTTTTGCTTAATTTCAAGTGGCATCGTCAATATTTTGGGTCTACAAGTAGACTATCGAGATAGTTGTTTCGTCCACTAAAGAAATGCGAACTTCTGTTTATGAGAATAGCAAACGAAATTCATTTAATAAAATCTTAGGCAAAAGATACTTACATAATTCATATCAGGTTATTTAATCACAACATAATATCAGTACAACCGCCTTCGTCAAGGTATTGCATGTGGAACAAACTGGTCTGAATTCATAGGCTAGATGAATGGTTGAACATTTTAATAAATACAACATAGATACTAGGATTGAAACCAATAAAAAACAAACAGTGGAGATTTTCTTGTCAAAAATATGTGAAATACTTGCATCAAGCTTATTATTATTGAATATTATTAAAAATATAATAATAATTAATAATCATATTTGATCAATTCGAAATAATTTTCGGCCTACAAGTAAAGATTTGCATGACGTTTGTCTAAAATAATAAAATACTCTGAATTTTAAATTCTCTGCATTTTCCAGTGCTTTTCCAATTTTCCTTTTTAGTCGCACTTCTGTAATATCATATTTATCGTAAAGAAGGTAAACATATTTACATAAGAAAATCAATTTGTTATACCTGATTTCGGCCGGTCAATGTTGTATAAATATATCTAAGTCCCATATCCCACCCATTTCCCAGCGTATATTAGCCTTAAGTAAAAAATTGCCAATAAATCTGATAATCTACCCCTTCTTACAAAATTCTGTATTCCCCATAACCCTAATATCCTTCCTAAATAAAACATCCTGCAATCACCATTCATCAATTCATTTGCGCAAATCATCAGGACAGTTTAGCTAGCTAGCATAGATTTTTCTTTAACTTCGTCATAAATTCACGACAGGGCAGAAAAACCTCTGGTCGATAGCCCAGGGAGACTAACACCTGTATTCTAATTATTTATAATGTTGAAATTATCTATATAGTCTGAATAAAAATATGTATCGAGCGTATAACAAAAATTGAAGACGTAGTTGGCGTTGGAAGTCTCGAGTCATGTCTGTACTAAGATCACACGCGTGAAATGCTGGTTGCGGTCAACATGACAACCAGTATTTTACGCGTACGCGTCTGATTTTAGTTCAGACATGACTTTAGATTTTGCCAACGATTTTTGTTATACACTCGATATATATAAGTATTAAAAACCGTTGAGTTTGACTTCCAGTTTTGGCTGGTAATTAAGTAAATAAAATTAAGTAGGTTAAATGTTTATTTCATTAATCACAACTAACAACGAATTAATCAATGTATTCCCCTTTGTTATTTACAACTTTTTCCCAATTTACAACAAGACCTAGTAATAATTATGATTTTAAAATAATTATATTACACCTTTATGTTTATTTTTAAAGCAAAAAATATATAATTATGGTTACAGCGCTTTTGTTCACTAATCGAAAAAAGCATGATTTGTTGTTGTGTTTGTAACCAACAAATTAAAACTAATTAAACGAATACGTAAAAAGTGTTTTCTTTTATTAAACAAATAAAGAAATGTTATTAATTTCCGACATATACAATCTAAATCAAAATCTCTCTCTATTATATTATCATTATAATTCATTAATTTGTACCTACACATTCACTTTGAAACAAAAAGGGAGATTTATTTAAATTGTAACAAAAATTATTACACTATTAATCATAATAAATTAAAGACGACGCAAGCGCCACCTTTTGCCTAATTTCAAGTGGCATCGTCAACGATTTGGATCTACACGGTAGACGACCGAGAATCATTGTTTCGTCCACTAAAGGAAGGCGAACTTGTCCTATTTATGAAAACAAGGAAAACGAAATTCACATTTAATGAAACGTTCAGTCACCACACTAGTCTGATGAGGTTCGAAAAACCGAAATGGCCATCACTAGTTACGCTAGATAAATGGTGGCTGAACGTTTCAGTAAATGTGTATTACACTATTTGTAAATAAAACAACAGATTTAAAAAATAAACTAATAAAATTTACTGAAGGACACTGTTACATAAATTTTGTGAAACTTAAAAAAATGTTTTATTTAGAAATAGTCATGTAGTTTTATCAAGTGAAAGTCTCAACCTAAGATTATGCAAAATTTGTTGATTAAAAATTTTCAGCATAATATAAGAACAATATAAATCTATTTTATTTTGTTTATTTACTAATATGTTTGTGTTATACTCTTTATGTTTTTTAGTGTGTTCTAATTTTAAATATAACGGTTAGTGATTTTAAAGTTAAAGGCATTTGGTTTGTTTCTACTAACTTCTATATTTTAAGTTAAAACTACTTGGAAAAATGTAGACTAATTGCCATTAATAATGTGAATAACCCTAAGTCAAAACTTGTTGGAAAAATAAATAAGTTTGAGAAGTCGCCTTCCTTCACCCTTGAGTTTGCCTTTGAACTCTAGTGTGGAGGAAGACGGCTCAATAAGCCCATCCCAAAATTAATCAAGTGTGATATGCCATTTTTAATAATTGTTAAATTTTATGTAAGAAATCTTTTCAGTGTATAATTGTCAATGAAACTCATCTTCCGATCAAAAAATAAAAGGTTTATTATAGTTACTTTTTACAAATCTATGAATGCAACACTTGATGTTATTTTGTATAAACTAGCAGGAAATCCTGGAGAACTTAATTTCAATCTACAAATAAGTAATAAGTATAATTATCTCTTTAAATTTCTGTTAAATTATTTTGATAAAAATTACGAAGGCTTAAACGGAGTTATTTTTATTATTGGAAATATTTATTTCTATTATTAATATCTTTGAAATAGGCATCTACAAAAGTAATTACTTACGAAATTATAAATCTGAACTTTTCGCCACAACACACTACAAAAAAAAAAACGTAGGAGCGCTACTGACGAAACAAACGATATATTTAATAAATAGATATATTTTATTATTACATTCTACATTACATAATTATTTTTTATCTCAAGAAACTATTCGTTATAACTTAATAATTCGGTTCTCATTGAGAACATGAATAGTTTTTTGAGATATAAAATAAATATGTAAAATATAGGATGTAATAATAAAATATATTTATTCATTTATTAAATTAAAGATAGATTTAAAAGAAGATATATAATTGAATAGTTATTTAGTAAGAGCAGAAGCTTACACAGATAACCTAATGCTTATTTAACAATCGATATTTGTCCTGTTTTTGTGTGGTCTCATTGAAGCTGTTGACCTGAATCTAAGCGGCACAGTGCCAAAGTGCTTTTCGAGTTTTATCCTACCTCTTCGAAAATATCCAAATCATAAGTATTGTCATCGTCCGCGAAGTAAAAGACTCCAGTGTGCGCATACTTCTTTATCCACTCGAGGCCCTTATTACGATTTGAGACCCCTCTGGGTTTCGGACCCTTTTTCTTCTTCTTGTACTGTTCCGGCATTGGCGCTGCAATTACAGTTGTCTGGTTATTCGTGAAAAGGCCTTTTGTACTTGCTGTTTACCTAATAGATGATAAAAGGGAAGTCCGGTTTTCATTAAAAGTTCTGAGACGTGCCGGGATTTTCTGTCAGCGTCCTCGATTACAAGCCAGTGGACGTTCGGCACTAACATTAACGTGTGTGCTAATCTAGTTAATTCGGCTATTTGCTCAGGTCTCCTATACGTTGGAGTTATTATGTATAATGGTGGCAAATCTGCATCCGTATCTATATTTATCTGCTATAAATAATGTACCATATTTATGCACTATAATAAACAGTACGAACTAGGACGAGTTCTACTTACGGCTAATTTATGCGTCTTGTCTAGGTTGCTATCTGTGTCGTTGAATTTTAGTTTCTCACTAGCATATATTTGTGATAGGTCACTACCACTGTTATCCGCAAGGATCCATGCATTAGTTTGATTGTATTGATACAATATCACAGACACGACGAATATTATAATTAGGTACATTTGATACATTTTTATGGGAAGCCTCATCTTGACTACTTCTGCCTGAAACAAGAGAAATAGAAATTATACACTTTTCAAATAATAACATTTTTTACATAGCTAAATAATACACCGGGTGTCCACTATCAATATATACGTATTCAATTATTAGATGCGCGTTAATCAGGAAATTCCAATAATTAACGACCACGTTGAGCTAATATACACACCGCTCTTCAAAGCTGTAATTCCCGGCACTACAAAAACAATTACCGCTACAACTTAATCCCTTAATCCCTCCACTATGATGTAATCCGCCTTATAAAAAGAAAAATTGTACGGTTTTAGTTTGATAATGACAAGTGTAAATTGTTGAAACTATAGTCACTAGATATAAAATTCAGTTATACAAAGTAAAAAGTGTTTTATTATAATATTAGGTGTTTGGCATTTTTTTATAATATTGCAATGCACAAATAATAAATAATATAGGCTTTAAATGGTTGTTTTATTGAAAAAAAAAGTAGCAAAAATACGCCACTTTTTAAAATTTTGATTTCTGGAGTATATAGGGGCCTATAAAAGTTAATTTCTAAAATTATTTTTATTTTATACAGGGTGTTCGAAATACCATAAAAGTATCAACGTTATTTTCTTAAATGGAATACCCTATATATTATCATATTTTTGGATTCTACGTTCAAAATAACGGTAATTTTCGTTAAGGTTATTAGTACCTAATGGTTTTTGAAATTATTTGAATTTTAACAAGCTAATTTTCAAATGCCATCTACTTTACAAGTATTTAGGTTACGTGCGCGAAATTTGCAGAGCAGTATAAAAATGAATAAAATTTTATTTACCAATTATAAGAAATTTTTATTTTAATACAGGGCGACCAGAGAATGGAAGCAACCAAAAAATATTTTTAAGGAGCTGTAACTTCATTTATTTAAATGGACTGCCATATTTTTTAAGTTGTCAGTAAATATTGTTTTTAATTATCTTATAAAAGTTTATAAATAGAAAAGAGTATTCATTCTTTTTAATTTATTTAATTAATTTGATTTAGTTTCGTTTAATTTTATTCGGTTTTGATTTAAATTGAATTAATTTGGTTTAATCTTATTTAAATTGATTTAGTTTAATTTGATTTAATATAATTGATTTAATTTCGCTGATTGTATTTGAATTAATTTAATTGATTTATTTTAACATCTTTAAATTATGTAAGGCATAGCTGTACTGATGAGGGATAGATCCCGAACATGTGTCTGCAGATGGCTTTATATTAAGTAACGTTCCTTTTGTTGTTTTTACATTAAATTTTTCTCGGATCAAAATTTGTTGCATTATGCAATATTTTATTGAAATGCAACAGCAGGTGTACATTATTTAATTCAATGTCCGGCGTGGTATTTGCCCGGGAAGTAGTTGTTTTAATGTGCATTTGTTTAACGTACTTACGTAACGTAAGTCAAAAGTCACAGAGCTAAATGTGAAAATAATTTATTAATTATTTTCAAATCATTTTTATTTAATATATTTAAATAACTGTGACCAAGTGAGTGAATAAATACTCTTTTCTATTTATTAAATAATCATAGTTCTGAATAGCCAAACCATATAAAAATATCAAGATGGTGCAGTATCTTGAAAAAAAAAAGAGAGATAGCGGTTTCAAATCTTCATAAACAGATATCAGTTAAATACGTGTTAATTTTAAATTGTTCTGCAAAAAATATTTCCGAAGATATTAAATATAAAGCGTGTTTAAATTCAACATGAAGAATATCTCAAGAAGTGTCTGCCGTTGAAAGTTGAAATATGCCGTACTGTCAATTGTAATAAATAAGAACAGTTAATATTATGATGCTCTAATTTATTTAGCAACAATGTATGGTAACAACCTCCAATGAGATATGACCCTTGAAGTTTAACAAATTTTCGCTGCACACTCAACAATTATGGCTTGTTGGTGATATTTAGAAACCTAATTTTATGGCTATCGTTAATATTTTAAAATAAAAATTTAATCTTATTATTGATGTCATTCAAAGCATAATGATTGTATCGTTCTACAGATATCGTTAGATTTTCTATAAAAATAAGATAGCTCTCAAAAACTTAACAAAGTATTGTACGTTTTTGAGTGCCTTATGTTTGCTGAAGAAAATTTTCACTTACCCCTTGGTGGAACAAATATTTATTCTCTATGTTTGTGTTTAAAAACAAACAAACATTACATTTTCTTTCTTTCTTTCTTTCTTTCTTTCTTTCTTTCTTTCTTTCTTTCTTTCTTTCTTTCTTTCTTTCTTTCTTTCTTTCTTTCTTTCTTTCTTTCTTTCTTTCTTTCTTTCTTTCTTTCTTTCTTTCTTTCTTTCTTTCTTTCTTTCTTTCTTTCTTTCTTTCTTTCTTTCTTTCTTTCTTTCTTTCTTTCTTTCTTTCTTAATCTTATCCTCTTTTACCCGTATTGGATGTCGAAGACATTACATTTTACGATAATAAAAAACTTGTACCGAAACATTTTTACGACAGTTAATTATTTGATACTTAGTGAAAGTTAATTCTATTTTATAAACTTAAATAATTTAATAATTTTTGAAATGTATTTGGTTTTGCAACAATTATTTTACTACACTCAGTTTTAATTTATTTACACAGCATTTTTAATTGCCGTTATCCTTGATAAAAAAGTATAATGGTTGGATTAACAAGTACATATATAAAAGTAATTAGTAAAGCACAGATAAGAATTTTTTGTTCATTCCATTACTGATAATTTTCTTTTGATCCTTGTTTATTACTGTACCCATTATAATATAAAGGAGAAAGTATTGTGATCATGAACAAAATAAAAATAGTTATGCTTATTCCGAGGTTTGGCAATAGTAAATATCTTCATTATTATTGTATAAAAAAATATTTTGATATATATCTATCGACCAGTAGATTTTCAGTCATTTTTTACGGTCAATTAATTTAATATCGAAATGTATTTTAAAGTTAATTTCAAAGTTGATTTCGTAACAGAAAATATGTCTATTGTAACAATGTGATGGATTAAACCAGTAATAACACAAGAGTTTCCTTACTTTACCTTTTATTTAACATGTTACAAACTATAGTTTGTTATTGATAATGACCACTTTGTGTGTGGAAATGCAGATCTAACGTGTTAAATAAAAAGTCAAGTAAAGAAAAAACTCTTGTGTTATTATTGATATTAACACTTCACGTGAACTCAAAACTCTTTTATCTGATTAAAGCAAACCCAATGCTATTATATGCTAAAGGTAGGCGAAGTTGATCTTTTTTGATACCTCAAAATGTTTCCATTATTATGAAATAATTATTTTTTTTATTTATTTATTTTTCATAAATGGTTTTATTTCATAATAATGTAATAATTTTGAGGTAACAAAAAATATCGAAAAGTTCAACTTTGCCTATATATGGTAAATAATCGCTACTATTCTATAAGAAAAATGTTGAATTTAACGTGTACGTTTATTTTTATCATTACAGTTAATGTAATATATATATATATATATATATATATATATATATATATATATATATCATGGAATATGAAATTAATAAATAATGTACACTTTAAATTTAACATTTCCCGTATAGAATAGTTCCGAATAGCATTGGGTGGGTCAGCTTTAATCAATTACAATGTTAGAATTAAGATATTTTCTGTTAAAATATCAACTCTTAAATGAGCTTTTAAAATACATTTCGTTATTAATTTAATATAAGAACACGAAATTGCGTTAGATGTGCAGCAAATTTGATTTAAATTTAGGGCACATCTTTTCCAGAGGAAACACCACTAATACGATGCGAAGTTTTCACAATTTAAATTTCTATGAGGCATTGTTAAAAATACTATAAGTTAATCAAACCATCTAACTTATTGTAAATATATTCTATCAATATTATCATGTGTTTAATGAGAATAAAACAAAAAATATAATTTAATATTTAAAAAATGAATATATTTTGCAGATTATTGATCTGGGAATAATTCAATACATCCAGCATTAAATTTTAAACGACCAACACTGAGCGACCGATACTTTATTTCCTTGCAAATGCCAACAAACCGCCTGGAAATAAAGCCAATGCAAATTTAGCCTCGTTCAACGGACAGGAACGTGTGCAGGAATTGAAGGTGTTTTTTTTATTATTTTATATACTTGTCAATGTTTTTTTAAATAAATCAATAGTTTTAATATTTAAATTTGTTTCATTGAAAATTTGGGGGATTGATTTGTAATATCATCTATTAAATTTAGAGATATTTGAGTGTCTCAAGATAAAGGACATCCCATAATCCGCAGGGTGGGTACTTTATCTCAAATTTTAATGATATATGAAAAAATAGTTACATTTAATCTCTCACGTTTTCGGGTAAATAATTGAACTGCTGTAGAATGAAATCCCTATTGTAAATCCATGAGGGATTAAATTGATAATTTTAAATAGGCATTTCTATTTTTTTTATTAAGGAATCGAAAAGAGCAGAAACAGTAATATACCGCGTGTACAAATAAGACCGGCTATATCTCGGGAGCTATGTATTCTAGAGCTTTTAAATAAAAAAAAAATAATGAAATTGGTCATGAGAAAATTCTGGAAATAATTTTCAAGTTCGTAACTTTTCCGGTAGGGGACGTAATGAACGGGCAAAAAATGTAGTAGTAGTAAATATCTTAATTATCATATATTTGTACAATAGTTTAAAATAATATAGTAAGTATTACATTTTTATTTTGATAAATAGCCATCGGCCAGTAGCCTTTCAAAAATATAATATTGCGATTCTCTCAACAACAAAAAAACATTTAATATACTACGATAATCTTTATAAAAAAGTGTAATGATTTTCAATATTTAACCCTCACCCATACATAGTACAAATTTTCTCGATTACAGTGTCATTTATCGCTAATAGAAAAAACATGTTTTTGGTAAAGTTCAGGTATTTTTGATATGCTATAATCGATTCCAAAATAAAAAAAAATACACTAACTCAATATAAGAAATATTACAGGAATTACTGCAAGAGCACTTTCCGGGCTCTGTAATATTTGATAATCCTGTATCCGAGGATCTAGCCGAGCCTAATACATGGATGTGCATCGAAATGTGACTGAAATGTTTCGATTTCTTGGATTTTCATTACAGTATCTGATTTAAAAAAATAGAGTATTTATCAAATTTATATATCGGTTTCAAAGATAGAGAGGATTAAAAAATGCAAAAACTAATTAAATAATGCATATTAAAGGAAGACGATTCATAGAAGTACAGTTTTCATACTAGAATTAAAAGAAAAATTATAAGACATATATACAAACATCTTTATTCAGACAACATTACATAAGCTTATACATACATTTACATTTATTAAACAAAAATAAATATTGTGTTAGTCTGTCCGAGCCATCGACCTGGGGTCTTTCTGCTCTTTATAAGACAATTTAATAAATTAATTTATTTTGGAATATTTACAAGCCGCTTCTGGCGTCTTTTGTCTAGAGTAATCGCAGATATACAAAAAAATACAATGTCCGGTTGTTATGTTGATAAGCTGTTTACGATTGCATGATTTGTCTGAAATATAATTGCACAAAATTTGGAATGCTAAAAATTCTCCGTTTGACAATGTTTTGAATGGTACCAATTTGCTTGTCTGAAGTAATTATAGCTTTTAAAATGATGGGACGTAGGTATAATTAATTGTAAAAAAAGAATGCATTCAGTTTAGAAATGTTTTTATGTAACTAAATATATGATTAATTCTTTGCAAATCGGTCGCAGCAAACAACTATTGATTTTTAAATGTTTATACTAGTTAGGGTCAGAGCGTTCTCAAGTTATATAATACGCTTCCGCAAACTCTATAAATCTTTGTGTGCAATTAAAATCTATACACGAACAGTTGTAAAATAGTTTAAATTGTGTTATTAGCCTGAACTTTTATAGGCATCGAAATATAAATTTTGTAAATTAGTGAAATCCAGACAGAACTGTCAATAATTTTATTACTTGATAACTAAAACTAAGAAGTGTGAAATAATATAAGTATTATATGTTGTACCTTTAAAAATGTATACTAACAAATCACTAAAAATTGTTTAAACAATGTTTGTTTATAGATTATAATTACACACAAAGATTCGTTCCAAAAATTCTTGTCGACAATAAATCTGTGAAACATAAAGCTAGAAACTGTTTTAATTTAATTATTAATTGTTCTGTCTTTTGTTATCTATTGTAGTTTTTTTTTAATAAATATATGAAACTTAAAACTAAAAATTGTTTTATTTTGGTATACTTAGTATTTAAACTAAATCACTTTTTAGTTCACAGATTTATTGTAGAAATTCTAATCTACAATAAATTTATGAAACTTAAAAGTAAGTGTTCATCAAGCAACAGCCTAAACTATAAAATAATAATAGAAAAAAGTATTTATTCACTTGGTCAGGATTTTTTTAGATAAATTAAATAAAAAGAATTTGAAAATAATTAATAAATTAGCTACTGTGACACTTTCACTTATGTCACATAAGTCAAAATGTCGCAGTAGCACACATTATTCCCTCATTATCTACTATGACATTTTGACTTATGTTATACAGGGTGAGTTTTTTTCGATGTTCTCTATGGGGATCTCGGAAACTATAAGAGATAGAAAAACGGTTAAATGGGGAAAGAAGTGCAGTTTTATAAGATGAATAAAATGACACTTTCAAAATATTTGAAAAAGTCAAGGGTAACTAGATATTTTGAAAAAAGTAAAATGTGTCAATTTTTTTAAATCAATATTTCTCTATTATTATCATAGATAGAAAAGAACTGTAAAGGACAAAGTTGTAGAAAATTTTACACAGATTAATAACAAAAAATAAAAAAATTCGCCCATATTTTGGGAGATATGACACAAATTTACCTTTTTTTAAATGGAAACAATAGTTGGCTATGACTTTATTTTTTTCCCTTTAATCCGATATCACATATGCCATAGTTATTTTTAAAATAAAATAAGTTACAGTCGTTTTTAATTTTACCATACACCAAAAAATAGTTAGCCATGAAAAAGACAATTTGATTTTTTGTTATTAATCTGTGTAAAATTTTCTACAACTTTGTCCTTTACAGTTTTTTTCTATCTATGATAATAATAGAGATATATTGATTTCAAAAAATTGACACATTTTACTTTTTTCAAAATATCTAGTTACCCTTGACTTTTTCAAATATTTTGAAAGTGTCATTTTATTCGTCTTATAAAACTGCACTTCTTTCCCCATTTAACCGTTTTTCTATCTCTTATAGTTTCCGAGATTCCCATAGAGAACATCGAAAAAAACTCACCCTGTATATGTACTTTAAAAACAAATGCTCAATAATGGACATTTTCTGTTGCATAACAAAAAGTTATTGTATAATGCAACAATTTTTGAATCAAAAATATTTAATGCAAAAAACAAAACAAAAAATTACGAAATATAAGGCCATCGATCATTTCCACCGGAGACCGCAACGTGATTGTAATTATATAAGGCAGAGCTGTACTGATGAGGGATGAAATCTTGAAACACGTGTCTGCAGATGGCCTTATATTCCGAATTTTTTGGTTTTTTTTTGCGTTAAAAATTTTCGATTCAAAAATTGTTACATTATACAATGAGTTTTTGTTACGCAACAGCAAATGTCTATTATTGAGCATTTGTTTTAAAGTACTTATATAACATAAGTCATAAGTCAAAATGTCATAGTAGACAATAATTTATTAATTATTTTCAAATTCTTTTTATTTAATTTATATAAAATAATAATTAAATATTTCAGCAAACATAGTATATATCTAAAACACATTTATGAATAATCTAGTATACTAAAAGAATTTTTCCACTGTAAATTTAGAGAGTAGACGGATAGTTACTCACATAGTTTTCATATATAAACTTTTCAGTTTCAGCTACAAGCCATTTTCGAGGAATGTACAAACGTTTTAAGATCTAATATATACGATTTTTAAAGGGTCGGGTATTTTAGTTCGCGATCGAGGATCGAGGGGATTGAATTTTATTGCTCTGTTAATTTCTAAGTCTTCTCGGAAGTTAAGGACTCGACCTTTATTTCCTGTTCAGAGTATTTTATAATTGTTGGAATTAAAAAAAGTGTTCGAATTTATTGCAATGTTTGGACAGATCCAAAGATTGTTTATTATTAATAATATCTTTCCGGTGTTCCTCAAATCTTGTATTAAAATTTCTACCTGTCTGTCCAATATATATCGCATCACATTCTCCGCTCTGCAATTCGTATATTCCGCTATTGTATATTTTCTCTAGTTTAAATTTATTGTTAACTAAAAGTTTACTAAGATTAATGAGGTGGGTCATGATTATGTTACTTTTATTCTATTTGAAACTTTTTATTTTCGGTGATAAGTTTTCAACGTATTGTATCTTGTTCCAATTTTTCTTTTCCCTTTTATATCCATATAAAAGTATTTCATAAGTTGTTTCTGTCTTTTTGACTTTATAATTGATCTACGATATTTTCATTGTAACCATTGTTTTTATTGCATGGAGCTGATTTAAGTAATTTTGTGGATTCATTGGGACGCCTAACAATCCATGTATGAGGGAGTGGAAGGTACTATGTATTGTTTGAGTATGTATGTTTGATGTAGTATCTGCTTTTTCGACAAATCTTATCTGTTAGGATATTGTTTCTAGTTTTTGTAACGGTGAGATAAAAAAATCTATTCTCTTTTTCTATTTGTGTTATGAACCGTATTTTTGGGTTTAATGTATTTAAAAAATGAGTAAAGATGCCTGTCTAAGGGAACTCGAAATGCAAAATACGTCGTATACAAATCTGGCCCAAAATGGATGTTTTCTTTCTTGTTTGCTTAAAATATTCAGTAAATTTGCTAATAATAAAGGGGATAGTGGTAAACTCATTGGTAAACCAAGTTTCAAATAGAATAAAAGTATCTATTAATTCAAGTGTGTGATCGGTATTAATAATTTTTGTATGTAATATTATTTCTAGTTGCGAAATTGGGATTGAAGTAAACAAACTTTTTAGTTATTTTACTGTTTCTAGTTTTTTAACTAAATATAAAGTGTTGTTGATTGCAAATCGTGAATTGAAATTGATAAAGGAGGGAGTGTTTACATAAATATTTTGTACGTTGGTGCCTTTACTACTAGACTTGTTAACTCTCCTATTGATTTAAGATAAAAACAAATTTTTATGTTGTACTAAAAAAATCTCAAATTTATTTAATCTATTCAACAAAGACTACTAAATATACAGACCGGATTACTCGACTTGCGTACTGCTCTAATGCCATCGGGTTAAATGGTAACAATTATTTTTACTTGTAGCTATAATGATAAAAATTTAAATTTTCTCTCAAAAAGCAATGACTTATGGTCATTAATTAAAATTATTTCATTTAGATGAAAATAAAATTCCAAATAAGGTAAAGAAATTATTGTGAACGGGAGGTGAATGAATTCTCCCGTGTGGACTCCGAGATAAGGAAATCCCCACTCCAATATTCATTATATTATATTTAGTAGGCTCTGATTCAACCTGTCTAATTATCGAAGAGTTAAGACTATTATCAAAGGAGTCATTATAATTCCTGGTCTAATAAACTGAAACTAATTCTTATATTTTAAATGACGTGAACAATTTTAAAATACATTACGTTTTCAATTTAGTAAACATAATTTTTTATACCACTTTTTATTAAACACTTATTTTGTTATAGTAGAGATTACTCAAAGAATAACTGTTTAATAAAAAGTGACACAAAACGTTACCCGTTTTCCTATTTATTACTTACAATAAAGTTTTAAAATGTTTTAAACAAATTTATTAAGAATCGTATGTTATTTGAAATATTTACAATAATTTCATTAGTTTAAAAAATAAACGCTCTGTATTATTTTATATTCAATTGCTATTTAAGTTATATTGTATCGAGGTTTTGAACAAATTGTTTACTTCACGCAATTCTCTTTAAAAAAACTCCTCGGGTCACTCGATTTATTATACCGTAACACTCATTAATCTTCATGAATTCCAGCACAATTGTATTTCGCGTTAAATATACAAATCTAGAGCAGAATTGATATAAATACATCTGATTCTGAAAGTTTATTGTTCCAATTTTTCAATCGTAAATTTAAAATAATGCCAGTGTTTTCCCTGTAATAAAAATTAATATATCCGCCAACATTATTTTTTATTACGAAAAAAAATATATATATTTCGATAAAAAATATATAGTGAAGTTCATTGAAATAAACCGACAGCATTTCTATTAATTAAACATGATAATTGTAATAAATAAAACAAACAAATATACAAAATATAACAAAACCATTTTTGTAACAACTATGCATGCAATAAATATTATTATATACAAACATCTTTATTCAGACGATATGACAACAGAAATTTACAAAACGTATTATAACAATATGTACAATTGTGTTAGTAGTCTGTCATAGACAATCGAAAATATTATTATTAATAATAATTTATATATACAAACACCTTTATCCAGACAACATTACATACGCTTATACATACATTTATATTTACGTAACAAAAATAAATATTGTGTTAGTCTGTCCGGTCTTTCTGCCCTCAATAATTTATTTATTTATATATGATAATTCAGTTGTCTTAATTCCAACCAAATTTTCAAAGAATAATACATTATGTTTCTTACAAACGAAGGAATATTGTAAGCGCCATATATGTTTGGGGCGTAATAATATGTAATAAACCATAATAAAGGATAATATATCATACATATTTTTTCATCATTGGGTTCCGCAAAATTATATACATTGTATAAAGGTTCCATATAAAATAAAATTTGGGAATCACTAGTCCACAGTGATTCCCAGTTTGGGAACCACACGGTCTCTAAGTAACATCGTTTGTGTTTTGTTAGTCGAAGGATGAAATTAGGGAGATGATATTTATAATATTGTTGGTTATTTTAGGTGTCCATATTTATTATCATAAATCATTAATTATGATAAATATAATAAATATGGACGTAGTTTTGTTAATGGTTGAATGTGAATTAATAATATTAGATCGTATGCAGTCTAAGATTTGTTCTGGAACGAAAATGATTGGAAGGTTCTGGATATTAAGCTGAAAGAGGTGATAAGAGAATAAGTAGGAGATTAATTTCATGGACTGTATTAAATGCCTAATATTTTTTGTGCGAAACAATAAATCTGGGGTAGTTAATTGACAGTTATTCATGAGGTATGTTGGATATATTCAGAAATATTAATTATAATAAAAAAGAGTATTTATTCACTTCTCCACAGTTTGAAGTTTCCGCAGTGGAGAAACGAAAACCTCTAGACTCAGCGTCGTTGTTGACTTTGTCGATGACGGCCTGAAGTTGGCGTGTTATGGCAGTGATGGTATCTTCTACCATATATAATATTAGGTCATCGACGTACAGGCACTTTCCAATAGGGGATTTGACAGACAGCAATATCGTTTATAGCAATAGCGAATAGGGTGACACTTATGGTTGAATCTTGGGGTATACCGTTCTCCAACACAAAAGGTGCGCATTCGACTTCCCCCAATTTTACTCGAAATAACTGATCAGACATGAATGACTTAATAAAGAGGGCAAACGGCCCCTCAGTCCCCATTCATGTATTTTCTGAAGAACTCCATACCTCCAGGTCATGTCGTATGCTTTCTCTAGATCGAAAAACACCACAATGAGGTGTTTCCTCTCAGGGAGGCATCCTGGATGGAGTTCTCCAGATGGACCAGATCATGCTGTGGAATTTTTTGAACCCCTGCTTGGTATTTAACCAGAAGATGATGTTATTCTAGGATCCATACCAGGCGATTATTTATCATTTTCTCTAAAATTTTTCCCAAGCAGCTGGTTATAGATATAATCCGGTAACTACTTGCGTTTGTGGGGTCCTTGTCAGGTTTTAGAAGAGGCAAAATAACGGCCAACTTCCAATTTGAAGGATAAACACCACTATCCCATATCAGATTATACAGATCCAACAAATATTAGAGGGAAATTGTCGGATCATCTGATACGGGATTCCATCCGGCCCAGGTGCTTTGGATGAACCATTTGACCCTATTGCCTGCTCCAGTTCCTTGAGTGAAAAATTAACATTATATGTTAAGGACTCCATAGAGGAGAAATCGATAGAGACCTCGAGATTACTTTTTCTACCCAGGAATGTAGCGTCATAATTTTGAGAGCTACTAGCGGAGTGAAATCGAATTGCAATTGCGTCCGCAATCTCCGCTGTATCGGTCACATCATGATTGTTTACTTTTAAGATGGGTGCTACTGCAGGGAATTTTTTCCCCTTCTTTCACACCTTGCTCATAGGTGTGGAAGCAGTGATTGACGACACGTAGCTCTCCCATGATAGTTACTTGCCTTCAAGAATTTTGCGGCGAGCAATATCCCTCCGCTTCTTGAAGGCTATCAGGTTCAGGTATAGTTATTTCGGAACTTATATAAGGCTATCTTTCTCTCCTCTATAGCCACCTTAATGTCGTGGCTCCACCATGGTATCGGTGGATCGATCATTTTTCCACTTGATTTTGGAATATATTTGCCAGCTGCTTCTAAGACCCTTTGTGTAAATTCCTGCACGGCTGTCTCGGACATATGTATCGGGCGTGTGAGACTGGCTTGAATACCATACCGGTCTGCCCTGTCGAGACACCATCTCCGGGGGACAGTACGTCTTACCCGTTTAGAGATGGATTTAATCAATACCGGGAAGTGATCACTACCGTGCAGGTCATTTAAGGTTTGCCACGCAAGATTTGTGGCAATACGGGGAGATGAAAATGATAAATCCACAGCCGAAAACACAAATGAGTGGGTGATCCCGTATTCAAAAGAAAGGTGTCACGTTGATCGAGGAAATCATTCGACCCCGTCGATCCTTTCTACGGGACCCCCATAGTGGATGGTGGGCATTAAAATCACTCACTAGCAGATATGGTGACGGAAGCTGGTTTTCTAGTTAATTCTTGAGTTGACCAATCGAACTCGGGAAGATACAAGGTGCATATTGTTAACTTTAAGGGATGTGTTATGTGTACCGCCAGTGCTTGGAGCCTTGTTCTGAGAAGGATCTCCCGAAAGAGGAGACCTCTCAAAAGGATAGCGACACCAGCCCTGGCTCGCATGTTTGATACCACATCCCTTCGCACTACCTCAAAACTTCTAAGCTGAAACTGTTCATTTGGCTTGAAATGTGTCTCTTGCCAAGAGCAGTCTCAGCTCGTGATAGTGTTTTCTGCAACCGTTGCAATTCCACTGGACAATGTGTTCAACCATTTTTTTAATTCAGACATTACAAAACAACCTTCTTTTTAGCCTCAAAGTACGAAAATGTTTCCTTTGTTTTTATTTCCTGGATAACTACTTCCTGCTTATATTTAGGGCAGTTTCTGGAATGAGCCGAATGCGCATACACATATTTGCTCTTTAGAGCAACGTGTAGCGGTGTGGCTGAATTCCTGGCATTCGGAACACCTTAGAGGTGCAGGGATATAGAGGCGGATGGAAAGACTGTTGTGAATTCCGCCTTTTATTTTGTTAGGTACTGTAGGTGTGTTGAATTTTGGGATGTGACTCGGGGTCTTCTGAATCACACCCTCTCTCCTAGTGGTTATTCTTCTAACCTCCACTACTTCCTGGCTTGCAAGGCCTTCCTGCAATTCCTGAATTGTACAATTCAGGAAGTCCCTGCAATAAACTACTCCACGGGAATAGTTTAGTGTGTTGTGCGGGGTAACATTAACTTGAAATTCTCCTAACGTTGTAGTTTTTAATAGCTTCCTTGATTGAGAATTCGATTAATAACTCTTCCTTATTTTTTTTAATAGCTTTACATTGTCCGATAATTCCATACACAATTTTGTCAATGCCAAACGGGTTCACCTTGTCGAAGTTTCCTTCGACCCTTGAAACCTGCAAAAACCGGGGGATGGATTCCCTCGTCAGTTGCGGGTTTGAAAATTGGGGTTGTTTGGTTGGATTAGATTTCATCTTGATCCCACGAGTAGAACAGAAAAGAAAGTCACCACCGGTGGAAGGCTAATTGTAATTATTATGATTAATAGTAAAATTGTTATTATATTAGTTGTTTTATGGTAATAGTAATGTTTTTTTCCTTATATATTCTACTGATATTGTTATAATGTTATTCTTAATTTAATTCGGGTTGAGTTGAAAGCAGATTTGCTTAAACTTAATTTAGCCTTTGTTATACTGACTTATTATGTTTAAAGACAAGATAAATAATTTGTGATAATTATTTTGAAAACTTTTTTCAATTAAATATTGAAATAACCACAAACCTGTTTAATCCTCCATATATTCGACGTAATAAAAATATAAACCTCAAATATAAATTCCCCACAATAACTCTTCATGAATTCATTGCATCACCACTTCACCATATTAATGACAGTTAAATTACGAATATAACTGATAATGACATCTGATATAGACAGTTAGATATCACCATACCTCTTTCACGACGGGGGTATAAACACGATAAATCAAGCGGAAAGAACACTGGTCATTGGCTATCGACCAGTAAAATGTACAAAAATACAAATAGTAAATATCCGATGTAAATAGTGTAGTGTTATCTATATTTCAATCGTACACACTGGTTGTAAAATAATCTCGTAACAAGAATCAAAGGAACTGGGATGCCGCTTTTGGGGAGATAAGTAACTTTGCAGGAAGTTTTTATCTGCCAAGTCTAAAGCCCCACTAGGAACCATAACGTGCGTTATTCTGGTTTTATTTATAATGCATCTTTTCATTTCGTTATTTTCGATATAACTTTTTTAGCGACACAGATAAAGCACGGGTAGGTATCTTACTAATCGATACTGTCCACCATACGACTCCTTTTTATTTATTTTTGGATCTGCCCACTCGAACAAAAATAAATCTAAAAATAATATAACCACTAGAATAACCGTTTATAAAATTCTATATTCGTGGACTTACGCTGTAATAAATATATAGTGTTTAAGAATAAATTAACTAAATAAAATTCGTATTGAGTTCACGACAACTGGCACTTAGCAGTAACAATGAGGACACGCTTGGCGATTAAACTTTATTACCGCTTATATGTTTTATGAAAAGATTGCTCTACTCAACGTTGCAAAAGGGATAAGATTGTCTGTCATAATCTAGTGCAGCTTAGAATGTCGACCTTCAGTACTAGAATAGAATGCAACACAAAAATAATGCATTACGAACAGTATAAATAGGTACAATTAATTAAAGCTAAGCGCCATTTGGGTTTTATTTTATTTGCTTCTTAATAGGCGATCTGCCAAAAACGAAACAACTAGAATTAATTATGCCTCGCGTCGTAAATGATCCGAGGTGTGTTAAATTTACAACGAAATAGTTAAAAGAATAAATCAGTGAGATTATATAAAACTTTGAAATATTAAAATAAAAACGGAGTTGATTAACATTTTTTCAGTTATTTAAATTAAAATTAAATAAGGAACAATTTTTGAAAATGATCAATAAAAATCGATCATTTCCTTTTTTAGCACTGCAAAAATTACGTACACTGTAAGTTTTTGACAAACATCAACTACTTCTCGGGCATATTCTTCACCAGACATTTGATTACACAATAGATATTTGGTATTGCATGATAGTACAACTGTGTATTACAACGGTTTGAATCAGAAATGTTTAATAAAAGGCACCCATAAATCATAATAATAAATGAAGAACTTACAGTATAAGTAATATTTGCAGTGTTGAAAAATTGGAATGATCGAATTTTATAGATAATTTTCAGTATTTTTTCCTTATTTCATTTTAATAATAAACTTTATTACCCAACAGGCAAAAAAACCAATTACAGAGCAATAAGTAGAAACTTAATATAATATGCTATTAAATAAGACATATTAAATAAAAATGATTTGAAAATAATTAATAAATTATTTCCACATTTAGCTCTGTGACTTTTTTTTATTTTCGAATCATTTTTATTTAATATATTTAAATAACTGAGACCAAGTGAATGAATACTCTTTTCTATTTATATTAAATAAGACGTATATAAGAATATAAATTAATTTGAAATATTAGTTGAGATTTATTTATTACTCTTTTCTCATTAATAAATTGGTAAAATTAAAATTAAGTACGGGAATTAATAAGTACGAGAATTAATAAAATTGAATCATAAATGTTTATTGAGCATTTTCAATTTTCTTTCGTATTTAATTTTAAATTTGACATGTGATTAATAACAAAAAATGTCAGATCTCACTCCACTAATATTTTAAAGTTTTATATATTTTCACATATCCCCATCTATTGCTCCTTCAACTTTTTCATCACTGCAAAAATTATTTATACTGTAAGTTCTTCATTTATTATTATGATTTATGGGTGCTATCTATTAAATATTTTCAACGATGTCGGTTAAATATTTTCGATTGAAACTGTTGCAATGTGCATACAACAACAAACATCTATTGTGTAATCTAATATGTGGCGAGGTATTTGCACAGGAAATAGTTGTGTTAATGGATGTTTGTAGAAACTTTTAAACTTGCACTATAAGTATTTGTTGTAGTATTGAAAAGGGAAATTAAATTTGTATTCATTTATTTATCTACGCATACAAGGAATACATACATATTTAAAATAAATCAAATAAAAAGAATTTGAAAATAATTAATAACATTTTTTACTTACATTACGTAAATACTTTAAACAAATGTACAATAATGGATACTTCCTGTTGAATAACAATGTATCTTTATTCAGACAATATGATAACAAAAATTTACAAAATTTATGATAAAAATATGTACAGTTGTATTAGTCGTCTGTAATGGGCTATAGTCTTTCTGCCGCATAACAATAACATATTTTATAATGCAACAATCTGTGATTAGAAAATATTTAATGCAAAGAAAAAAAAAATAAAAATATTACGCAATATAAGGCTAGTAGGTAAAGAGGAAATAATTTATTGATAATTTTATTTTTTTTTATTAAATTTATTTTAAATAACCGTAACTTTTTCCTATAAATATTCATTTATTACGGACTCTCCTTTTTCCTTTCGAATCTGTGTTAAATGTTTATCAAATATTATTATTGATAAACGCATGAGTTCACATTGTAATATTTATACCTTATGATAGAAAACTTTTCTACTCTAGAGAGCTTTGATTTTTTTAATTTGAAATAGATATAGGCAATAAAAGTAACTACATGCTATAGATTATGTTATTCTAACAAATTGAAGAATTTGATTTGATAATGACACATGTGACGTTTTATTTGTTTTTATTCACTGGTGCCAACAAAATGTAAAATAATGAAAAAATCAAAGCATTATAGAGGAGAAAAGTTATGATCGAGAACTTTTCTCATAACAATATAAATAAATTTTAACTTGTCAAATGGATGTCGACCAATGGTTCTTAATGGTCAATATTTTTAATTTTAATAACTGCAAGCAAGTGAAATAGAGGGGATTCTCCTCTAGTTGTAAAACAACTGTCAATTCAGAGTGCAATATTTTGTTGATATTTTCGTTTTGATTTTTGTAAAGCAGTCAAACATTCCTGCATTTTGAACGCAAAACCCATAATTTTAAGTGGCATTTTCAACGATTTGGGTCTACAAAGTAGACGACCGAGAATCATTGTTTCGTCCACTAAAGGAAGGCCAATAGGTTTTATATATATATATATATATATATATATATATATATGTGCTCGCAATATAAAATAAATATTTGACCTGCTAAAAAATATAAAACTGGTATAAATCGATTTTACTTCTTTTTTTGCTAAAAAAGTTTGCTAAAAGTCAAATAAGAAAAATAACGAAATTGAAAACAGAATTCCATAACAAATATTTGATAATGTATTGATGAAACGTGAAAATCAGAACACGTACACCGTTTTTCTTGACTTTGCTTCGAAATACTGACCCTTTTAAAAAAAATAATACTGTATAATTAAAGGTTGAATAATATATATCTCAATATGTTTTAGAATTTTACCATTAATTATTATGAACAAAAAATCGCCATAAAGTGGAAACAAATTTAGCATCAACTGTAGAATTAAGTTATATTAATTAATTTACTATCTACCGTCTATTCTCTGTTGCGGTGTGACTTTTTTCTTAGTCTACTTAATACTTAATTAGAAACTTTGTTAATTGCCACTTCCCTAAACTAAAAGAAAAACTACATAAAGGGAAGAATGTTTTCTTGTCGAATATTATCAATAAGGTCTCCAAATAATAACAATATAAATAGACCCAATATTTAATTACTCCTAGTGATTTTGAGGATAATTTCCACATTTATTTTATGACTTGGAAGGATTTCAACGAATATTAATAAGTTCTAGTGGTACTAGTGATTGTATTTTCTGACTTACAAAGTCTTTCATAATAATTTTACAAAATATAAAATGACTTGTAATAATTTTAAAAGCCATTTTCAGAATATTTAATGACTCTTATGATTATTTTGAGATTATTCAATAAGTCATTGGGATTACTCATGACTATTTTAATGATAATATTTCATAATACTTTTTTGTTATGTAACAGAACGTGTCCATTATTGTTCATTTGTTTTAAAGTACTTACGTAACGTAAGCAAAAATGTCATCGTAGCTAAAGAGGGCATAATTTATTAATCATTTTCATTTTTTTGTTTAATTTATTTTAAATGGCTGTAACATTCTATTTTTATAATACTTTCTGTTTTCCAATGTCTCTAATGACAATTTTAGTAATATTTAATGATTTTAATGACTATTTAAAAAATTGTATAACTTGGAAGGATTTTAATGATTATTTTAATGACTATTTAGGCATAATTTAATAAGGTTTAGTAACAATAATGAATATTTGGTAATATTTTCTTCTTTTCAATGTCGTTTATGACAATTTTAGTATTATTGAATGAGCTACAATGATTTTTAACGATTATTTCCACAATTTATATAACTTGGAAGGACTCTAAAGATTATTTTGGGAATATTTGATAAGTTTTAGTAACACTAATGACTATTTTGGCAAAAGTTTCTTCCTTAAAATGTCGTGACAATTTTATTCATATTGAATGACTTACAAGGATTTTAATGACTATTTCCACATTTTTTTATAACTTGGAAGGACTCTAATGATTATTTTGATGATATTTGATAAGTTTTAGTAACAGTGATGACTATTTTGATAATATTTTCTTCCTTTCAATGTCGTTGATGACAATTTTAGTAGTATTGAATGACTTACAAAGATTTTAATGACTATTTTCACAATTTTTTATAACTTAGAAGGACTCTAACGATTATTTTGATGATATTTGATAAGTTTTAGTAACACTAATGACTATTTTGGTAATATTTTCTTCCTTTCCATGTCGTTCATGACAATTTTAGTAGTATTAAATGACTTACAAAGATTTTAATGACTATTTCCACAATTTTTTATAACTTGGAAGGACTCTAATAAGTCCTAATAAGTAAGTAATATTTGATAAGTTTTAGTAACAGTAATGACTATTGTGGTAATATTTTCTTCCTTTCAATATCGTTTATGACAATTTTAGTAGTATTGAATGGCTTACAAGGATTTTATTAATGACTATTTCTACATTATTTTATAACTTGGTATAATGATTATTTTGTGAATATTTAATAAGTTGTAGTAATATCAAAGTGAAAGCATGTGAAATAAATTTATAAAAATACATATATAAAAATGGGGGAACATTTCTTCTTCCAGCAATTTATCGCCGCTTACTGTAGTCTTATTTTAATAATAAATATGAATAATTTACTAAAAAATATACCAATAAAACAAAATAAAACACATATTAAATTCTCGACTAGTTTTGGTTTATTAACTCATTTCCAAGAGAAATAATAATAATAATAAATTGTTAATAATTTATTCAATTAATGCGTGTTTTTGTTTTGTTTTGTTTTATTGGTAGATTTTTAATAATTTATTCATATTTATTATTATACTAGCAGCCGGTACCCGTTTTCCAAACGGGTCCTCCGGAGAATAAAGAAAACTTTATTTGATTCGCAAGCCTAGAAAGAAAAGTTTAGGCCATTTTAATGGGCCATTGCAGTTGAAAAAGAATGACCGGCGTCACAGCAGGAGGAACTTGGGAAAGCTCGCTTCGCGAGAAAGCTCCGCGGACCGCGAGGAGGTTAAGGGACTGTGATAGGCTCGCTTCGCTCGCTGGCAAAAGACTTTAAATAACTCGCTTCGCGAGAGAGCTCCGCGGACCGCGAGTTGGTTCAGGGACTGTGATAGGCTCGCTTCGCTCGCTGGTTTGTTGATCTAGTGTGTGAAAAGCAAAGGACTTTATATACCTCGCTTCGCGAGAGAGCTCCGCGGACTGCGAGGTAGTTCAGGGAATGTGATAGGCTCGCTTCGCTCGCTGGTTTGTTGACCTAGAGTGTGAAAGGCAAAGGACTTTAAATATCTCGCTTCGCGAGAAAGCTCCGCAGACCGCGAGATGGTTCTGGGACTGTGATAGGCTCGCTTCGCTCGCTGGTTTGTTGACCTAATGTGTGAAAGGCAAAGGACTTTAAATACCTCGCTTCGCGAGAAAGCTCCGCAGACTGCGAGATGGTTCAGGGACTGTGATAGGCTCGCTTCGCTCGCTAGTTTGTTAACCTAGTGTGTGAAAGGCAAAGGACTTTAAATAACTCGCTTCGCGAGAGAGCTCCGCGGACTGCGAGTTGGTTCAGGGACTGTAATAAGCTCGCTTCGCTCGCTAGTTTGTTAACTAAGTGAGTGAAAGGCAAAGAACTTTAAATAACTCGCTTCGCGAGAGAGCTCCGCGGACCGCGAGTTGGTTCAGGGACTGTAATAAGCTCGCTTCGCTCGCTAGTTTATTAACTAAGTGAGTGAAAGGCAAAGGACTTTAAATAACTCGCTTCGCGAGAGAGCTCCGCGGACCGCGAGTTGGTTCAGGGACTGTAATAAGCTCGCTTCGCTCGCTAGTTTGTTAACTAAGTGAGTGAAAGGCAAAGGACTTTAAATAACTCGCTTCGCGAGAGAGCTCCGCAGATCGCGAGTTGGTTCAGGGACTGTGATAGGCTCGCTTCGCTCGCTAGTTTGATAACCTAGTGTGTGAAAGGCAAATGACTTTAAATAACTCGCTTCGCGAGAAAGCTCCGCGCACCGCGAGAGTTGGTTCAGGGACTGTGATAGGCTCGCTTCGCTCGCTAGTTTGATAACCTAGTGTGTGAAAGGCAAAAGACTTTAAATAACTCGCTTCGCGAGAGAGCTCCGCGGACCGCGAGTTGGTTCAGGGACTGTAATAAGCTCGCTTCGCTCGCTAGTTTGTTAACTAAGTGAGTGAAAGGCAAAGGACTTTAAATAACTCGCTTCGCGAGAGAGCTCCGCGGACCGCGAGTTGGTTCAGGGACTGTAATAAGCTCGCTTCGCTCGCTAGTTTGATAACCTAGTGTGTGAAAGGCAAAGGACTTTAAATAACTCGCTTCGCGAGAGAGCTCCGCGGACCGCGAGTTGGTTCAGGGACTGTAATAAGCTCGCTAGTTTGTTAACTAAGTGAGTGAAAGGCAAAGGACTTTAAATAACTCGCTTCGCGAGAGAGCTCCGCGGGCCGCGAGTTGGTTCAGGGACTGTAATAAGCTCGCTTCGCTCGCTAGTTTGATAACCTAGTGTGTGAAAGGCAAAGGACTTTAAATAACTCGCTTCGCGAGAGAGCTCCGCGGACCGCGAGTTGGTTCAGGGACTATGATAGGCTCGCTTCGCTCGCTAGTTTGTTAACATAGTGTGTAGAAGGCAAAGGACTTTAAATACCTCGCTTCGCGAGAAAGCTCCGCGGACCGCGAGTTGGTTCAGGGACTGTAATAGGCTCGCTTCGCTCGCTAGTTTGTTAGCCTAGTGTAAGAAAGGCAAAGGACTTTAAATAACTCGCTTCGCGAGAGAGCTCCGCTGACAGCGAGTTGGTTCAGGAACTGTGATAGGCTCTCATCGGTGGACCTCGCTGCACACATTTTAAATCAGTTCACCATCTTAATTACTAAATAATAATTTCAAAATATATAGACATATGTATTACACAATGTTTAATAATAATTGAAAGTAATTTTCATAATAAACTGAATATTTCTATTTATTAAAAAAAAAACATCTTGAATTTTTGGGGTTGAGTAAAAATGATATATTTTATTTATTTGATAAACTTAATTACCATAAATTCACCTGAAAATAGGCAGACATAATAAAAACATACAGCAGATTATTTTTTAATTAAGTTTTATTACTTATTAAAACATTTTACAATTATTTCATCAATGAAAATAAATTGGCGATTACAAACATAACCTCACTTTTTAGATAACCCGTTTAACAATATTTACGCACGATGTGGACATAGATGGATTCGTTTTGGGGCACAGGCACTTGCAAATACTTCCTCGGGGGTAGAACTGAGAGGTTGGTGGTGTTTAACGCGTTGTGGAAACGAAATCGGCGCATTGTACTATCCGCTCGTCTGGCGGTCGACCGGCGAGCGTTATTTCTATAAAATCACAGCACGAAATAACCTATTAATGCCACTTTTCACACGCGGAAAATTCTCGCGGACGTGATTTCCACTATCACAGACGCCCCGCAGATGATATTTCAACAATTTTGATCGAATTTCGTCGACACTCGGGCCGAGTCTTCCGCCATGACGGCCACTGTCATTTCACTTTCGTTACCGGTGTTGCCGGTTTTGTCAGCGAGGGGCACCGAGCAGGGTAGAAAATTCTCCAATTTTTTTAAATTTCGTTTAAAGATGGTAAACGACGTTGAATTTTTACAAAAATCGCGTAGTTCGTTGATGTCGAACTAATTTATGGGATAAATGTATTTTTGGATATTTTTCGTTTGAAATATAAATAAAATGAAATTGTACCTGGAGTGTACGCGAACCGGCAATTACAGGTTTTGTTGAGAAATTGTTCCATCGACGCGCACCACTCGGCCACGGTGGAGGTCGATTTTCCGCGTAAAAATTGACATTCCGGGACCCGAAAATTTTTCAAATTTCAATATTTTTTTTAAAATACTTACCATTCTCTAATCGCGGCGGGAGTCAATTTCCCAGAAATGCGGCATATAGCACTATGAGTTAGAAAAATAAAAATGTAAAAAAGTCAAAAGATGTGGATTTCTATTCACGATTAGGATGCGTTCACAGCCGCCTTTAATCTATACGCGAGTTACAATTATATATATAAGGATAAGGATAAGGATAAGGATAAGGATAAGGATAAGGATAAGGATAAGGAATATAAAATATTCATACTATGGTTGCGGATTATTTAATGTTTTGGATCAAAACAATTATATTTGTTCCAAATAGTTTTATTGTTTATATATATTTATTATAATATGAACTACCAACGTTTAAATTTTAGAAATATTTCTTTACAAAATTTTCCGTGTTTAGTACATTAACACATTTTAAATGCGGTATATAAAGAGCTGAAAGTATGGATAATTCAATCGATAGTTGTATAATTACTATTATTACCATTTTCCCTTTTCGTGCAGCTAATAGAATCTGTATTTATTGTGTCAATAACTGCCATTCATTTAACAAATAGACTTGCTAGCGTAAAAGAAATAATAGATATTGATTTTCGATACATATATAATTTTAGAGATATAAGTCGAACATAATAAAAGTTTCTAAAATTATTCGAACGACGTACTATAATACACAGTAAAAAGTTACCTATATATAAAGAGAATATCAATTTGATTTTTTTGTTTGTTACTTTTGTTACTCTCCAACATACAAGTTATGTTAATACAAATTTATTGTATTTAATGAAATTGATGTAATCCTTAAAATATATGTATTTATTAAATATATAATTTAAGAGGTTAATAACAAAAAGAGAATAAATTGAATTAATTTTCAACGTACAACACTGATCATAGTGTATTGTATACTGATTTTTTTTCGATTTTACAAATTTATTTCATTATAACACTTTGAGGCATAAAGTGTTATATTGTTAAAAAATAAATATTTAAAATATCTTTACAATACAAATCAAATGAATAATTTATTAAACACAAATATACCAATAAAACAAATATTAAATTCTCGACTAGAGAATGTAAAATTTGAGAATGGGCTAATAACACACAATAACTAGTCGAGAATTTATTCAAATTAATGTGTCTTTTTATATATATAGTAAATCTTTATTTCTGAGAGATACATTAAATTATATTACAATCATAAACATCTAGTTAAGCTTCAGAAAATGGCTATCGACCATCGGTCTTTCTGCCTGTGTCCTCTTATTTTGTTTGATTCGCAGATTTTTAATTAATATATTCATATATATATATATATATATATATATATATATATATATAATATGAATAATCAAAGTCAACTTATTCGTTTTAAATTTAAAAAATGACATTAATATTAAACGACTATAATAAAATAAAGAACTTTGTTAATTTTGTATAAAAAAAAACTGTTATACAAACAAAGCTAAAAAAATTATGTTATCATCTAAAATTTTGAAACAATTGATATTTTTTTGTTTGCATTTTTTAAAGGTATTAGTATCTACTATATTGTGTTAAAAGGCCATTGTTTGAACCTTTGTCCCGGCCGTCATGAGATGCTCTCCACCCGAGACGGGCGGCTGAGATAAGACTTATCATGGCATACATGTGGACAAGCTTTATTATTCAACGCATCTCGGCATTGATAAAGACTTTGAGCATGTGGGAGTTGCTGTTGGAGTGGGAGCCGTCCTTTTCGCCCGAACTTTCAACGACCGACGACGTCTGTAAGCTACCAAACGGAAGGTTTGCAGCGACGCATTTACGACATTTAAAAAAAGTATCAAGTATTTTATTTAAAATTAATTATATTGGAATTTCATGAAGTAACAGCAGCAACCGAGGAATTTCATTATACGATTCAATGGATTGTTACCATAATTTGTGAAAAAAAAAAAAAAACGCTTAAAGGAAATATAAAAATCGTACATAACTGAAGTTATGTCAATAATTATTAATGTCAGCAGAAAAATATTTAAATCACAAGTTTACGTCATAACATTCTAAATATTTGTATAATGAATTGTTTGTCTTATCTAGCATACCTTTCATGTTTTTTTCGACGAATTTCGAAAGGTATTTTTTAATAAAATCACGTAAATTAAAATAACCAGCTATATATATAATAACATCTTTATTTATATAAGAGTAACAATATTTATCACTTAACATATATTTACAATGATTAACTATATTTTATATATAAATTGGCTATCGACCGAAGGTCTTTCCGCCTACCAGCTATATATTTTAAACGCATTTTAAATTTACTGAAAATATTTTCTTCGCGACCATTGGTGAATGTAATAATTCCGAAATCACTTTTAATAATAGAATGTAAAAACTCTTGATATAGAATGTTTATTCTGAAACACTTGCTTTTTATTTGTTTTACATGTATTTTCATTCTATAAAAAGAAACATAATGAATATTACGTAATCGAACTAAACAATCTAGGTAGACTTAAATTTCAAAACTGTCAGTGTCATGATATATGTGTCCTAAAAGCAACGATTATACAACACCTCACATTACTCAACCTAAGTTTTCTAGTGTCAGTGTTAGATGTAAATGGCGTTATCGTAATAATTATTTTCAGACAACTTTTAATATGAGTAAAATAATGAGTGACAAATCAAGTGAATCAGATATATAATTGGATAATACTCTACATAAAATTAAAAATTACGCAAATAATATAAGCGAGATCTGCTGCTGTAAAAATCGAAACAAGAATATATAAAGTATTATTCGCTTTTAAGGAATTGTCAACAAGAAAAGAAAACAAATGTAATAGTATTTACTCTTTTCGTCACAGTTATTTAAATAAATTAAATGATTTGTAAATAATTAATAAATTATTTCCACATTTAGCTCTGTGACATTTTGATTTACGTTACGCCTTATATTAAGTAAAGTTCTTTTTTATTCTTTACATTGATTTTTTTCGGATAAAAAATTGTAAATTAAATATCTGGCGGGGTATTTGCCCGATAAGTAATAAGAATTACTTTAGACAAATGTAAATTAAAACAACTACTTATCGGGCAAATACCCCGCCAGATATTTAATTTACAATTTTTGATCCCAAAAAAATCAATGTAAAGAATAAAAAAGAACTTTACTTAATATAACGCCACCTGCAGGTACGTGTTTCGGTATCTATCCCTCGTCAGTACAGCTCTGCCTTACACAATTTAAATATGTTAAATTAAATTAATTAAATTATGTCATTTTAATCGAAATGAAACTAAATTAAATCAATCCAAATGAAATCAAATTAAATGTAATCAGTAAAATTAATTAAATTGAGCGAACCTTGCAGGCGGCTATTCAGATGAAATATCACAGAGCTAAATGTGGAAATCATTAGTTATTTACAAATAATTTTTATTTAAAACGGACTTCTTTTCCAAAAATGTATTAATTGCATTCTTCATTGATTTATTAAAAAAATAGAAATCCTCGATTCTATTGAAAATATATTCAATCATAAAAGCAATGATAAATTTGAAACACGATATAGATGTTTCTTCTTCTTCTGCATTCCCTTGTTACTCTTTTGGGCGTCGAGTGATATCGATATTTCAAGATACAATTTTTTTTGTTAAAACACTCTTCTGAAAAGTATGTTGCTAAGAAATCGAAGGTTTTTATAGAAGAAAATGTTAAGCAATTCTTAGAAAATAATGCGTATGAGATATATTTAGCTACAAAGGTAATAAAAATTATAATTTAAGCAGGAATTTTAATAAAATGTCCTTTTTATTATTAGGTAGTCCTTGTCATTGGTATTTTCGAGGCTTTACAACATTAAAATTTTCGACATTAAAGATTTGGGATCGGCAATACTAATTTCAATTCCTAATACAAAAACCAAAAATATAGAGAGTTTACAATCACGGTTTTTATAACGTTGTAAAGAAGTACTGGGTTCTGAGACCTGGTAATGTCCTTTGTGATATTTTTTTTATATCAAAAAAAAAATGTACACAAGTAATTGGGATAAATAAACTAAGAAATATTCCCAAAAAAATTGCTACATTTTTTAATCTAGACAACCCACAAGAGTATATTACTACCACAAGAGTATACGGCGGAAACAGTGGCCGTTTCTGCCGTATTACGGAAAATATTTAAACAGATATGTTAAAGAAACACAATGTAAATATAGCTTTCAACCCATTTGGTAAAACAGAAAACAAACTTTTTAATAAAAAAATAAAATAATGTAACAATAGCAAATCCTAAGTTTATAAACGTATATGCCCTGATTGTGAAGCGGTGTAGATAGGTAAATCTGGTCGCAATTTCACCACGCATCGAAGAAAATCATTATTTTGGTGAGAATGTACGCCGAAAAGGGTAAAAAAAGAATTTGCTGGAATCCCTAGAAATTCATACAATTCTCAATAACCCAGAAAATTTCCTAATTAATGACCAGGTAGACGAAGAATGCCGCTTTGTAATAATTGTAATTATATGTTTGATAATGGCAAGTTAGTTTGTTAAAATTGCAGTCACAATAATTTGTGTTATATAAATAAAGTTGAAGTGTTTTATTTATTTTAATCAACATGTATAAAGAAGCAGATGCCTCGAAACTTGTCAAATATTTAAATATTTTCAATGCGTCAGTTTTTAATTTTAGTAATTGCACTATAAATATAAATATTAATACAATGTAATAGAAATGTTTCAATAAATAACTTGTCTTTTTCAAATTTATTTAATTATTAGTACTCTATACTTTCTGGTCATGGAGAAAATATAGACTGCTACTCGGTTAGAATGAAAATGTGATATTAAATAAAAATGATTTGAAAATAATTAATAAATTATTTTCACATTTAGCTCTGTAACTTTTGACTTACGTTACGTAAGTACGTTAAACAAATGCACATTAAAACAACTACCTCCCGGGCAAATACCCACGCCGGACATTGAATTACATAATGTACACCTGCTGTTGCACATCAATAAAATATTGCATAATGCAACAAATTTTTGATCCGAGAAAAATTTAATGTAAAAACAACAAAAAGGAACGTTACTTAATATAAAAGGCCACCTGCAGACACGTGTTTCGGGATCTATCCCTCGTCAATACAGCTATGCCTTACATAATTTAAAGATGTTAAAATAAATCAATTAAATTAATCCAAATACAATCAGCAAAATTAAATCAATTATATTAAATCAAATTAAACTAAATCAATTTAAATTAAACTAAACCAAATTAATTGAATTTAAATCAAAACCGAATAAAATTAAATGAAAAGAATTGAAGCTAAATCTGAAAATAATTTATTAATTATTTTCAAATCATTTTTATTTAATATATTTAAATAACTGTGACCAAGTGAATGAATACTCTTTTCTATTTATATGAAAATTTGATACTCGTTATTCCTCGCTCCCCATCGCTCGCATTCGGAATCTTCCACTCGTGTCATTTTTTTTTTCATTCTAATCTCGTTCCCTTGTTAAATCTAGAGCAACAATTTACATTTATATCAAGTTACGTCTCCATTGCATTTAATTAAAAATCACTGTTAGTCCTTTATGATATTTCATTTCCGGCTGTTATATTCATTGTGAAACAAATAATCCGATTTACTACGTATCTTACACGCAATTGCTAAGTGAATAGAAATGAAAAGGTTCAATGAAGGTAGAGATGAAACCATTCCTGTTGAAGTAAAATGCTTCAATATATTATCAAGCGCACTAAAATACTCAATCAGGGCTATTCTGTACGAAAGAATGTTAAGTATATCTTAATTGGGGCTATTCCGTTCTTGAAATGTTAAATTTAATGTGTACGTTGTTCTCTATCATTGCAATTTATGCGAGTTTTCTAATTGATATGTATTTTTAGATTGTAAGGTTAAAAATACGTTTACGTTAAATTTAACATTTCTTCATACGGAATAGCACCCGTATATGTTATTATTCATCTTGAAAATAAACAGAGCTAGACAGGATTCTATTTTTTTTTTGGGATACGAATATTTTTAAAGAATGAATTCGCATCTGTATTCAAATATTTTTTATAAGAAAGATTTTGTGATGCAGATTGGTGACACAAATTACGAATGATTTATATTCGAATGACAAAAATAATAATTTGGATCGTTTCATATCGATTCGAATCAGTTTACACGGATTTAAGGTTGTGGTTTAGTGGAAAAAGATAGTTATATAGTAAAATGAAAATAATCGTTTGAAAATAGAGCTATTCTTTTGGATTTCATAATATGAATGTGTATTTACATTTTTTATCCACCAAGTATAAAGTATCAGTCTAAATAAAAAATAAATCGTTAATTTTCGTGTATTACGTCAATTTACTAGTTTAAGTTAGAAAAGAAAATTGTAAGATATAATGAAATTAATATCTCATGTCTGCTAAGTTATTTGAATGCAGAATTTAGTGAAATCCTTTAAATTTTCATTGCACAAGTTTTTATTAGCAAAAATGTAATTTATAATTTGCTATAAATTTGATCAATTTTCATTGTTTTTCATAATTATTTTTCACAGAAACTAAACATTAAAATAATTTTTAATTTATCTGATGAAATTCCTGTTTATTTTAAGATTATTTTAAAGTATAATACAATATTGTTCATTGATCACAACAACAATCTAACTCAAATTAGTGATTGCCCATATTTGTATAGCTATCTCTTTCTTGTAAACCGCACCCTTAAATTCAATCAATCGGATTCGAATCCTACGAAGACGACGAATACTTTTAATAGGCAGATTTCTGATATTGTTTACTTTTTCCACATTTATCACTTAGTAAAACATATTTAATAAGCGTTTGTTATAATGAAGTCACTTGGTTTTGTTTTACTAAAATTATATTTCTCATGTTAGATATTGATAATTCTTAATTAAATTAACATAATATGACAGAAAGGCCAAAACACGTGCCTGCATATAGTCTTATGTTAAGCAAAAAAACGTTGCTTGATGCAATGTATTATTGATATGTAGCAGCAGGTGTACATTATGTAATTCAATGGGTATTTACCCGAGAAGTAGTTGTTTTAATGTACACTTGTCTAAAGTACTTGCGCAACGTAAGTCAAAATGTCACAGAGCTAAATATGGAAATAATTTATTAATTACTTTCAAATAATTTTTATTTAAATAACGGTGTCCAAGTGAATGGATCTTTTCTATTATTAATCTTCAGTTAGTCGCGATTAGCAGAATATGCATATGGACGATAGTGTTTGAAAAAATATATGAGAATCTGTTCAAAGTAAATTCTTAAGAATGATTTCATTAAAATTAGATTATAAATGCATTTACCGAATTTATTCATTCAAATATGTTACATTTCATGCATTTAATGTCTTTGAAATATAGGAGAATCATATTTGACATATGCTATGGCTTCAAATTAATAAATGGTTTAGTGAACTGTCCTTCTCTTTTGTCTGAGTTAAATTTTAATTTTAGTCTAGTCTATTAAATCCTTTCAAATATATAATTTCGTTTAAAGACTATTGCGACTATAATTATTATTACTATGGCTTGGTATATTCTACCAAATAAAATTAGTAAATTTCGCAATATAGTATATTAAAAAATTCATATATATTAAATATACTATATAATATACTAAATAATGATCCATATTTTTATAAATCAGGTTTAAGAGACGATTATTGCATATTTGTTTGATCGTATTGATATAATATAATATAATATAATATAATATAATATAATATA
Organism: Philonthus spinipes; assembly: GCA_963082785.1. Taxonomy (NCBI): domain Eukaryota; kingdom Metazoa; phylum Arthropoda; class Insecta; order Coleoptera; family Staphylinidae; genus Philonthus; species Philonthus spinipes. The sequence continues at coordinate 20,902,107 of OY720301.1, forward strand.
ATATAATATAATATAATATAATATAATATAATATAATATAATATAATATAATATAATATAATATAATATAATATAATATAGGTTTAGTTCAATTTTAACTACATGCAGTAATTTTTATATTATATTCATTTCTTTATTTAAAAAAATACTATATACTCTACCATATTTTAGTGGTGTCACATATTTAATACTTTAATTTATTTTAAGAGATATCGAAAAACCGTTTTCGCGACCCTAGGTCAATTTTTAATAATAAAAACAATGGCGAAGAAAAAAAGATCTATCTTTAACCATTTTTGGATTATAACCGGAAGTTGACACTCAGTTATTTTTCGATGATGCCTGTAACTCCGTTATTATTAAAAATAGAAAAATATAATAAACACTTTCTCAATGCAACATTTTATTCTGACTTCGAACATGTTATTACATTTCACTTATCATTTTAAGGTTTCGAGTTATATCTAAGATGGCTTCATAAAATTGTTTATAACTTTGCAAAAACACAAAAATAACTATATATATTTGGAATCTACCAAAAAATGTACTCAATAATGTCATTTTCGACTATAGTCACCATTTAAAAAGTCGAAATATAGGGCAAAAACTATAAATTATAAATAAAATGTGATAACATATTCAAAGACAGCATAACGTGTTGCTTTCAGAAAGTGTTTATTATATTGTTCTATTGTTAATTTAATAACGAAGTTACTGTCACCATCGAACAATGACTCATCGTCAACTTCCGGATGTAACCCGGAAACGGTTAAAGATAGATTATTTTTTTCTTCGTAATTGTTTTTATCATTAAACATTGACCTAGGGCCGCGAAAACGGTTTTTAGTAGTGATGGGAAAGATCGATAAAAAAGATTAAACTGATCGTGATTGATCGGATCGATCTTATTTAATAATAGTTAAAGATCGATCTTTACGGATCAATCTAACAAATTAATCTTTTCGGCTCGATTTGATCCCCATGCAACAAGATTTAATCTTTCCATTTAGCTTGATTTTAACACGGAATAGATTTTTTTAATTTACACAATTGATATTTCATAAATATACCAGCCAGTTTTTTTCCATTTAATTTCTCAATCGGATATGACTAAAACAATAAATGATTCCCTAGATTCTGATTGTTTGAATCAAAGATCGATAAAAAAAAATCGAGCCGCTCGACATTTGTTTGTGATCGGTTAGAATGATTTCTTAAAATCTAACTTTTCGGCTCGAATTCATGCCAATTGTCTCGCAGCTACGATTAGATCAATCCATTTAGCTTGATTATGACACTGAACTAATAAAATGTACATTTTATTGTAAAAATTTAATTTTACAAAAAAAAAATATTCTCGTTTAAATAATTATAGATAAATGTGATGTATTTGAAAATCAGATAAAGGTAAATTATTAAATCAAATCAATTAATTTTATTAAATTGTTGTTTGAGGGAGTTAAATCGAAATGTAAAAGTTTACTAGATTTATTTGTACATTTTAATTACTTCTAACAAATTTAATTGTAGAGAATTTGAAATTTTAAACATTTTTAAATTCATTAAAGAAAAATTATGTCTAAATGTGATTATATGGTTTATAATTGCGGGTTTTTTCCGTTGTTTATTTTCTAATAATATATGTGTTCTTTCAATCTTATTTTCAAGTACACATTACTATTGCATTATTTTAAATTGTACTTTTTCTTATTTTATTGAATCTTATATGTGCGTATTTAAATTCTTATGAATACCAGTTATATTATAAATGGTGAAATCCATTAATAAATTAAATAAAAATAAAAAAAAGGTTTCAATACACTATTTTATTAGTTTATTGAAATTCACAATCATTGCAAAGATATAAAAACGGTCGATGGACGTGCCATTTGTTTACATTTACGTCATTCCACAAAAAAATGTATTAATATTTTGACTGTAGTCAAATAATATTTTATTAATTATTTTCACTTTCTTTTTATTTAATAAATTTTAAATTGAAATTAAATGTTTATAGTTGCCACGTACCCCAAACACAAGACCCTTCCCTTCATAACAATATTTCAATTCATTACATCCTTCCAAGACAGACAGTTAAATTGACATACGGCCCTATTCCCTATCGAAAACGCTATGTTTGACAGCACGCTATTCTTCAAGGTTACGTTATATGGCTGTTTCGTATTCCGTATCGCGCTAAACCGTTAGTCAACGCTCAGCGCCATGACAGCCGTTAAAATCGTTGAAAATAGCAGGCACCGAAATTGGTCAAGTTATCATAGCGTTTAGCCACTTTTTGAGGTTATTTTCAATTCAAATTGTTTTTTAGCGGTAGTTTAATAAACATTATTGTATTTTTGGCTTATTCTCTTGTAAAATTGAATTTAAACTATGAAAAAGAACATTTTTATACTTCACTCCTTTAGGAATCCATAGTATGTGCATACAATTGAGGAACGAGTGTGCTTTTTTATAAATTTTCCCATAATTCGAAACAGAATTTTTTTGTATTAAAGATGTAATTTTTAATGTATTTTTTTAATGAGGGCACTGTGGGAATTCAGAAAACATAGTGATTATTGTTTTAGGTAGAAAAACGTGAAACCCCTTTATTAATGATGTGAATAGCGAAATTTACATAAAAAAACGACTCGTCAGTGCAATAAAACATTACTGCAATTTAATACAAGTTTATAACCATTTATAAACTTTAAATCAGAGAAAACCAAAGCACAAATTGATTTTTTTATGATCGCCTTATGAACATTTCAACTCCACACGGAAATACAAGTAATTTGCATTTTACAGATGCGTTGTGTACGTTTTTTTAATAAAGGATAAAATCGCACTGTTTATGGATGTTTGGTGCACTTTGGTTTTCTTCGATTGCATAGTTTACACACACACATTTTGCTAGGTTAGAATTCAACCACTCAACAGCCATTCGATAAGCACAACGTTGACATGTATCAGCTTTATCTTACTAATTCGACATATAATAACCTATTTCTTTCTACCGACACATCAAACTTATATTCTTTTTTAACACTGCAGGAATAACATGTCACTCGATACGGAATTATCCAGAAACGTTGCCGCACACGCTATCGTAGACCGCTATCCTAACATAAGTGTCAACCTTTATGTTTAGCGTTTTCGAGAGGGAATAGGGCCGATTGACGATTTCAAAAGACAGTTTAACAATGATCAACGACGAAATAATTTGAAAAAAATACAATGACAAAAAAAATAAAAGATAGGCAGAAAGACCAATAGTGGATTCCCGATTGACAATTTACCTTTACATTTTTTAAATATTTTTATTATTCTCGTTATTATCAACTAAAAAAAAAACTTGTCAATAAAGATATATATTATTAATGTCTACAGTTTATCTTCGTGACGCAAAGATAACGCATACAATATTTTTAATATTACCTTTCAGTCACGACCAATGTACTATTTAAAACAAAATGAAATACGCGTAAAATATGAATATAAAAAAATAATGTATAGAAAAATCGTTCAATATATTGATTTACATGTGATTGGAATCGAGTTATTGTGGATTTGCTTTTAACTAACTTACTTTTAGTAATAGAAAAGAGTATTTATTGACTTGGTCACAGTTATTTAAAATAAATTAAATAAAAATAATTTGAAAGTAATTAATTATTAATCAATTATTTCCCCTATAGCTACTGCGATCTTTTGATTTACGTTACGTAAGTACTTTAAAACAAATGTAAAAAAACATATAGTTCACGATGGAAGGAACAAATTCATTTAAACTGTTGGTCATTATTTTCGAAAAAAAAAAAAACACTGCGACAGGTCGATTAGTATTTTAAACTAAGCATTTTTTTAATTGTCATTTGCAGTTGCATAACAATAACATTTTGGTGATTATTTTCGAAAATAATAATAATAATAATAATAACGCTCCGACAGGTCGATTAGTATTTTTAACTAAGCATTTTTTACTAAAAATGTTGTATACAGAATGTTCCATAAACAAATGCCAACATAAAATTATCTTTTTTGTAGTGGAACACCCTATATATTATTACATATTTCGATTCTTTGGATAAGTCTAAATGTTTTTTGTATATATTCTCATAATATACCGGATTATTCACGGTACACGAAACGGAGTATTGTGGCCAAAGTACAACACTTTTTAAATTTTTATTTCAGAGGTGTGGCCCAAAAAATTGATTTTTTCAAATGGAAACGCTATATTTTTTTAATATTCTATTAAATAAACATTATAATTATCTAATGTAGTAATATTTTATTCCTTTCTTCACTTTTTTATTTTTATCACTATATGTACATTTCAAGCACAACGTGCTCTTTTTCAATAGTTTTATGTAAAATTGACATATAAATAAATAAACATGTAAACAAAATTTAATATACAAATGTGATGTGTTATTAAAAAATAAGATAAAGGTAATTTATTGAATTTAGTCAATTAATTTTAATAAATTGTTATTTAACGGAGTTAAGTCAAAATTTAAAAGTTTGCTAGAATTTTTGTACATCTCAATTGCTTCTAACATATTTAGTTTTGGAGAATTTGACATTTTTAAAATTTTTAAATTGTTTAACGAAAATTTATGTCCAAATGTTATTATATGGTTAGCAATTGCGGATTTTTCTCTGTTGTTTATTTGTATCTTGTTTTTAAATTTCTATTTGTTTGTCCAATATATAATTTCTCACAGTTACAGCACTGTGCTGAATACATGCCACTTTTTTCTAAATCATTAATTTTGTTAAATGTATTTCCTAATAAAAATTTTGTCTTAGTTTTAGAATAAAATGCTGGTGTTAGGTTAAATTTTATAAATAATTTAATTAATCTATAATTTAATTTAAGTTCATGAATAATTTTAACAATTTTTTTATTTGTATTTGTTTCGTTGTTTTTTTTTTCTAATTTTGTAATATGATTAATTAAATATTTCCTTTTTTATTTGTTAATTAATTTTTTAGTTATTGAAACATCATAATTTAGAAAATTTGCAACATCTAGAATTAATTTAAATTCCTCATTTCTATTTTGATCTGTAATTGGTAAATTCATTGTTCGAAAAATCATGCTGTTAAAAATTGAAAATTTATGTTTTATATTACAAAAAGAGTTCGAATGTATATAATTAAAGGTGTGTGTTGATTTTCTATAAATATTAAAATTTAATTTCTTATTGTTTCTAATAATTAAAAGGTCTAAAAATGGAAGACAGCCGTTAGTTTCAGTTTCGTGTGTAAAATTGATACTGTGGAATAATTTGATGAATTCATTTAAAAAAATTGGATATTAACGTTATTTTTAATAATAGCAAAAATGTCATCTACATATCTAAACCATAAATTTGGAAAATTAGAAATTTTAGATTTGGCAACATTTTCTAAATGGTTCATGAAAATATTTGCTAAAAATGGTGATAATGGATTGTCCATTGCTGTACCGAAAGTTTGTTTGTAAAATTTACTGTTAAATTCAAAAGTATTACAATTCATTATTAATTTAGTTAATTTAATATAAAAATTAATTTCATTTTCCGTTTTATTATTTTCTTTAAGAATATTTTCTAAAATGATAAGTTAATTGTTTGATCTACAGGAAAGTTTGGGAAAAGTGAAACATCAAAAGAGATTAATATGTCGTCATCTTCAATATTTATATTTTTAATTTTGTTGTCAAATCAAATGATTTGAATTCTTGTACTAACCATTTGGCAATTTTGTAAGTAGGTGAATTTATGTTAGAAACAATTGTTCTATATTTGTTGCCGGGTTTATGAGTTTTTGGAAGACAATATAATTTGGGTAATTTAGGATTTTCAACTTTTGATTTAAATAGGGTAGTTTTATCAAAAAGGGTTGTTGGTTCATTGAGAATTTTGTTGATTTTACTAATATATGAATTTAGTGGATTTTTTGGTTGTTCTAAATATGAGCCTGAAGATAACATATAATTTATAATTTAACTTTAGCTACTTGCCTCATTTATAAATGATGCACTCGATTTTGCCCAAAAATAGTTAGTTATATATAATATAAAAACAATCTTAAAAACTTGATGTCCAATATATGCTACTGCTTCTTTCCATTGAAATAATATAATGTAAAACGATGAACACACTACATAAAGAAAAATACTTAAAAATGACATTATTTCAAAAAGAAGAAAAACTGAAAGTGTAGGCGTGCACTTTATTATTTCGCATTATTTCAATATTTACACTACGTAAACAACAAATAATACACAAAATATAAACATTAAATAGGCTTTGAAGATACAATGTAAACAAGTTCAAGATAAGAGAAAACCAGGTGAAGTTTAGCAATGAAAATTTTAAAAATGAAATTGTAATATTAAGAGCAGCAAAAACAAAGACATACATTTTGCTGCTTTTTCGTTATTTTTTCAATAATCTTCTTATTTATTTATCACTTTGAAATACTCAATACTGAAGTTTAAAAACACTTTGTTTTACAAATCCACTAGTTTCAGTTTATTATCGCCCTGTAACTCTTGAGAGATTCATTATATTATTAGAAAATGTTAAGCATATACAAAAAATAACTAAATGAAAGAAAATTAAATAAAAAAAACATCACTCACCTTTACTTAGAGGTAACATAAAACTAATTTTATTCGTAGTCCAAAACATTACAAAAGAACAACCATATTAAGAAGTCACTGCACTAATAAAACTTTATCAATTGCAGGAAGTTGCATCCGATTTTAGTGAAGATGATTACGCGTTCGGTTAGAAGACTGCGTAGTGACCGTGCTATCCATTGCTAGGAACTAAAATTTCGTCGGCTCTGTCGCGTGCATTAATTTCGTACAGTGCGCTAACAAAAAATATCACATTCATCCTTCGAAATCCTCCCACTCTATTCACGTAAAAGCTCCCACTCTTTATCAAAATGCTGATAAGTGATAAATTTATACACGTTTATATTTTGTATTCGTAATATTTTATTTAAGAAAAAATATGTTATAATAGAACAATTAACAATAGGAAAGAGTATTTATTCAATTGGTCACAGTTATTTAAATTAAATAAAAATAATTTTTAAATAATTTGTATCTTTAATCTTTATTTCCCATCAAATACAAGGTGTACATTGTAAATTATTTTATTCAACTAAATAATTAATTATATTTTCTTCAGCTATTGCAACATTTTTAACTTACGTTTCGTAAGTACTTTAAAAGTTACGTCAGACCTTATCCAGTGCCTTCACCCCCCGAACAAGGACTTCCTCAAAATCCCCCCTCATCCCGTCTACTTTACACACATATAGATAAATCCGCTTACCGTCTCCTTTATGATACAGCACTGATAGCCCATGCTATCAAGCACTCTACAGGGCCTTACCAACATTATCCAAACGTGGTTTGCGAAATGGAAAAACCCCAATAAATCCCAACTTTTAATTTCTTTCCACCGATCACATAACCTCAACCCACTGCAAATACCTAGGCTACCTCTTCGATCCTAAACTCACACTTAAAGACTACTCCAGTATCCTAAAAGATAAGGTAAAGAAATCGGCGGTACATTTCAGAAGCCTTACTTTTAAACAAAAGGGAATAAGCACAGAAACAGCAGTACACATCTATAAAATGGTGACTACTTGACTACATCGCCATCCTTGCTTTCCATCCCCACCCAGTCACCCTTAGAGTGCTAAAAAAGATAAGGCATCTCCTAAATCCCTTACATAATCCTTCAAATTCCTTCTTTATGAAATTGTTAATATCACTCCTATTGAACAGAGACTTTCCTTTTTGGCTCACAATTTGCTTCAAATCCCACAAACCTAAACCTGACCAATTCTCTATTTATTCCACGTAATACAAATATAAACGCAAATTCCTCACTACAATTCTTCATGAATTCATTGCATTAATGATGGTTAAATTACTAACATACCTAGCAATAACTTCTGACTAAGACAATTAGCTGTCATTAATGTTGTGAAGTGGTGCAATGAATGAGAAGGACATAAATACGAAAAACCAGGTTGAAAGGCCACTGGTCGATAGCAAATTAACAGATATAAATTATACATCTCAGTTTATGTTTATTATTTATTTTGTATATTTTCTGTATATATCTGTTAATAAAGATTATTACTAAAATCCTCATTGTATGTTATTGCAAATAATTAAACGACTAGGCGAAATATACGTATTACTAATAATTATTAATATTGGTCAGCTACATATTTTGTCTATCTCTTGTTTCAACAAAAATCCTATTACTCTATGATAATCTATGTTGCGTTGAATTATTGTACGGTATATGTGTGTTATGTTATATATTTAAAAATGAACACTGTGTATATCTCATAAATCTAGACATATCATGCAATAACTTTTGATCCTAAACTAACTTGTAAACCCCATTCCCAAACCTATATATGTATTAATGCAAACGACCACTATTTCATTATGTATATACAGCATACTAAAGTACTTTAGTATACCATTACTATAACGTATCCACATTGCACCATTTCAAAGCGCTCAGCTTTCAGAAATTAAGCATTAAACATCCTAACAATCCTCTCTACGACCATTCGAATACTTTACTATACCATAAAACTCCTATAAATCCCACGCAACGACTTGTTTCCCTCTTTAAAAATGTAATTCAAATACATATGTAATATTACACCTTCATCATTTATATGTTTCAAGTAATTCGAATAAATTTTTCCAATTATTTAATTTTGTCGGCGTTAAATTGGTGGTACATTTTCAATATAGTATAAAACAGTAATTTTATTTTCTTTATATACTACATTTTTCCAAAGTTATACCGTGAATAATTATAATTATTGAAAATAATTACTGCTAAAACGACTGTTCTATTAATTAAAATATTTGTAAAATATATATACACATATCTTTATTCAGACTATACACATAATAAAAAACAATATAACATAAATAAATACAATACATGTAGGAACCAGAGGTCTTTCTGTCCTTATATTTTAATAAATTTTAATAAACTTGATTATTTCAAATAATTACATGAATCTACTACCGTTAATAAACTCAGATTAAAAAAAAACTAAACATTTATTACCAGAACTGCAGTGGAATTAGAACTAAATTAAATAAATTATCTCTAACTAACTAACTAAAACATCTTTATTCATGTAACATTTATACATAGCTTAAATAATTATTTACAATGTATTTGTAGAGTTATGTTCACATATTAAACATGACATGGCTAACGACCAAAGGTCTGAATTATCTCTATTAATGTTAATTCTAACAATTTTGATATTATTGTAATAGCCGAAACTTGGTTGTATGAATCAATTTAGAACAGTCAACTTCATTTATCTAATTACTCAATGTACAGATCTTATCGTTCTTCTGATAGATCTGTAAGAGGTGGTGGATTTTAATCGCTATTAAAAAACATTTTACATCTCCCTTAACTTTAGAGAACAATACACTTGAACAACTCTTGTATTATTTAAAAATAATAAATGATATATACTTAGTGTGAATAAAATTATAAATAATTTTGTAATTTCCAAAAAGTGTGTTTATTTTCACAATTGTTGTTTGAAAATCACAAAATTATTTCTAATTTTATTTACACTAAGTGAATGTGCATTTTCAACATCTTAAAGCCTTATCAATCAACCAAATAATATATACTTGGTTGGGTTTATATTCTCTCTGCTTCATCGGTTGAAAAATATGAATTACACTGTAATTGTCGTGAAGAAATAAGCGAACTATATATGTGCAATAATTTAATAATCTGTGGTGACTATAATCTACATATCTAGCTCAAGTTTAGTAGGACAATTTACCATCCTCTCGTTGCGCGAGTTATTAATAACTATTTTGATTTTTTTAAACTGTAATAAAATTATAATTATTCCTAATTCACGTGGAACCTTTTTAGATTTATGTTTTACTACTGTTACATATCCAAATGTCTCATTTTCTAATGAATGCTTATTATGATTCAGTTGTCATCACTTTGTATACACTTTAGACATATTATTGTTAATGACAACAGAGAAACTTTAGAATTGAGATAACAGAATAATTAATTGATATTTTAATTAACTCTGTCGACTTGGGCTTCATCTACGAAATTTCAGATATTGGTTTTTTGTAATAATTATGTATCCTATTGATCAATTAGTCCCTTACAAATATGTATCAGACTTGTATAGCACTCATGTTTCATAGTGTTTACTAATAAATAGTCAAAAATATAGTCATATAATAATAATTTTAGTTAATGTACCTATATATATATATATATATAAAATAGTATTCCTAAGACAATGACATTTTTCCAAATATAAAAAAGTATTATATATTGATCAAATTTGTATCTTGGTACTTTTTCTGTTAACTTGCAATAGATTTCACCTTTTTATATATTTTAAATAAGTATCGATTTATGTTGTGTAAAAATACACTGCTGCTGTGCATGCGATTAGATGTATTCCAGTCTTTATAAACAGCTGCGTTTGAGTTCCACCTATTTCATAATTAATGTTAAGAACACTTAAAAGTTTTATCGCAATTTCTCCTGTAACCTCTACAGTCAAACGATCGATCGTTAAATTCTTTCAACTTTAAAGATAGAAACGACTTCTCATTCCAATGCACCGATGAACTTGTTATTAATGCATCTCGATGGATTTTCTTGTTCAAATTTTAGCTAAAATATGTTTGAATGTTGTATACAATTGTCGACAATTAACTACATATAGATTTACTATCCAATTAGTAAATTTATATGAAGTTAATTGTCGAATAAAATTCTGTATAGAGTATAATAATAATAATTGTATTATCCAAATGGAGAAATCCAACATAGGATAAATTCTTAATACCAATTGAAAACAAGAATCAATTACATCAGACAAATAATTACACATATGATAGATAGGTGATTTTAACAAACAAAACCGCAACTAGACAGTCGATTTCCTTCTGTAATTTTCAGCCGCACAATAAAACAGGCGTGTAGTCAAAGCTTGATTGTATTTTTCTCGAAATGTCTTTTTTTTTTTCATCGTCCAATCGATTCCTCCTGTTCCAACCAAGTAATCGATTTTTAATTTTTGATGTTTTATTTCAAATACTTGTGGCCATGGCTGAAATTAGAATAATACATTTTTACCATCATGGTATTTATACGTCTTTGAATGAACATTTAATAGTAAAGGAAAAATTATTAATTGATAAAATGCTTTGTTGTCTTTTAAAGTTAAAGAAGAGTATTTAGAAGAATATTACATTTAGTTTGTTATTTCTGATCTTGCAATGGCTTTGCAAAATTTCTCCTCAATACTTTTCTTTTCTTGAATATTCTGAAGACGTTTGCGACATATGTAATAATAATAATAACTTTATTATCCAAACGGAAAAATCCAACATAGGATACATTCTTAATACAATTTGAAAACAAAAACAATCATATCAGACAGTTAATTACAAAAAAAATGTATGAAATATGACAGCTTTTTGACGTTTTATTTGACATAAAAATTATTATTTAAATAATTAAATACTCCATAGTCAATATAAAGAAGATTATAAAACAAATTATTTCTAAGGGAAATTATCAGGTAGATGAAATTACTCCGCTTATAAAATGAAAACTGAAGGTCCGTACATATCATATGCCTTGTCTATATCGAAAAACAACGAGGTGTTTCTTCTCTAGGAAAGCATCTTGGATGTAGTTCTCCAGGTGGACTAAATGGTCAACAGTATAACTAAATTTACGGAAACCGGCCTGGAACCGCGCGATGAGACCATTTGTCTCTAGCAGCTATACCAGACGGTTGTTGACCATTTTCTCCAGGACCTTACCAAAGCAGTTTGTCAATGAGAGGTCGGTAACTGTTTGTTCACCGTTTGTGGGATCCTTATTTGGTTTTAGAAGAGGCAATGCGATGGCCGTTTTCCAGTTCTTATTGTGCTATTATTATTTATTATTATTAATCATTGTAGTAATATATCTTCACAATACAAATTTTATTATTATTTAAAAATTATTCATTAAATAATATTTCAAATAATAATATTAAAATTTATTATTTTTTAGATTCAAAAGTCTACAATTAATGAAGGTTGTTAATTCGAAAATGAGTATTATTTATAAAGAAAATGAGAAGGAGTAATCGGAACCATAATCGTAAATTGATATTTGATTGGAAATGTTACACTACGTTAATAGATCAATGGTCGTCACTACCTGTTGCTTAAAACATTTTACGAGCAGAATATGTTCATTTCGACTCAACTGCTGAAGGCTGTCTTTACACAATATATAGTTAATCGTATTGAACAGAGTTCAATAAGTTCACACTTGCCTTTATTGACATCGTGAGCCCATTTAATGCGGATTGGAATAAATACATTAGAACAAACGATAGTTTCCACAGAACATTTTTTTTTTTTGGAATATAATTTGTATTGGAATAGATACATAACAATAAATCCAGCTGGTATAAAGAAACAATCTTCATTTTACATTTTTCCGTAAAATGGGCATCGACCTGCGGTCTTTCTGCCTAGATTTATATACATATTTTCTGTCTATGTCAATGAATTTACTGTCTATTTTATATCATGATCAATATTGGCCGATTAAAATAATGAAACTAATTGGTGTAAGGTATTGCTAGGGAATTTGTATTTAGAAGGGATTTTAGGATTTCGTGGGATACATAACTGGTTAAGGATTTCTTGGTTGAATGGATTGGATGAAAATTTTTGTCAGAGGTGGCTAATACGGTGTTCAGTAGATGTTCAAATGATGTGAGGATTATGAAATATATGCATGCCCCCCATGCAGGTGGCTTTATAAATATGCATAGTTGTGCTAGTTGTTATGCCTTGCGCTTGCAGCTAAGACATCTTAAGTGTTTTTGCTTTACTTCGATTTTTTTGTTTTAAGGATCTGTAAATACGGTATCAATGAAAATTTAGGATCGAGGGTTATGCAAAAGTGTTTGCATAATGGCGAAGGAACTACTTTTTAGTGGTTAATGTTAATATGGAAAGGTTTGTCGTACGGTGAAAAGAGATAAGTAGTTGGGATTTGTTATGATTAATGGATATTCTCCATTTTGCAAACCAAAGTTCAATTCCGCCGATCAAATCTTGAAGAGTGCTAAGGGCTTTTTGGATGGTAGGAGCGTGGAAAATTAGGGCTACGTCGTCGGCATACAGGAGATGATACAATGACTGGTTCAAATGGTCAGGATTAGGGTTATATTTGTCACTTACAAAAATATTATATAAAAGTGGTGATAATGGAGATCCTTGAGGAAGGCCTTGATAAGGGATAAATAGGGATCTATTGGTTATCTAGAACATTTATTAAGTGATGTGGAATTTGGAGGGAATTGCATTTAAACGGCAAACCTCGGTGCCATACTGAATCGTATGCTTTCGAACGTCTAAGAATAAAGTAGTAGTTTTGCGGCCTTCGAAGTATGTTGTTTGGCAATTTGAGGTAATAATAGAGAGAGGAAATGTTGTGTCGATGTTGGAGGAAGCCGAACTGGTAGGGACCAGTCGGTACATTTGTACAATGTATTTCATATATTTTCTATACATATTATAATAATAATCTTTATTTCCAATACAACAAAACAAGAAATACAATTGTAACAAGAGATTATTCGTATACAGTAAGTAGTATTAGAAATATAATGGCGCAGTTCAGTCTTGGCTAAGTACCGCAACTGATTTACAACTAGACCATTCAATACAAAGTTTAAATCATCAGCGAAAACTTAAGTTTAGATTCACTGACAAGTCAGTTTGCTCACCGTTCCTCGAAAATGTACAACTTTAATCATCTGTTGATAAAAATAAAAACTCAAATTATATACCTAACTAATAATTAATAAAATCGTCCATGCTCATACATGCCTATCATTTTTAAGGTAATTTGAAAAGGATTTTATAAAAGATGTGACCGATTTTCCTTTATACGTTCGAGGGTTATTGTTATATACCTTAGGTATTTGAACAGAGAAAGACTTTATTGCAAAAGCTGAGCGGTGCTGAGGTGGGCTTAAATCCCCTAGAGCGTATATTAATGGCGTGTACGTCTGAGCGAAACTTGATTTTTAGGTAGAGATAGGGTGAGGTTTTGTCTATTATGATCTTATGACAGAATTTGCAAAAGTGAAGTAGACGACGATCACTCATTTTGAGCCAACCAATATCCACTAGCTAATGACTAATGTGTTGGAATTTTCTAATACCAAAAATTAATCTAAGACAGGAGTTTTGAATACGCTGAATTTTGTCAATTCTTCTTTTATCAAGACAGAAGTGATAGACTACATCGCAGTAATTAAAATGCGACAAGACTATGGACTCACACAGAATAGCTTTAAGTTTCTGAGAGAGACGGTGCATATTTAAATAAATAAATCTAAGATTAATATATGTCTTTTGAATACAGCGGGAAATATGAATCTGAAATTTTTGATTTGAATCAATGTACAATCCTAGGTTCCTCACACATTGTTTGATTTCTAGAATATTATTATCAACCCTAATTCACAAATGAGGGAGTACTCTCTCCCGCATTTTGTTCGGCCCAAAAATTATAGCCTCTGTTTTATCAGTATTTAATAAGAGGGAGTGCTCATTGCATGATTTGACAATTTTGCTTAGATCAGAATTAATTTTAGTGCATGTGGTTATAATTTCGGTTTCGGAAAATGATAAATTAATTGAGTATCATCGGCAAATAGGTGGAAATTGTTTAGGTTGATACCAGGAAATATTTGTGAAGTGTAAATTAAATATAATAGTGGTCCCAAGATGGAGCCTTGTGGCGCACCTCTGAATGTTTCCATCTCGTCAGATTTTTCATTGTTAAGGCTTACGAATTGCGACCTGTTACTTAAATAGTTTTAAAAAAAAACGTATAGCAATTACGTCGAAACCAATGTAAGACAAAATTGTAAGCAGTGTGCTATGATTGAGGGTATCGAAGGCTTTAGAAAAATCCTATAGTATGAGTAAAGAAAGAAGCCCTTGATCTTGAGAAGTAATTATTTTGTCAACTATGTCAGTTAGGGCTGTAGCGCAGCTATATTTTTACGAAAGCTAGACTGAGTAGCAGGAAGAATAGAGTGTTGAGATAAGTATAATCGAATTTGAGGTTCGATGACCTTGGAATTTTCGAAAGCGCACATAATAAGCTAAGCGGCCGTAAATCCTTGAGTTTAGAAACTGGAACTTTTTTGGAAATAGGAATAATGTGTGATTTTTTCCATAAAGATGGAAATTGCCCATGTATGAGACAGTGGTTAATAATATGGGTTACGTAGGGTATAATAAGCATAATTTAAGCATTTTAGCGCTAATGCCATCAGATCCTGGTGATCCCTCTGATAATTTATTGATTATAATATTAATTTCCGTCTCATTAGTTAAAGAGAAACAAAATTTAGGATAATGTGGTAAGAGAAAGTGAGACTTGTAAAATTCATTGATGTCAGAAATATTGGATGATGTAGAGGGAATGTTATTTACAAAATAGTTATTAATACTATTAACATCCGTTCCCCAAGGGAGCTCGATGTTTGAAGGAGTCCTAGAGCCAATGTTAAGTTTGTTGAGTTCTTTCCAAATCTCACCTGTATTATTAGATTTTAGTTTAAACTCAAAGTAGGACTTTTATTCTCTGTTAATACTCGATGTCGTTAAGTTACGTAATGTTTTATAGTACATCCAATGAGTTGGAATCTTCGTATTTTTTATAACGATTAAAGGTCTTAATTCAAAGATCAATTATTTTTTTAATATCAGTTAGCCATGGACAATATTTTTTTGTGAAAATAGACGTTTTCAAAGGGGCATGCAAGTGAAATAAGTCCAGGAGCATCGAAGATAAATAATAAATTTTGTCATCAATATTGGCTAAAGAGTATATTAAATCAAAGTTGCAGTAAGAAAGTTCTTTGATGAGATTGGGTAAATTAATATTTTTGAAAGGTCTGTACGTAACTGTAACTGGTTTAGTTTTTAGCTTTTCAAATCCGATATTGCACTAGATTAAGCAGTAATCAGAATAGTTATAAAAATCATCGTACTTGATGTTAGATATTTCGCTATTAGTGATAAGAAGATCAATAAGCGTGGATAATGTTTTAGTAATTCTGGTAGGTTCGGTTATAATTTGCTTGAGAGAAAAAGAAGATAATAGTGAGCAACTTATTATTGATATGAAACACATTAATATTGAAATCACCTATACAAAAAAGCCTGTCAGTACAAGGAAGCAAATTTCCAAGGGGAAATTTCTAAGGAGGTCATAAAACTAGCAACATTAAAGGTGGGAGGTTTATAAGCAACCCCTACGTCGTAGATGATTTTGTGTAGTGTAAATGAAATCCACAATTGCTCAATTGAGGTATCGCTATCTATTACTCTAAATTTAATATTATTTTTAATGTAAAAACCCACACCACCTCCTCTGGATACCCTATCTCTTCTCAAAAATGTGAAACCATCAATAGCACATTTATCATCAGTTATGTATGGTTGAAGCCAAGTTTCGTTCAACGCGATAATATAAAGAGCAGCAATTAATACCTGCTATCTTAAAGTTCCCCATTATATAGAATAGTTAATGATAATATAGTTAAGTACAAAGGCGGCAAATGATTAATTGAATAAGTAAAGTGAACTCACTTAAGCAATAACAATAAGTTTAAATGTAATTTAATTTACTGAAACATAACTGTTTCAATAAATACTAGAAGAATAAATATTAGAATGGTAAGCAGATTTTAATTTGTCAGTATGAAGGAAAAAAAGGTAAGGTTCGAAAATTAAGCAGTGCTGACTAATTAGAATGTGTAGGTAAATTAAAGTTATTACGGTATAACTTTCGTGATAACTTGAACTATACTTGAGTAAAGCATAATTGCAAAATAAAATTAAATTCTCACAAATCAATGAACGTGAAATCATATTAATTCAAAATCAAATGAGATATTTATATTTATTAGTAATAAATTTACTTAACATAGCTTCTACTAGATATACGCGAGTAATAAATATACAGACAATACGTCTATAGGCTATTCATTACATTTGACTTTCATTCTGGAATTTCGATTAATTTTATAAGAATTATTTTTTCAAATACGTAAACATGGAATAACAAATATTACAACTGGTTTGCTATATTCAATTTTCTTTTATTGTACTTCATTTTTAATTTCCCCGACCCCTATACATATTGTAATCGTAAACATTTGGAATCGCAAATTTCAACGGATATATGTGTCTTGTTTTAAATTAGAGTCCGGTTTTAGTTAGTATGTCATTAGGTATCAACTAGAATATTAATAAAAAAACATTAAATCAAACTGTGTAGGATCTCACGACCAGTGTGATTGGTAGTGTTGATTTCCGGGCTATTGGGCCGTTATATGTTGGAGTTTGTCTTCTCGTCTATAGGCTATATAATGGTACGTATATTTATTATTGTAATGAATATCTTATATACGAGTATAATAATCTTTATTAACAGATATATACGAAAAAATATGCAAAATATTAGACAGTTTCCTTCACAACAGATCCCTACAAGTTAAGATACGCAATACCTTTTCCAGCTCTTTACTCCTGAACAAGGCCTTCCTCAAGGATCCCCTCTATCGCCATTTCTTTATAACCTCCTTGTTCATGATATCTACAACCCCGATCCTAACTATTTAAATACATCTGCTTACCCTCTCCTGTATGCCGACGACACTGCTTTAATTGCACATTCTCCCTCACTACCAAAAGCCCTCAGCACTCTACAGGGTCTTATTGACACTATCCAAACATGGTTTGCGAAATGGCGAATTTCCATAAATCCCAATAAATCCCAGCTCCTGATCCCTTTTCACCGACCAAACAACTCCCCATTCTCAATTTCCATAAATAACCAAGTTATCCTTCCTTCAACCACTTGCAAATACCTAGGAATCCATCTTGACCCGAAGTTCACCTTCAAAGCCCACTCCAAAATCCTCAAAGCGAAAGTCAAGAATCGGGCGGCTCACTTTAGAAGTCTGACCTTCAAACAACAAGGCATCAGTACAAAAACAGCCGTACACATATACAAGGTGATATGCCGCCCCTTACTTGACTATGCCGCTATCCTCTTCCACAACCCCCACCGTACCACGCTTAAAAACATACAAGTCGCAGAAAGATCTGCCCTTAGAGTGCTGACCAAAATCCGACACCCCCAAAACTCACTACACAACCCCTCCAACCCTCTCCTTTAGCCGAAAAATTTGCCTCAAACCCTATCAATTACAATCTCCTACACCCTTTGTGCATTCCCCGAAACCAAAATATCACTCCCAAACGTAAACGTTTCACCATCACCATTCATGATTTCATTTCATCATTTCATGACTTTAGTGATCACGACGAGTAAATTCAATTCACAAGACAATGGACGACATTAGCGATCAAAACCTTTTTGACACAGCAACTGACAAGGACAGACGCCTACAAAATCAGGCGGAAAGACCAACGGTCGATAGCCAATTGGCAGAAGAATTTATTTTTATGTTAGTTATTTATTGTATTCATTTATTATTATTACTTTGTTAAAAATAATCTGTCAATAAAGATTTATATATATATATATATATGCAAAATAAATAATAAAAAAATACAAAATCAAATATATAATTTATGTGTAAACTGGCTAACGAACAGTGATCTAAATATTATATATATATAGAAAATCTTTATTTCTGAGAAATACGTTAAATTACATTACAATCATAAACCTCTAATTAAGCCTCAGAAAATGGCTATCGACCATAAATATTTTATTATAATAAAAATTATAATTTTATTTTGTTAAAAATCGAAACTTTGTTATACATTGTAGTTGACTATAATGAAAAAAAAACCTCTGATTTTGTTTATATAACTGAACTGTGCCCAACGGAAATAAGGCGTAAATATATGAAGATTTCGGCTTCCTATTCTACATTTCAAGATACGTTTTATATGCTCTAATCGACTGTACATGAAGTATGTCGGTTGGCGATAATACATAAAATAATATATAATACATAAAGTAATATTTATGTACCTGTTACATAAATATTATTCTTAATTACAAAAAAAAGAATTATAACATTTGTAGTTTTATATTGTTTACTTGCTTTAAATTCAGTTATACAATGTCAACATTTTTCATTATTGTAAAATAATATTTAATTCCGAAATAATATAAAATTGTATGGCTGAAAGACCGATGGTCTTAGAAATAATAAAATAAACTATATTGTATTTAACAATGTATATAAAAAACTCAATAAAGATGATTGTATATATATATATATAAAATTGTAGAGAGTTGATTGAGTATCTTTTACTTGTTTAAGAAAAAGTAAGATAAAAGTCAACAAAAAATGGTAATGAGGAATAGACGTTTCTATCAAAAAGCAGTAAGAAAAATAAATCGCTAAGGCTGAACTAAAACTTCTCGTGGCGGATTTTCCTCAAAACTTTTCAGTTGTTGCGATTGTTTTAAAAGGTTTGTTAAAAAGTTTCATCGTAAAATATATTGCGGTTTTTAGCGTTTCAGCTGATACAAACACAAACTAATACAAAGACGATCCTACATAGAGGTTATAAATAAATAAACAATAATAGTAAATTCTGAATAAAATCCTCACTTAACCCGTGGTGAAACATTTTTATTTAATAATGATAGCGAATTAATTTTAATTTCCTATCATTATTAATAATAGTAAAGAATTAATTAAAAATTTTGTCCTTTCTCCTACTTGTTTTATTTAAATAAAAATATAGCAGGAGAAAAGGTTAGGTATTTTATTTAACTAATTTAACAGTCTCCACCACAGAAAATTAATTTATTTATTTTATTGTTGTTATTATGGTGTTTATAAAATAACTGTATATAATATATTAATATAATTAATATCATATATCTATCGTATGCCGTGCGCAGTCAATTGCAATGCAATGGGGGCACGAAAGGAGTTTCCACGAAGATTGTGACACAAACGCGAATAAACACAATCAGGTGTCCCCTGGAAACGACTAATGACAAGCGAGCCGGCTTATCCTTACAAACATAAACTACTACTATTACTAGAAAATTAATAATAACGTATATTTAAAATAACTAAAAAAATGCAGTGTTTTATACATAATCTCCACATCTAGCAGCGCATTGAATTATAAACGGGGATTCAAATTTAAAAATATATATATATATTTTTTAATGATGTTATCTGAAAGTACTCAAATAATTTCATTCTCTACATTCTTTTTCAAAGTTTGCCTGTATTTCAGCTAAATCAGTTTACTTGGATTTGTAGGTCCTTAAAATTACAGTTTAGTAGAAAGAGATTGTTATATTATAGTGGAAATAATTGTTTAAATCCGTCCTAGAAATTTAGATTTAATAATATGAATATTAGTGTCAAATAAAAAAGTCTGTGCTAGCTTGCCGATTTGTCATGATTCGAACTAAGGGTGAGAGTTAGTAGGGTATTTGGGAGGGATTTTAATTGTTTTTTAGAAAAACTAATTATAAAAATGATTTTTGATATAAATCCAGTATTATTAAGAATTACTTGAATGTATTATCCATTGACCAGAACATTAATGTAACATGAATTAGTGATTGCCAATAACTATATTGGTGCAGTTAAAAAAAACATAGTTATAGAGTGCACGTAATAAATCTTCAAATATTATAAAATTATCACACAAATGCTCAATTATAATTTAAATAAATATTGGAGGTATAAAACGCTGATTTTTTTGATATTTTTATCATGCAACATTCCAGAGAACGACACGAGGTTATAATGACAATATTTTGCTTTATGATAAGAAATAACTTTGAAAATTAGGAATGCGGAATGCGAAATGGATGTTTTTGTAAACAGTCATTCCTTATTTGCTATTTCCTTGTATGATTTTGCGAATATTAATTAAAATTCCATTGTTCTACAACTCCTGTTAATTAGTTGAAGAATTATCATTCCAATATTATCATCAAAATTAGTAGTAAGATTTGTATTTGAAATGTTGTTATAATTTGTTTAGGAAAAAGGATTAAAAATAAAAGAAACATATTTTAATTAATAAATAGTTTTTGTTTACGCTGAATTGTATGTTTTGTATATGCACAGGCCATTAATCGATTGGTGTTTTTTTATATGTATAATAATCTATAATATATAATTAGCCTTACAGCACACAGTGGTAGAAAGGTCAATAATTAAATATAAATAATTAATATTCAATTTATATAAATTTAAAATTATCTACCTAAACAGCAATAAGCAGAGGCTGTTATTTTAGGAAACATCTTAATGGAAAAGTGAAAACACATAACTGTATAAGTTTCAAAATATTGTGAAAATATATTTTTACAGAGCGTCCTTGAATTCCTCTCCCTTAAATTTGCCCACCTAATCAAACACACCTGTATCCCACGCAATCCCAACATTTCCTCAAAATGCAAATTCTCCTCATCTACTATTTAATATTTCATCTCATCCAACAATGCGGACTTTGCGTTGGCGTTCATAGCAATTAGATAGACAAAGACAAGAACGAGACATAAACAGGCTGAAAGATCTCCAGTCGATAGTCGATTAATCTGCAGAATATAATTCTAATTTTATATATTATTATACCGGGTGTCCAAATAATAAAGGTCACCGGTTATATATCAGGAACTATGAGTGCTAGAGCTTTCAAATAAAAAAATGTTAATATAAGTGATCATGAGAAAATTCTGGAAATAAATTTCAAGTTCGTAACTCTTCCGCAATGAACAGTCGAAAAGAAATATTGCTATTATCTCAAAAAAAGGTTTAATAAAGACTTCACATCTCTACATACACAGAAACCCCAACACATCCCCCAAATTTAAATTTCCCCATTACACCATTGTTGACTTCATCTCAGAAACATCCACTGACATATAATCACCCTAACCAAACATTATCACACATCTATTCATTCATTATCATCTATTCATAACATACTTTAATCATAACTCATCTTCAAAGCTAAACAATGGCAGAAAGACCTCGGGTCGATAGCCTATGAAAGGACAACCTCAATTTATATACCGTATTATACTATACAATACTGTACTTAATATGATGTAAAACTCCCTTGAATAAAGATATTTGTATATACATAAAGACTTCATAAAACTACACTTTTTGAAATCATGATAAGTTCATGAAACAAAAATGTTACAGACTTGTTTGTCTTACTCTTGAAATAAAGGGTGGGGGAAGGTCGGAATTTTTAACGAGCAAATATCAAATAACTCTTTTTAACCGATCTTAATGATTTTAATGTCATACGAAAGAACTTATCATACTGATTAAAATTAATATATTAAAATCAGAAAAATAACCAATTTTATCGCCGCTAGGTGGCGCTAACTTAAAGTATAGACAATATTCTCATTTTTTCTTAAATATTTTAACTGGAATGATATATTTTTCTTAGTGTTAGTAGAAAGAGGATTAAAAAGTAAGAAATTTAGTGAAAACCGGAAGTCTATTTCTAAATCCAATCACAAGTTATAATTAAAATCATTTTTAGAATTCAAAAATATTAATGTAAATTTTAAAAATTTTATGTGCTAATTTAAAATAAATTAAATTATAAGTAAAATAACAAAATTAAATTTTGTTACCGATAGGGGGCGCTTTTTAATGTTAATACTGATTTTCTCATTTTTTTAAATAAAGAAATATTTTTTATTTATTTATTTTTAGAATAACAATTCCAATCAACTAGTGCTTTCTTCGTACAATAATATATAAATTAAAATTTAAACAATATTTTGAAAGTAATATATGTCTGTGTAATTTGCAATCAAAAGCAAATATGTACTGTAACAAATTACTTTTAGACGAAATACAATATATGGGAAATAATATTTCTATATTGGGTGGGAAATATATTTTTTACATTTTTTAATAATTATTTTTTCAGTAATTAATTAATGATGTTGGAGAAAAATAAATAAAATTGTGAAACTAATCAAGCTGATTTTTAAAAATTGTAATTTGTTTACTTACTTATTGTTTACAATTGTTTTACAAATTCATTACATCTTCAGGTGATGAGTGTTAAAAAAACATATACAAGGCTTATGACTTTTCTTACAAACTACTTAATTTTCAATTAAACACCAGAATTTCGGTAGTCTCTCCACTACTGAATTTGTAGTATGCAGCAATTATCTGTTCTGTTTACTTAATTTGTATTTTAGTTTAGTTTTATTAATAGTTGGCTGATTTTGTATGTTTATTTAAACATGGATTTCTGTTGGGAATACAATCTATTATTATTATAAAATAAATATGACACAAGCAGGTTTTTTGACTCACTTGTGTTGATCATTTATCACAAAATAATAGCTTAAACTGGCAATACAATTTATGAAGGAAATAAAAATAAAAGCACTTGATGCTATTGTTTTTAATGTTATTTTCTTTATTCATTTTATAAAAAAATCCTACGCCACTCCTTATAAAAAGGTTATCTGGTTTGATAGTCGGACATAAGGATTTAAATGGAATTTCACATTTTTACACATTGCTGCTTATCAATGTATTTTTTTTCTTTTTCATATAAAATATATAAAATGAGTTTCGATTAAAAGTCATTTAAATGTTAAATTTGAAATTTTTGAAAAAAATGTTTCGAACAAGAGACGTTTTTATTAATGGAATTAATTTCTTGAATTAATTTCTCATCTGGCACTTGGTGAAACATATTACACTATGTAAAATAATTTAAAGAAAACATACTTGATATTGTTTCACAAATTAGACTTATTCCGACTAGTTTCGGTTTACTAGACCATTTTCAAAGAAATGTGAATTCCTGTGGAATTAAAATCCATAATAAAAGTGTTTGAAAATATCAACATCCTGACTGAAAATGACTTTTCCGATTACAGTTTAAAGTTTATTATCAATCGATAGAGTACGCACGAATAACTTTAATGCAAACGTTAATTTTAAGAGAAAAAAGAAATCTTTGGATTTTATAACCCGTAGGGAAAGCTGTATATATTAATTTACATTTATAGATAATGAAATATTATAATAACAAATATACTGTTAATTTCATAAAGATATTGTTTCGTTGTTCTCAAGAGCACAAATTCAGTGTGAAAATACAGGAGTTTTTGCGGTAAGGTCGGCTCAGCCGCACATAAATAGACCGACATAAAGCTAAAAATGGCTTTAACGATCTCATGGGACCCTAAAACTTGTGTATTCTCTGAAATTGTAAATTTTAAAAACTCTACCCTATAATGCGTTCTTTAAGTAGATCGATTCGTTTTATGCTTTAAAGGCGATAACACATTTAAAATGTTATAATTTCTATTTTAACTCTAAAGTATCTATTATCTTTAATAATTTATTACTAGCAAACATTACTATTATTTAATGTTACTTTTTGTGTAATATTTATATATTATTTTTTTAAATTAACAATACATTACTTTGTTAAATGATGAATTTCCGTTAATAAAGTTTATTATTATTATTGTCGCAGATATTTTTATGAGGGAAGAAAATAAGATTATAATATATTATATAAAAAATTAAAAGTAATACAAAAATTTAAAATTGTAAAAAATAAATGTATTTATTAAAATAAAAAATATTTATTGTGTTTTTACCACTATATATTAATTTATTTTATTACACGACCCGATTCACAAGAATTTCTGTCATTTATTTATTAAACGAATCATCCATTTTTCCAACAGCAACGAAAACTGAAACTAAGATATCTAAATACAATGCTTGATTCCAAACTATTTTCTACTTAATTGCATTTTTTCTCTATGTCATCCAATTTACTTTTTATTTATTAAATCTCTAGAACTAGAACATTGTACCAGCAAAATGGAAGTCTATAAAACTTCACTTCCATTTAGCTGGTACTATGTTCTAGTTCTAGAGATTTAATAAATAAAAAAGTAAATTGGACGACATATCCCTGTGTATAAAAAGGGATTTGGTTGAAAATTATAGGGGCATCCGTATTTAGTCATTTATTCTTAAGATATGCCAGATAAGATACTTGCGGATCAATTATCATGGTAATCGAAGCATATATTATCGACCAGGCAGCATGGATTTATCAGCGGTGGCTCCACTATCACCAACGAATGTCCGTTGTTCGTCACGAATTGGCCTTGAAGCTCTCTTATGGGAGTTGTTAACATCTATCCACATTCTTAGAGAGTTTATTAAGAGAGATAATGGCATGTGGTTTTTTATACACAATCTTGTGTTATTTGACTAGAAGTTGAATAACCTTACAATTTTATAACAATTTTTGTTTTTGTTATGAAAAAATATTACGGAACGTTCAATTTCAATTAATTTTCCCAGTTTTATTATAAAATTCTGGTTTGGGTAACCAGTTTAACAAATTTTATTGGTTTGACCTGTTTAGCACATCATATAACACATTTAAATTCAGACTTAAAGTTACTCGAAAGTGTAGTATAATTTATCATGTACTGTTGATTTGGCGCTTTTATGTTAATAATCTATAATTGAATACTGCAGTTACTGTTATTATTATAATTATTTTTATATCGTTGTATATATTATTCTTTGTATTATGCAAATGGCGTTGCCGTTAATAAACATTTATTTATTAAAAATTCGCCGAAAGATCCTCCCTAAGAATCCTTACCAAACTCAGACATCCCAGTAACCCACTCCACAATAATTCCAACGAATAAATCCCACCCATATCCCAATAATCTAGATAATTCAATATAATATATTTAAATTTTGGAGTACTATTTCATGAGAAATTCTTGTATTGAATTAGGTTCTTTTTCTATTAAATATTTTATCAGCTGCCTTTTAAATGAATCTCGTTTCTGTAGATTTTTTTATGATGTGGGAAGATTTAGTTTGTCCTGGTATTATATTATCGCCGCCTTTGATATATTTGTGGTAATATATTATGCGAAATGCTTTCTTTTGAAATATGAAGATTTTATTTCCCGCTGACTTTCGTTGAATATATCGAATTGTTTTATTTATAAACAAAAATGTCGTCTACAAAAAATCTGTGTGAATCACTTATATTGTTTCCTTATAAAAATCTTTAATTATTAGTGACATTTTAAATTTTTAGTTGCGTTTAAAAATGAATCGGTGATGTATTCAAAAAAGTATTGCAGTGCAGTAATTTTATTGTTATCTAATATTTTTTTTTATTTTTATTGGATGTAATAGAAAAACATAATAGCAAAGATTTTTATTTCCGGTTAATTATTACAAAATGTTTCTATATATACCGGGTTATTCACGGTATACGAAACGGAGTATTGTGGCCAAAGTACAGTACTTTTTAAAATTTTGATTTCTGGTCTATATAGGGGCCTATAAGGGCTACTTACTAAAATTATTTTCATATTATACAGGGTGTCCCATATACCATAAAAGTATCAAAGTTATGTTTGTTTTTTAAATGGAACACGCTATACAAGGTGTACAGAAAATGAGTGAAAAGCTTTAGGTAGCGTGACTCTTTGACTAATTTTTAGATAAAAATATTAACGAAAATAAGTCACACGGTCCTTCCTTAAGCCTCACGGGCCACTTAAAAGAACTATACATTTGGCAACGCTGGATCAAACAAGTGTGCATTTATCCTGTTTATAACTGCTGGAGGTGTTGCATACACCTTTTCTTTTACAAACGAGCGTGCGTCGTTGCCAGATCTATTTTCATTAAAAGAATGCTTCTGATGAAGTTATAAAATTGTAAAAATATCCGATTTATTAATCATTTACATCAATGGAATTATACACGTGTCTAATTGATTGTTAATGCTATTGATTTTTTACAAAGTATTTAAAAAACAATACTAATTTATAGTCACATATTTAAAATTCCGAAGACCTCGTGAGCCTCAATGAAGAACCATACAACATTTTTTATTTGGATTTTCTATTAAAAATTAATTAATGAATTGAGTTACCTGAAGGTTTTCACTCATTTTGTGTACACCTTGTATATTATTATATTTTTAGATTCTTTGTTCAAAATAACTATCGTTTTCATTAAGGTTATCAGTACCTAAACCGAACGGTTTTTGAAATAATGCAATTTTCTTAAAATCTAATTTTCAAATTTTAACTATTTGCGAAATATTTAGGTTCTGTACGGGAAATTTCCAGTGAAGTTAAGCAATGGATCAAATTTTATTTTCCAATTATTAAAATCGTAAAATATTTACAGGGTAGCCCAAAACAATAAATAATTGAACAAGGACTTTAAGTGGCCCAAACTTGATTTTTTCAAATGGAATGCCATATTTTTTAACTTGTCATTAAATGCACTTTTTAATAATGTATCAAAAGTTTCCTATAACTCGAAGCTCTTAGACATTTAATTTTTGTGAAAAAAGCATAAAACCGTTTTTTTTTTCGTCATTTGAGGTGCATATTTATTAATATTTTAATACTTTTAGTTGGATATGGAATTTAGAAATGTCAAATGTTTTACTTGATCCGTCATTTTAGCTTCCAAATTCACTCCATGCCATTTTGTGCTTTTGTGAAAATATAAATCGAATATAATGTAGACCCTCTATTCCACATCACCCAACAATCTATTTTTATTACTAATTACCATTTCTATCAGAATAATATTAGAAGTTCTGTATATTCACAATTCTATTCTTATAAAGTGACAGTCCCAATATATGAGTTTTTATAACTCACATTCACTTTTTTATAAATCGGTTTAATAGTCTCTTTAAAATGGCCGATTTTGAATTACTTCTTTAGCAAAAAGTATTTGTATTATTTTTGTTGTCTAATAAGGTTTCTCGATAACATTGTCCAATCATTACAAATATACCAATGCCCTCTTATTTTGAATAAATATTTTGAAAAGTACAATAGTACCTATATTTAAATAATAATGTTACAAATTCTCACAAAAATTCAAAATAATACTATGATAGCAAAAAACAAGTTTGAAAATTCAAGTGACAGTTTAGATAAATTATTTGACATTTTGTAAATCCACAGCCAGCTACAAATATAACAATACGCTAAGAGAAAACCCCAAATGATGCGAAGAATTGATTTTTTGCATTTTCCGCAAAAACTCCTCAATTTAGAGGTTAAAGGTATAGGAAACTTTTGATAGATAATTATAATGTTCATTTAATAGAATGTTTAAAAATATAGTATTCCATTTGAAAAAATCAAGTTTAACGAACTTAAAGTTCTTATTAAGTAAGTTATACAAGTTTTAAGGTTTTTGTAATTAAACATAATTAATAAATTATTCCCTCTTCAGATACTATGACATATTTGCTTACGTTACGTAAGTTATTTAATTGTTAAAATAAATAAATTCAGTTCTTCTCGTGTATTCAGTACGTTTACCAGTTAGTGGGGAATTATGCATTGATAAATAGTGTATTGTGGTTGTGAAATTAAGTTTTATTATATCCATATCTCATGAAATTTCATATCCACTTTAATCAAGTTTTTAAAAATAAAATATCCAGAAAATACAAAGCATTTTCTTAATTAACCTTGGAATGTCTATAAAAATGTTAATTTTACTCATCTCAATCCCATTCAACTCTAAATCGTAGGTAAATAACAAAATGAGTTTAGATTTGTCAGTTTTATGTGAGCTTATCAACGGACTCCAGATTACAGTGACTTAGTTGAAAAGCTTGACTTTAATATACCGCACCACCCGCAGTCACGACACAAGCTATTGTTCCATATTGCTTTTCATCTCAGTGTGGTGTGTACAGTACAGGCTTGGCTTATGGGTTGAATAATGCGGTGTGCAAATGAACTGGAGAATAACAACAATGTTGTTTAACACACTTGATCTATAGAAATTTCAAACCATTATTGCATTGTATTAATTTAACGGATATGGTTTCTTTTTGTTAATTTTAAATTGATATTCAGTGCTATTTCGTATGTTCAAGGGATGTTTAATTTAATGTAAACTTCATATAAGTATTGATATCAATTACATAATTGGCTTAAACAATAATGATAAAGCATATTTATTTATTTATTTTTCACCAAGCAAAAATAACAAACAATGTTACATTTCATATTATAATAAATAATTACAATATGATGCCACCAGGAGAAAAACTAAAATGTATAAATTCAGCGCAACCGAAGTATGACTGATCTTCCATTCATCATATAAAGTGTATGTAATACTTTATTATTTTGCGTTATAAATACCATTAAGAATGATTAAGGCCATTTGCTACGGAAAATTAAATAAACATATAATAATAGTAATAAACTTTATTACGTGTTTAAAGCCATTTTGCATTCTTGCTACAGATGAATAATATAGATTCATATTAAAACTGACATCTAGCGAATTAATACTACATTAGCGATTACCATTTAAAATTTGTGTATGAATTTTAATAATCATTACACTGAAATACTTTAATTATGTAAGAGTAATTTTTATTTTTAAGGTACAAAATGAAAATAGCGTCCGTTTCAGTTACATAATATCTAGATGATTCAATATAACTAGAAATATACATATAATTTATTTACAACTTCGAGCACTAATTCATGAAACATTTTTGTATTGAATTAGGTTCATTTTCTATTAAATATTTTATGAATTTTGAATGATTTTTCGTCTTTTTTCATTTTTTTAGTTCATCCGAAAGAGCATTAAAACTTAATTGCTGAATAACGGATGCTGTCTTCTGTTAAGTTTAGCCATAAATATGGAATGAGTTTTAGAAATGCGCATGGATCTTAATAATAAATTATTGTACGCGTAAGTAGACCTTTGAATTGGGATTCGAAATATAAACATAATTAGTTATTAGTAATACGATTATAACGATATTTTTTGTAAATAATTTAAAAAAGAATGGCGATGTGTCCATCATGGTACTTTCCCCGGTGAATTCGGTCAAATACGTCTTTCACTGAACATTTGATGGTAAAGGAAAAATTATTAATTGAAATAAATGGATTTTGGTGTTTGTTATTTCTTACCTTACAATGGCTTGATAAAATTTCCATTTCCATTCGCGCAACATATTGAGTGTTATTGAAATATGAATTCATTATGACGTTTTATATATATTCATCATTTTTATTCCTTATAAGTGTGGTTTAATATTTTTTTACATTTTTGGCAATTTATTTAAACTTTAAACATTGTTCTTGTAGGA
This sequence comes from Philonthus spinipes, assembly GCA_963082785.1. Lineage (NCBI taxonomy): Eukaryota > Metazoa > Arthropoda > Insecta > Coleoptera > Staphylinidae > Philonthus > Philonthus spinipes. Next base: position 20,932,465 of record OY720301.1, read on the forward strand.
ATTGACTATCGGTCGGAAGCCTTTCAGCCAATATGACGTTTTATTTGTCATTAAAATATTTTTTTCAATAATTAAAGGCTCCGCAGCCATAATGAAAAAGATGAAATTCTTCCGCTTATAATGTGAGAACTGAACATCCTATAATAAAAGTTTTATAACAAAAATTATTTATTTTTTCAAGATCTACAATTTTTATTTGAAATATTTTACTATCCTAATTAAAAAATGAAAAATCGCTAAGAGTAAAGTTGCACTTAATGAGCTTTGATTCTAACCAAAAGCTTTTCAGATCATTCCACTGTTATAAAAAGCTTAGATATAACGTTTGGGTTTAATCCATTTAGCCGTTTACGCATTATCGCAGAAACACGCAGACACACATAGAGGCATTTTTCAAAACTCGATGGAATGGGCACATGGGATCTCAAAACGCGCATATTCGTTGAAATTGGCGATACAAAAAATTTTACGATCACAATACTTTCCCTTGGACAGGGGTCCGGGGAAAGTAAACAAAATGCGTGCATACTTCCTGCAATCAGAAATTATTGATTCGAACATATATGTATTTAACGAGCAAAGTAAGGGATGATAATGGATTAACGCAAGCAAACGTAATATTTATATCATCCACTCCAATGGAAGTTAACTTCATATAATTCATGTAATAATGTATCATTACATGGTCAAGTAAATTTGAAATTGCTTGCAGTTGAATACTTAGAAAATAATATTGTATTGATTTTCACAGCTAACATTCTATAGTAGCTTTGAATTACGAAAGTTTTTAAATATTTTCCGATATACCTTTAACTATGTACTTGTTAATCTTATTGTTAATGACAATAATAACTTTATCAATTGAATAGCAGAAATAAAAATGGGGCTAAATACAACTTTGACGATTTTTATGTTTTATTATTATTTTAGGGTAAATAACCTTTATATATTCCAAATTCCGCCATCCTGAAACTACTATTCATTCATCACACTAATCATCAACGATTAAATGACTGACATGACATAAAAATAAGAACTCATGGCTGAAAAACCAATGGTCAATAGCCATTTGGACAGAATATTATATAAAATATATTGTATTATACCTAATGTACATTTTACAATAAATATGATTGTATGTACCGACTTTCATATAAAAGATCCATTTAATATGATGTCACTTTTGACATATTTCTATGATTTTAATTTTACATGGTATTTTTTATAAATCATGGCTAATGCAATTAAAACAAGCAAAAAATAATCAATATTTATTTATTACACATCAATGATTGGAAACGGGTTTTGTTCTCCGATGCAACTAGAGTTAGCCTTAAAGCTCCAGATGGTTGTAAGTGTGTCTGGTGAAGACGAGGAGAAAGGTTTGCCAGCTGTAATATCTCTCCTAAAGTACCTTTTGGTGGTGGATCTAAAATGTTTTAGGGAGGAATTTGCTTAGTTTCTCGTACGGAGTTGGCCCCTATACGTACGAGGTCTATGAATGCTCAATATTACTTAGACAACATTATTGTTGATCATGTAATGCCTTTTGCTCCGTTTGCTGGGCCATTTTTTATTAATGCAACACAACGCTTAAGCAATTATTTTTATGTTGGCAGTGGAGGCTTTCATTATTGAAATAATTATTTTTTTGTCAAATAAAAAGTCAAAATGCCGTCATCCTTCGCAATCGCCATGAGAAAGAATAATAGAAAATAATAATGGAAAAATTTTGTAAGGTAAGAAATAAACTAATATTCTTCGAAATACTCGGATTTAACCTTAAAAGACAAAGATTCATTTTTTCATTACAAGCGAGTGAATTATTTTAAAATAAAATATTTTTATTGAAATTATGATTTTAATTGTAACTTACATTTTTATTTTGTAGTAAACTTATCGATTCACTGTATCTTACAACTTAAACAGTGTATGTTCTTTTGTATTGTCAGTGTACGTTTATTAATTTAAAGCTATTCTAACCTTGTAAAATGTTTATGGGTGAAATACAATCGGGATAGTGCAACAAAAGCCATAAACCAGTGTGATTTTCTCCCTTATTGAAAAACAGACTCGAAGCGTCTGTAAAATGCGAATCACTTGTACCTCCGTGGGGAATGGAAATGTTCATAAGGCGATCATAAAAAAATCAATGTTGTGCTTTGGTTTTCTCCAATTTAAAGTTTTAAGATATTTATATCATTTTATTAAATAAAAATAGTGTTTCATTGCACTGTTGAGCTGTTTTATTAATACATTTTGCAATTCGCATCATTAGTAGAGGTTTGAACTTTTTTCTAAACTTGAAAATAATTAATTATTAATCCATCATTTTCCCTTTAGCTACTGTGATATTTTGACTTAAGTAAGTATTTTAAAACAAATATACATTAAATCAACTACTTCTCGGACCTATATATTGTATAATGGATAATTGGATAACTTGAATAAAATTCCTTACATCACTTATATTCTTTATTTATCCAGATGTATATTTCAAGTACCAAGTAATTAACAGTGAATGAGAATGAGTACTTGGTACTCGAAATGACGGGTGTGAAATTAGCAATAGATTTCAGCAATAGATTTTAAACTAAATTTTTATTTAAATAGAAAAGAGTATTCATTCACTTGGTCACAGTTATTTAAATATATTAAATAAAAATGATTTGAAAATAATTAATAAATTATTTCCACATTTAGCTCTGTGACTTTTGACTTACGTTACGTAAGTACGTTAAACAAATGCACATTAAAACAACTACTTCTCGGGCAAATACCCACGCCGGACATTGAATTACATAATGTACACCTGCTGTTGTACATCAATAAAATATTGCATAATGCAACAAATTTGTTTTAATGTGCTTTTGTTTAACGTACTTACGTAACGTAAGTCAAAAGTCACAAAGCTAAATGTGGAAATAATTTATTAATTATTTTCAAATCATTTTTATTTAATGAATTTTTATTACTATTTTCTGGTCAAATTTATTATTTTTACTTTGGCATGTCAACAACACTTTCTCAAGCCAACGCCCCATTTTACAAGCCCCATTATTTTGCAATCCACCCTTAATATATTATTATAAAAAAACACGTCTTTTTCTCCATGATTACGTACTCCCATAAAAAAGTTAAGTACAAATTCAGATTCAAGAGAATACAGTCTATTATTTTAATAAATAAAATTATAATATAATTAAAATCGGAATTTTATAATCGGAATGCGATCGGATAAATGTTCAATTTTAGTGATGATTACGTTCTTCCATAAAAAAGTTAAGTACAGATTCGGATTCAGGACACTTTAATCTATTGTTTAATCAAATGAAATTAGGAACACCGCCTCCGACTGATTAAAAAAAAATATTCAAAAATCGGAATTTTATAATCTGAATGCGATCGGATAAATGTTCAATAATAGTGATGATTACGTTCTCCCATAAAAAAGTTAAGTACAGATTCAGATTCAGAACACTATAGTCTATTGTTTAAATAAATAAAATTAGGAACACCGCCCACGACTGATTAAAAAAAATAAGAAATCGGAATTTTATAATGGGAATGCGTTCGGATTAATGTTCAATTTTAGTGATGATTACGTTCTCCCATAAAAAAGTTAAGTACAGATTCGGATTCAGCACACTTTAATACATTGTTTAATCAAATAAAATTAGGAACACCGCCTTCGACTGATTAAAAAAATATATTCAAAATTCGGAATTTTATAATCGGAATGCGATCGAATACATGTTCCATTTTAATGCAGATTACATACTCCCATAAAACTGTTAAGGATAGATCTAGATTCTGAACTATCTAAACCATTATCAAGTAAAATTGGATTAAAATACATTTGAATTTTTCATTAGAAGAGGTCGGATAAATGTTTGGAGCAAGTTCCCCGAGCCAAGAAAAATAATAATAATTCTAAAATGCTGTTTTGGCCAGAATCTGCTGGGAAAAAAGTTTTATTTTCCGAATAACTACAAACTCTTACAAAAACGTCAAGTGCATGTTAGGGATGTGGTCTATTCATTGGCCAAGAAAAGAAAATCGTGAAACGGAATTAATAATATTGATTTTTTCCAATGATTTTAAACTGTCTGGAAGAAATAATAATAAGGATTAGACAAATAATATTTAGTTGTTAAATAAGGTGTCTGCTATAGTATAGAGATAAGAATCCGATAAATGCACATATTATTTTGTTTATAGATTAAATAATATGTCTTTGTTTATAACATAGACTTCACAACAATATCTACCGCATTTCTGGCAGTTGATATCTGTATTATTTTTTGTACAATATAAATAAGATTTTGTCAAGTCATCGGTATTTTATATTATTAATATTTATATTTTAATTGTTGTGCGGTAAGCGTCAACATCCAAGACATCGTCCCACTTCAAATTGTTCAACTGTGGTGTATATATTTTATATTATAGTAAAAATATAAAATATATACACCACACTTGAATGTATAATTTTGTGTGGGATATTTTTGCATATTTTTAGTCAGATTTGTGACAGATGCATCCAATCCAATGCTATATAGGAACGGGGCAAGTTTTCTAAAGGATGTTTTTGCTGTGCAACTGTCGTTTGGTAGGGGATAAAAGTATAAAAGTATATTTTTACTAATGTCAACAGATAGTAACGTCCAATGACTATCTTCTAAAATTGGGAATAAGAATCTTGTTTCATTATGATTTTTAAATCGTGAACTTCGAGGGTTCACAGAAACCTCATGTTTCGAAAATATCTTGACGTCCATATCATTACGATTAAGCAGAATTAAAATATAGTGAATAACAAAGTTATCCGATTTAATATCATCATCCCTTTTACTAATGTTTAATGTGGAATTACTCTCAAAATATAGTTTATTCTTTCCAAATTTCGCCACAACATAATCACGACTTATTTTTCCAACGCCGGGATCGTCTTAATTATAGGTTACTTTTATTTTAATCTCCTTGGGTTGCACTTGTGAAATAATTTTTCTTTAAAGTAACTATGAGTTATTTTCATCTTCTTCTAATTGCACATCTGTTCCTATTGATGTTGTATTTTAGCTCTTTATATTCGGCAATTGTATAATTCCGTAAGATTCTCACAAACCGAGAACATTTTTGATGCAATTTACCTTGAAAAATAATAACGCAGTCAAGAGAATAGTATGAATTATTCGATCGATGAATATTTGTTTTAATATTTTTGATATTTTCAAAAACGTTCTTAAAATATCTATAAAATAAATTACTCTCATAAAATGTGCAATTTGTGCTTAACTTTTTATGGGAGAACGTAATCACCACTAAAACTGAACATTTATCCGATGGCATTCCGATTATAAAATTCCGATTTTTGAATATATTTTTTTTAATCAGTCGGAGGCGGTGTTCCTAATTTTATTTAATTAAACAATAGATTAAAGTGTCCTGAATCTGAATCTGTACTTAACTTTTTTATGGGAGTACGTAATCATGGAGAAAAAGACGTGTTTTTTTTTAAATAACATATTAAGGGTGGATTGCAAAATAATGGGGCTTCTAATATGGGGTTTTGGCTTGAAATAGTGTTAAATAAGCGTATTGTTGACATGTCAAAGTAAAAATAATAAATTTGACTAGAAAATTGTAATAAAAATTGAGTTTAAATTCTATTGCTGAAATCTATTGCTAACTTCACACCCGTCTCGAAATGTACATCTGGATACATAAAGAATATAAGTGAAGTAAGGAATTTTATTCAAGTTATCCGATTACATAATACCTCACATTACTCAACCCAAGCAATCTTGTGGTAGCAATAATATATTGTATAATATATTTTTTTGATTCGAGAATATTTAATGCAAAGAACAAAAAAAATCGTTACGTAACATAAGGCTATCTTCAGACATGTGTTTCAGGATTTATGCCTCATCAGTACAGTTCTACCTTATATAATTGAAAAATTGTTAAATTGAATTAATTAAGCGTACTGTCCCTGCTGCGATCTCAGGTGTAACTTGTGTAAGTGATCGAGCCCGGCGACGGACGCTAACGATGCGTGCGTTCTCGTTCTCAACAAAAAACATTCTTGACTCAGATTTTAATAAAAAAATATTTAAGTAACTGTGACCAAGTGAATAATTACTCTTTCTACTTTTTGTAGAGGTCTACGTTTTATTACTTAAAACAGTAATAACCACAATTGACATTCATGCACTCCTCAAGTTCAAAGAGGCTGATTACTCTCATTAAAAAACGCAGCAGAAATTACGTTTTTGAAGAAAAAAGAAATACCCGTGGGGAAATATAAAAAAGAGACATACGTTCCGCAATTTTCATACGCATTCTATGGATACCTGTAAGAATAATGAATAAATATTTCGCTTTTTGATAGTTTAAATTCAAATTTTATTTTAAATAAAAATAATAACAAAAAACATTTAAAATATTTAATGTATGTAATAAAATATGCAACACTATTCCACTGTTTGATTTTATAATAAAATCGAAAAGCGACCGAAAGTTAACTTATACTATTTTGGCGCCTGCTATTTAAATCAATTTTAACGGGTGTTATAGCGACTGAGATAACAGTTTAGGGCGATACGAAATACCAAATCGTCGTATAATCGGAGCTACCCCGTACTGGAAATGATAAGTTTAACATTTACCTTTTTAATTAAATTCACATTTTATGCATATATAGAGAGCTTTTTTATCGGTTAATATTTCCCTTGTGTTTACCTACAAAACGCGAGTCAAACGCATTGAACCGATTAATGTATGTGTGTTTAGTTGCCTATAACACGCAACTAAACACACATATGCCAAATAAATCAATCGTGCTAGACTTTAAATTATGTGATATATTTGGTCGAAAATGTATTCAAATGAAGAAAAAGTAGAATTTGTAACAATATATTTCAATTCCCCAGCATAAAAGGAGTAAGAGACTCTTTTTCAACAAAGTATCCCGAACGGCCAATTCCTTCAACTAGGGCAATTAAAAAAAAAACAATTAAACACATTTCTTCGGAAGGTTGCATCGTGCCTTCATATAAAAATCGTCACAAGGTAAGATAACTGAAGATGTTAAATTAAATATTTTGTGTTTCGTCGAGGAAAATCCGACAACCTCTTTTGTTTATAACAATATCGAAATGCACAATATGAAAGAATTAAAAAAATCCAATAACCCATAAATTCAACTTAACCCAGATTTTATCATAAACGTGGTGTATGCTTTTCGCGATCGTTTGAGTTACTGTCTTGCAGTGTCTGGTGGTCACTTCGAACACTTATTGTAATTCTTTATTTGAAGTTTATTTTTGTTCAATGTTATTTTTCTTTTAAATTATCTTAATAAAATCTCTTAATATTTTTTACCTGTAATTTCTCTATAATAATAAATGACGTTTTTTTTTTTTTTTTTTTTGAAAAAAAAAGGAAATTACTTGTGACAGTAACGCAAGCAGTGTTAATCATGATTAATTTTGTTGCGTTTTTCAATGTGACAAAGAGAATGAAAGATACATCTTTTTCAAAGAAAATATTTGAATTTAATTATTTTTAGAATCGTCCTACCGAGGTTTAGTACTGTTGTACTGTTGAAATTGTAATACATGCTTGAAAATTCGACTTTTTTCTTCAATTGTATACATTGTCGATAAAATATTTCATACAATTTGAAGTTTAGCCTTTGATCTGTCTCTTTAGTTACGCGTTATAGGCAACTAAACACACATACATTAATCGGTTCAATGCGTTTGACTCGCGTTTTTTTTGCAGGTAAATATAGAGGAAATGTTTCCTAATAAAAAAAACTCTCTGTATATCCATTAAAAAAGCTGCCTAGACTATGATGATAAAAATAATGTACACGTTAAACTTAATATTTGCCTTAGAGAATAGCCGCGAATATTACCTTGAGGAATGACGTACTGTTAAAAATAACGTTTCTGATTGAGGATGGGGCCGAATGTGAAATTTCATAAAGTAACAGTCTCAAGCACAGAATATTTTCAAAATAAAATCTTTTGATTTTTGTATAATATTAAACTTTATTCTCTTCTTTATTTATTTTAGGGAAATCTTCTTTTACAATTGTCATTACAATAAAAAAATATAAGAAATGATTTACAAAATATAAATGTAAAGAGAAAAGAGTATTTATTCACTTGGTCACGGTTATTTAAACATATATTCGTTTCGTTTAATTTTATTCGGTTTTGATTTAAATTGAATTAACTTGGTTTCATTTAATTTAAATTGATTTAGTTTAATTTGATTTAATATAATTGATTTAATTTCGCTGAGTGTATTTGAATTAATTTAATTGATTTATTTTAACATCTTTAAATAATGTAAGGCATAGCTGTACTGACGAGGGATAGATCCCGAAACACGTGTCTGCAGATGGCCCTATATTAAGTAACGTTCGTTTTGTTGTTTTTACATTATTATTGATATGCAACAGCAGATGTACATTATGTAATTCAATGTCCGGCGTGGATATTTTCCCGGGAAGTAGTTGTTTTAATGTGTATTTGTTTAATTTACGTAACGCAAGTCAAAAGCCACAGAGCTAAATGTGGAAATAATTTATTAATTATTTTCAAATCATTTTTATTTAATATAAATGTAAAGATTACTCATTATTATTAATAATAAAATGTAAACAGTGTCTCAACTAAATAATCAGATTCCGAATAAGACGGTATTGTAACTGGGACACAAAGTTCTCTTAGTATCAATCGAGGCTCGGTATCGCTCCAACTTTGTTTATAGTCGTAATAGACGGGATCGACCCATTCGAATCCGGTCCCAGAATTTATACTAAAGTTAGAAAATCGTCATTATTAGCCGAAGAAATGCGACTATTAACACAAACAATAAAATCAAACGTTATTGAACTTTAAGATCAAAGAAATAAGTTTAAATGGACTGCAATAAACTAAAATATTGATATTATAGATTTCTAATGAATTGCCATTTATTTCCCTCGCTGAATATACTTATAATTCAACCAGGGATATAAATGCCAATTTAACAAATAATAGTACAAAATGTAGAAATTTTAAAGATAATTTGTCATAGAAACTCTTAAACTAAATACTATTAAAACAAGGAATAATAATACACACATATATGTATAAATGAATACATTAAAGCAACTACTTCTCAGGCAAGTACAATGTGCGCGGTTTACCGCAATTAAAAAAAAAAACTAAGTCAAAATGTCATAGTAGCTAAAGAGGAAATAATTTATTATTTTGAAATTCTCTTTATTTAATTTATTTAAATAATTGTAACTAAGTGAATAAATACTCCCTTCTATTGATATACACAAATTATTTCACCAGGTTGTGAATGATTGAAATGAATCACAAGTGAATAAAGTTAAGTATGCACATATATATTAACATATATATTAATACATCTTTTATGACGTTTCCATGTACAAATATTTTTCATGTATGTTCGTAAAGTGTGAATAAGTGGTACTAAAAAGTCCGTGTTTAATTCTCCAAATATTTAATGATATAATTGTGTTTTACTTAAGGACGGATGTGTGACTGGAATTGCAGTTAAGATGAATGATATGAGGATGACATAGAAATGGCCTCGGAACTGCATTTATTCTCAACATAAATGTATTGCGCAATAAAGTTGCCGTGTTACGGAAAATTTAAAATAAAGTCAACATACATTTTTTAATATTCGACTAATGCAAACCCGATGATGGGGACAATCACATCACATCCATGGATGAGAGTTCTTTATTAGAAGAACTTGCACGAAAAGCTAAAAACAGGAATTTTCGCCCTTTTTTCAAAAGTTAAATTGATCCTAGGGAATATAAAAATACACCAAAAACATTTTATATTTGAAAATAAACCTTATTTTTTTTTTCAAGCTCAAAATTGATCTTTGTATGAGACAAATTGATGGCCAAATTTAGTTAGTGCGGTTTTAATTTAATATATACATATATTTATTATTGTTCTATTTTGTATAAAAAATATACGGTGTTACTACATTATTTCAACAATAATATGACATATACATTTGTTTTATTTAATACATCACTCAAAAGTCTCCGGTCTAATTAAGAAAAACATATTTTTTAGAAATTCCAGTTTATTCATTAAGAGTGATACATTCATTCCAACGCTTCTCTAACTTTTTGATGTACTATATGTAAAACGATTTGTTTTTGCTCTCAAAATAAGTCTCAGTTTTGGCAGATAACTTCTTCATTTAAGCCAAATTTCTTTCTCTGGAGCATCTTTTTCATGTCTGCACAAAGCCAGTAGTCGCTACTACTTACTTATATTTTCGTTGGCGCAAAGTTCTCATTACATTTTAATTATCTTTTAAATTTCAGCCCTTAACGAAATAGAAGAGTACAAAAAGGTGACTTTGATTCAGACATAGGTGCCCGTTACTTGTTGGCGAAAACGCCAGAATAGAGGCAAGCGAAACTTCATTAAAAACCATCACTGAAACTTCTAAAGTAAGATAGGAAAATGGTCGGGGTAATAGTAGGTCTACTAATAGAACACTGTAGATACAATAAATATAGGTCTAGAAGCGGAAACTTAATGTAAATTCTGTTAGGAAGAAGAGGAATATGCTCAGTGAGGCCCTTGTCTTTCGAGGTCGCAATATTATAGCGAACTTTTCTATCAGGTGGTTTCCTCTTAACTTCATTTTATTATTTTTATTTAACTTTTACAGTGACTATAGATTCAATTACAAGCACAAATTGGTTAATATTATTTTTCACCAGAAGGAAATAAATGTATATCATATCATATATCTCGTAATTATTACACATATTAAGCCAAATTGCTTATAACCCGCATAATATTCCATATTCTAAATTAGTAATATTAGTTCAGTTGTGTTTCACTGATAGTTATTTGATATTGTTTCGAACTGTAATAACGCTATTAAACGATAATTCAATAAAGCTTTCAATGTTAATATTTTATTATATATTTAGTTAATCGCCCTTCTTCATCACATTTATGACAACTCACCCATTATGTGACATTACGACAATGTTTAATTGATGCCGACCTCAATCTAATATTTAATGAGAATTTGAAGTTGGATGGGATACCCTGAATTAATTAAACGGGGCAATTCCCAAGCAGCGTTATGAATATTTTCACCTGCTAAATTACTTGCGGCGACGAATGGATTACGATTTCTTGGTAATACAATTGTGTCAGTTCAAAGGCAGATGGTTTCTATCAACAAAGAGGCTTTGAATTCAAGTTATATACATGGAATTACATTTAAATTATGCCGTGAGGTCAATAAGGAATATAATAATAGAAAAGAGATTCCCTTGATTACAGTTATTTAAATATGAACGAAATTTTGAATATAATTAATTATTTTCCCTTTAGCAACCGCAACAATGATTTACCTAAATTAAGTAAAAAAAGAATATCCTTTAAACAATTGCTAATTCCGCTTGATGTTGGATGTCGCAATGGAAATTTACCATTGCACGACAGTATTATTGAGCGATGGAATGTTTTTTTTTGCGATGGATCGTATAATTTTTAAGTATTGTAAGGGCTTATAGGGAAAATCTGCACTGACGAGGTATAAATCTCAAAATAGCTGTCTGCAAATGCCAACGTTTTTACTCTCCACATAAAATATTCCGATGCATTGCAAGGGCAAATATAAAATGTATGATTCCGTTTAAGACGGGAAATTTGTCCGGAAAGTTGTTTGGTTAGATTAATTGATTTGCTTACTTAGGCCTCTTGAAACCATTTTAAGCCTTTCATATAGCTGACAATCCCCTCATATTTAAAGTGGCACGAGTTTTATAGCTCATTCATGTGGGTTTCCTTTAAAGTGGGACACTTTCATAGAATGTGAAGGACGGCCTTTTCCTCTTCCTCGTCCTTGTGGCCCCAATGGTTAGCAGATAGCTATTACACGCGCCTATTTTTATGCAACACATTTGGGCAATAATGTGTTTAATTGCATATATTACAATTCCATATTCCAATTAAACTAAAAAAATCCAGTTTCAAACCATTTTATAGATTAGTTGGAAATAATATATTACTTATATTGGAATAATTGGGACATTTGTTTAGGAAGTGGAAGGTAATTTATTATATGCAGATCATGAACTTATATTACCCAATTCGTCATATTCCACAAATTAAATTAATTACGCCATCTATTCAAAAACGTTTGAACTGCTTGGCACTTTAAACGACCACAAAAAGAGCGCTATTTTTAAAATACTGTAAAAAGTAATTCGGCTATATTAAGGCAGATTTGCACTAAATCTGCCTTAATATAACTAGGTATTATAACAATAAAAAATATTTATGGGAAGAGAGGTATTTTTCACATAGTTCAAATTGTGTTACGTTTTTAATTAATAACACATGGGTCAAAAAGTCCCGGATTAAAAAATAAAAATACATTTTTTCGCAAAATTATAATTTATTCATCTATATACTCTCCTTCTACAGTTCCAACGCTTCTCTAACATTTGTATGCCTTTCTGGTAGAATAATTTATCTTTGACCTTAATAGACGTTAGTTTTAGCAATAACCGCTTCGTGCCAAATATCTTTCCTTTGAGCATCTTTTTAAATCAGAGAAGAGCCAGTAATCGCTGGGTGCCAGATCTGGACAATAGAGTGGATACAACAACAACTACAAGTGCAAATAGTTGAATTTTTGCCATGATTTCTACCAACTTGTGGATTAGTACATTGTTTTGATGAAACAATGTTTCTTTTTTTGCCATATGAAGTTGTTTGCGCGCTGATCTCGTCACCCAATCGGTCGAGTAAGGCTATATAATAGTCACTGTTGATCGTCTGGCCTTTCTTCTAGTAGTCGAAGAACAATATTCCATGCGTATCCGAAAATACAGACGACATAATATTACCAATTGATTGTTGGGTTTTTAGACGCTTTGGACGGCTTTCGCCCTCTGCTCTCTAATCAGCAGACGCTCTTTTCGATTCTGGCGTGTAGTTGTGAATGGATACATATCGACGCAAAAAATCCTTTTTTATCGCGCTTTAAAAGCTCCAAACTGCGGTCAGATTCGTCAATTCGTTGTTGTTTTTGTTCCACTGTGAACAAACGCGGCACCCTCTTCGAAAAAAGTTTTTTCATACTAAAATGTTCGTGTAAAATGTGGAACATGGTGCCTTATTATATATTTAGGATGTCGGCTATCTACTGCAATTTCACTTTGCGATCACCCATACAAATTTTCAACACATTTTTATTTTCTAGCGTAGTCACCTTTTTTGGTCTTCCAGAGCGTTCTGCGTCCTCGGTAGTCATACGACCAGTTTGAAATCAGCATACCATCGGCAAATGGTAACATTTTTCAAGCCATTCCTGGACTTTTATTACCCATTAAAAAGCAGTGTTTTTTTAAGACACGAAACTCGTTTTTATTGATTGTTTACAAATTCACAAAAGTAGCGTAATTCGATATTTTTGGCGCCATCTATTGGTTAGTCCCGAGACTTTTTGACCCATGTGTTATGTTTTATATTTTTTATACTTTTTTGTTGTTCATGTAGGCATTTTAATTAAATGTTAGTTTCCAATCCTGGTGTAATATTCGTGGAGTCAACCACATTTATAATTAATAAATTATTGTAATATTTCATAAATTGTTGTTTTGTAAAAACAACTTAACATTAATGAAGAATGTAATTAGCACCAATATATTTTCAATTTTATCTACAAATAAAGGAGAGCCCGCGAAGACCAATCCTTTTAAATAATTATACACCTTTGGCGTTTATTGTACTATAGTAGAAAATGTATGGCGTTGATAAAAGATTTACCACTATTAATGGATTAATGTATTTGTTCAATGATAAATGTATACCATTATCAAATTAAATGATTAAATGAATCATAATGGGAATTAGAGCGTGGTATTTTGCGAATACCGACGAATAAGCAATTCGTCTTACGAATTGCTTATGCATTTATTTAATATAACATTTCGTGTGTTACACTCGGTGTTCTTAATTGCTTAATTGAAAGTTAGAAAGTAAAAATATTTAAAAAAATCTCTAAACGATGTTAGAGATAGATTTATTTAAAAGTTGATGTAACAATATACTGGCTTAAAATAAAACATAAAATTTAAAATAAACTAGTACAAATCCGCAACAAAATTGAGCATTGTTAACATTTTAGCACATTAATAAATTTATTTAAAACTAACCAAAAAAAATAAGGATAGAAAGACCTTTGGTCGACAGCCCAAGACAAACACCTTCATTTTATTATATATGTATACTTAATATTTGTGAAAAATTATGATATTGCGAATAGTTTTAATTGAATTAAATATTAAAATGTGGCTGAAAGACCTCCGGTCGATAGCCGATTCATCTACAGAATATAATTCTAATTGAATAAAGATGGTTAGTTAGTTATTAAAATGTGCAGTTTTCATTTTTTTAATATACAGCGTAGGCCGCGAATAACGACCATTAAGTTTTCGGGGTTCCTGGCCGCGGAAAAATTTGAAAAATTCTACATTACACGTTGATCATGGAAAATATTTTCGACTTTCTATCACTTCCGGTTATACCAGAAATGGCTACCAACTTTTTTATTTTCATATGGATTTATGTCTACATAACTCTTACAGTTTTTGAGATACAAATTTATTTGCCAAATTTTAATCTCAAATTGACCTTCCGAAAAATACCTATAACTTCTAATAAGAACAAGATAGACAGACCAGCGACATCTTGAATTGTTAGTAATATATCTATCTAGAATTAAAAATTAACATGTCAATTTTGACAACAAGTATTTCAAAAGTGTCAGCATTTCAGTGCCCACTTAAAAATATCATAATTCATTTTTTCAAATAGAATGACCAATATTTTATCTCATAGGGCGATTGGTAAGACAATTTGCAACATAAAAGTATTATGAATCCCAATATCTAGTGTAAGTAGCTTTTGAGTTAATTCGAAATTTCGTTCATCCCAGAATTTTTGCAATATCAAGTATGGTTCATACGTGCACCATTGTAATCTTATCTTGTTCTTGTCGTTGTCATAATCGCTAACGTTATTGTCGAAGTCCCCATTATTTAATGAAATGAAGTGAAAAATCGCAACTGCAGGTAATATCTATTTTGGGGTGAGACTGGGGTCCTTATATTATTTATATATATTGTATTATATTTCCTTGGGGTGTGAATCATACAATTTAAGAGCTGAACATGCGGGACCCGTTTCCGTTAATGTGAGTTCAAAGTTAATATCAACAACACCTTGATTTCCCCTTCTCTCACCTGTAAATATCTCGGAATTATCTTTGACCCCAAACTTTCCTCTAAACCTCATTCCCAATCAATCAAAACCAAAGTCCAGACTAGGGCACGACATTTTAGATCATTAACATACGCTATTTCCACAAAAACAGTGACGCATATATATAAAATGATTTGTCGTCCCCTTCTGGACTACAGCGTAATCCTTTTCCACAATCCTAGACCTCCTACATTGAACAACATGGAAGTGGCAGAACGATCAGCCCTTCGAATCCTCACAAAAATCAGACACCCCAACAATCCCTTACATAACCCTTCCAATACACTCCTATATGAAAAATAACCGGTAGTAGCCCAATATCCCAAAGAATTACCCAATTATCCCACAAATTTGCTACCAAATCCCTCACCCAAAATATACTAAATATCCTCTGCCTCAAACGAAACCCTAATATCCCCATCAATCCATCTCATCTTTCATCAACGACTAACCGACATACAAGACATATGACAAAGACTACTGGCATAGCCATTTATAAGTTTATATTAAATATATTGTATGATATATGTATATGTAAATACCACAATAAAGATTATTGTATATATAGATAATTCTTGTTATAAAACTTTTATTGTAGGACCTTCGGTTTTCATTTTATAAGGAGAAGAATTTCGACCACCTGATAAATTCCCTTAGAAATAAATAATTATTTCTATAATATTCTTTATGCTGGCTGTGGAGACTTTTATTATTGAAACTATCAATTTTATGTCAAATAAAACGTCAAAATACCGTCATATTTCAGTAAGTGAATAAATCTTTTGTGAACGACTACAAAAATCTTCTAAAAATTTTATATAGTATGGGAAAATTTGTAAAGTCATTGTAAGGTAATAAATAACAATATAACTTCTAAATATTTAGCTTTAACTTTAAAAGACAACAATTCAAATTTTTATTTAATAGCTTTTCATTTACTATTAAAAGTTCACTTAAAAACTATTTGAATTAACGTATTACGAATTAACTGGGGAAAGTATCATGATGGACAGACACATCACCATTTTTTAATTCGGATAGAAAAAAGTTCAACCAAAATATCTGGGCAATCAATGGCATTGCGTATTATTTTGTGTATTAAATTATGTTAGATTCAGAGATTCGTGCATCTCAACGACCAAATCATACAAAGCCTCTTCTCAATTAAGTCTGCTTGTGGGCGACGAAGAGTCATATCCTCCAGAAATTAGTCATGTCGTAATAAAATGCAAAACACAAGGAGTTTCAGCTAAAAATAGCAGGAACAGCGTACAAAGACATTTTTGCGATTTATTATTTCTAGAGAACTTTTGGTTTGTAATTTATATTTTGTTATTACAAAAAAAAAAAAACTTAAAATGTAATATTTTATAAGTGTAATATTATATTATTGTTTTAATGTATAAATATTGTAAAACTTTATATGGACTTTATAATAAGCTTTTATATAATCTAATTATTGAAAAATGTTTATGTGTATGAATTGAAGATATTGAGATATAATTTAAATTAATTAAATATAAGTGGAAAAGAAACATTTCAAAACATTTCAAACAAAAGTTGTAGATATTAAAAGTAAACTATTAATAATAGTTTACTTTTAATATCTACCTACACTAAGGGTGTTTAATAACATATGATTATTTTTAAATATAATTTTTGTTTTTATTATTTTGTGCTTTATTCATTTTTTATACACTTTGTACAAGCGTATTTAATAATAGATTATATAATTGATTTTTTTTAATTTGTTTGTGATATATAATTTTTTATGATTACTTTTCTGCTACTACTTTTGGATTTATATTTACCTCTTTAATGGGATATGGTATATTTTTGTTCTGATAACAATAGCATTGAATAGATATATGTATCATTAACTATTTTTTTTTATATTTAATAAGTGTGGAACCGATTGAAAATATTTGGAGCCATTTAGCAGACTAATATGACATTTTAAATATGTATTTGACTTTATAATAATATATTGTAATAATATATTTATGGTGTCACACTTTTAAATATACAAGGTCAATTTGATTTTTTTTAAATGGCATTGGTATCCAAAATTTTGCTCATACTGCACATAGAATAAGCTGTCAATTCTTTGCACCAGAAGTGGCGCACAAGTACAACACTAATAATACCGCATTATACGAGAAACAGGATTATGAGTAACATACAAGGTTCGATGGACGTTTAATCGGAACACAACAACGAACTGATCATTAAGACGAAATTAAAGATCAGCAATGATAATAAAAAACAACAATTAACATGCCCATTAATCAATTTAAATCCATAACATATCAATTGAACTGTTCTCAAATTGTGAAAATGTATATTTACAGCATGAAACTATTTAGCTTTAACAATGTATATCAACAAATCTAACAACTAAAACCTAAATCAGAAAAATAAGAAGAAGATAAAATACGGGATATATAAAAAAATTGCATTAAGACTGTAATTCAAATAAATTTATGAAAAACTATTTGAATATTTTGTTTAAAATGTAAAAATGTAACAAAAAGAGGCGTTTTCATTAAAATGTATCATTTTTAGATTTGTTTTTATTATGGAGGCTTATACTTCGTTATACATGTTTAAATATATTACTGAAAACACTTCTAAACTTTCATTTCATTACATATTTGAAAATGGCAAGCTGAATTTGCCGAAACTGCAGTCACAAGTTAAAAGCCTAATGGTAGTCTCCCGAACACCAGAGAACGATATAACCGATGTCCTCGCAAAAAAGCGGGGTCGTGGCTACCTTCACGGGACCAGAGCCAAAGCCCATTTTAGGCAAGTGGTCAAGGAATGAGATGTTGTGCAGAAGCAAGCCTACTGGAGAAACACTCCAGGGCTAAGGGAATCTAAAATACTCATAGAGTATATTGTATACATTTTTCTCATTTATCACTTGGTAAAACATATTTAATAAATATTATTTTTTTTGTTTTAGTAAAACAAAACCAAGTGATTTCATTATAATTATTACTCATAGAGTATTCAGCAGAGTGAACCAAAATGGTTCTGTGCCTCTCTAAAAGAGATATTAAAACTGTGGTAGGAGTATACACTGGGCACTACCGGGTAAGGTATTACCTTCACAGGATGGGAGAAACCACCTGCCAGTTATGTGACTCAGTGGAGGAAACCATTGAGCACATAACATGTAAGTATGCAGCACTAGTGCATAGTAGACTTGTGGGGTTTGAAGAGGCAATTCAGACTCCTTACGAACTACGAAACAAGTCTCTCAAGGACATCCTGGACTTCGCTCAAGAGGCAAGATTCCTTGCAGAATCGAAAAAAGAAGCGAAAGTATTTTGCCCGTTTGATAACATTGATTTTTAGTTCCAAATTTCATATTGATAGGAAAAAATAGTTCTAAAGATATTCACCCGATTCCATACTTATGGTATTCAATAAGTATGGAATATATAAATATAGTTTTCGCTTTCTTCGTATCAAATGGGAAGGTTTAATTTTTGTGAAAATATTCAAATCATTTTTTTTATATATATTGGGTACTTATTTTCATTAATCATTTGATAATAAAATATTTTTGAAAATTAATTTCACGTGGTTTTGTCTCACTTATTTATTTATTAACTAGTTCTCGATAACTGTACAACGGCGAAACTAGTTGAAAAATGAATGAATAATAATAAGAAGATAGAGAAAAAATAAAAAAGTTATTGGGGAATTGATCAAGTTAACTAGAGAGAAGAAACAAGCTCATAGTATTTACAAACGCATAGATCTTATTGCCGAATATGAGTTGTTTTCATAAAAACGGCAGCATTGCAAAAATATGAACAATTATGTATATAAAGCATATATGAAGAAAATAAAAAAAACTCTAAATATTTTGGAAATATGTTGACAACTGTAGGAAAACAACTGGTTATCCCAAAATAATGTTTTTTTAATGAAGAGACGAGTGATTCGTTGGATAAACTTGTTGAGTCTTTTGCTCAAATGTTTATATTACTCCAGACCAGACAAAATATGTTAATCAGCTTACAGGATGTCTGTATATTTCCGAGCTTAGTGTCACTGTAGAGCAGGTATTTAACTATCTGTCTTTTTTGTCAAACCCTTTAGCTTGGGATGGTATTCCTGTCTATGTTCTGTCTGCACTTTGAGCCGGCCAGTTCATTTCATTTTTAACCGTTCAATAAGTTCTGGTATCTTCCCATATCTTTGGAAAGATAGCTACATCACTCCAACATTTAAAAATGGTTGTGGGACTAACATAAGTAACTATAGAGGAGTCGCCGTTCAATCAGTGCTTCCCAAATTGTTTGATATCACAACAATTAATGTGGTCATGTCTAATGGTCATCAAATTAACGCTATTTATTCTGTTTTTTTCGAAGGCATTCGATAAAATACAACATTATGTTTTACTGTCCTAGCTCAAACAGGTGGGAATAGATGTTAATGTGCTGAACTGGCTCAAAAGCTTTCTCTTATTCCGAATACAACGCGTACGTATTGGAATATATATTTCCAAAAGTATTGAAGTTACATCATGGGTACCACAGGGCTCTCACTACGGCCCTATTTTGTTTTTATTGTTAATTAACGATATTGAATCAGTACTTTTAAATAGCAACTTTCTTCTCTGCTCTGACGACCTGAAAATCTACAAACGTGTGACCTCCATCGATGATATGAACACTTTACAAGTAGATAACTACCTTGATGTCAACGTTAAAAAAATGTTTTCATATCTTGTTCAGTCGCGGTAAAGTCAGTTAATTACAATCTTGTGTGGAGATACTCGAGTGTAACTTTTACTTCCAATCTCGGTTTTAATAAACATATTTTAAATGTGTGTAACAAAAGTTTTAGTGTTCTGGATTTTATCAATAGATTCTCATCCAACTTTAACATTAAAAAGACTATATATTACAGTGTGCGTCCACATTTTGAATATTGTTCTTCTGTATGGACACCCTATACAGACAAAGGTAGTCGACTGATTGAAGCAGTACAAAGCAAATTTTTGAGATTAATTCACTACAGCCTAGGCGGACAAAGACTGAATTTCAGCTATTCTCAAATGTTACTGCGTTTGGATTTGGTGTCGTTGAATGTGAGAACAAAGTTTCTAAATCTATGATTTTTGCATAGACTTATTAATGGGACGATTGATTGTATTGATTTGGTCTCAAAGTTAAGGTTTCATGTGCCCAGAGGAATCGAATCTAGACAAAGACCATTATTTCGTACGGAAACTCATACCACGAAGTATGGTGCAAATAGTCCCATCAATCGAATGATGTGTCTTGCTAATTTACTCTACGATGACAATAATTTTATATTTTTTCATCATATACTCAGCAATTTTGAAAAACAAAACTAAAGCAGACACAGTTATACAATATCCTTACAGTATTATTTATTATAATTGTTTGTTGTATTTTGTTTAACTTATAGTTATTGTTTTGATTAATTTATATATTGTTATTTTGATGTATTTCACATTTATTTTATTGATTCATTCTATTAATGCTTTCTAGTTTGATCCAATGTATTCCATGTTTGTTTATATTATATCCATGAAGTTTCATAAGTTCAGATATAATTTACTATATTTTTTTAATTACACGAATTACACGAGTTTGGAATTTGAATAATAAGCTGGTGTTAAGTTGTATTTTTTTTATATAATTTATTGAAATGTTTCTGAGGTGGGGTTTAAGTTCATTTCCACCGTTCTGAAAAATATCTGTGTTTTAGAGTCCTTTTTTCTGTTCTATTTCAGATATTATAAATCTGTTTTCGCTGATATTTCTATTTTAGAATTATATAGAGTAAAGGAGTCTTAAGATATTGTTCATGTTATTATACTTGATTCACATTCACTACTTTAAAGTGAAAAAAGTGTTTTAATCAAGTTATTATAATCTTCACGTAACGCACTCAACCCAAATATAAGTTATGCTTACTAAACCCCTACAGAATGTCCTATATAATGAATATAGTATCTAATGTAAGGTAGGTGTTATAAATTAATGTGTGTATTCCACACATGTCCATTAATAACACATATTTCAGCGCTTTTATTATTTTAAAACTTTAGATTAGCGCTAGTCAATTATTCAATATAACACCTTTTTGATAAAAAAAGAGTGATAAATGAATTTCTCGCTTAACCCGTCGTGACACATGTTTGAATTATTATTTGAAAATCGATTAAAACTCTTGGCTTGCTTCACCGATAATTTATTTTTCGTTCTAATTGTTTTTTAGGAAATCCTTACGGCTTTTATATATAGTCGTTAATTTCATAAAGACATTTGTATATAAATTAATGAACCAAAAAATAACGCTTGGATCTTAAAGACATTCACTTCGTGGTACATTTTCAATATTAAGAATAAAGAAAACTCTTTTCCTTTTTATACCACTTATAAACTTTATTTGCAGTGATCCAAACGCCAGATGAATGGTGGTTGTACAATTCACTTACTTTTTTATGCCACTTATAAACTTTATTTGCAGTGGCTAGTTTCGACTACACGATAATCGTTATCAAACCAAGTTAGTTTGATAATCATTATGAAACTAACTAAGTTAGTTAGTAGTTGAAAATGATTACCGTGTAGTCGAAACTAGTCACTGCAAATAAAGTGTATAAATGGTACCACTAAACTATTTACGCTAATCATTATCAAACTAACTTAGTTTGATAATAATTACCGTGTAGTTGAAACTAGCCACTGCAAATAAAGTTTATAAGTGATATAAAAAAGTGTTTTCTTTTTTCTTAATAAAAAATTAAGTGAATTGTACAACCACCATTCATCTGGCGTTTGGATAACTGGTGATGGCCATTTCGGTCTATCAGACTACATCAGATCAATGTGTTCCATGTACCTTGATGAAGGTGGTTGAATGGATGTTTCACACTGAAATGAAGCATAAATTAGAATAATAGCGAAAAGCAATAGCTGGCGCTATTATTCCAATTTATAAATATATATATATATATATATATAGTCAAATTAAATATGAAAAAATATTGATAAATGAGGCTTCTAATTCGTTATACATTGTTTAAGTTCAAATAAAACGCTTATTAACTTTGATTAATTTATGCTTAATTAATTTCTCTCTTAACCCGCCGTGAAACATTTTTGATTTAATTCAGGATATTTAATTAAAATTAAAACACTTGGTTTGTTTCACTTATTTATATTGTCTCCGACTAGTTTTGGAATGTGACCTCCCTGAAGATGACCCGTTGTCGAAACTAGTCGGAGAAAATATAAATAAGTGAAACAAACCAAGTGTTTTAATTTTAATTAAATATCCTGAATTTTATTAATTTAGTTCAATCCCTATCATCTAGCATGTGGTTAACTGGTGACGGCCATTTCCTTTTTTCGGACATCACCAGTGTGTTCCACATGCAATGCATTGATGAATATAGTTGAATTGTTAAATACTGATTTGCTTTGTTTGTATAACTTTGATATTTAATTTAATGACTATAGTTTCAACAATTTTAACTTGTCAAACTGAAAGTGAGCTTAAAATTGTCAAAAGTATAGTCATTAAAATAAATATCAAAGATATATAAATAAAGTAAAGCAGTATTTTATTCAAATAAAAATAATGTAAAAATGCATCATCTTTTAAAATAATCTCTAATACGTTTATAAGTTGTTAGAAATTAACATACTTTGATTATTCTAGAAGTTGAGTTGCTAAGGCCTTTAAAAACAATCACGATATTTTGTTAAATTCCGGGGTTGTATTGTTTTGCCTCTTCAGTATTTTGTAATAAGTGTCTTCGTCAAATGCGCTGTCTAGTGTTAGAGACGGGGAATGTAAAGTTGTGTTACTTTTTCATTATTCAAAATAACCTTTCAGATTAATAACTATAATTTAAATTATAACGTTAATTTCATGAGTTTATAATTCATTCAGAATTATTCACATATTTACTATATGTATATAATACCTTTATTTCTAATTTATATTATTATGTATCTAGCAATGAACCCGGCGCCTCCACATTAAGACAAACTATGAACGGGTACGCATTTCTGATTGTTTATATTACTTCTAGAAGCACTGTTTATACTATTTCTAAAAGAAAATTGGAAAAAAAGTGTGCCTTTTGGGAAATTTGACACTTTTAAAATCGCCGTCAGGTGTTGGAAATAAGACCCAGCAATGAATTTGTAGACAAACTATGAACGGGCACGCATTTCTGATTATTTATATTACTTCTAGAAGCACTGTTTATACTATTTATAAAAGAAAATTGGAAAAAAAGTGCGCCGTTTGGGAAATTTGACACTTTGAAAATCGCCGTCAGGTATTGGAAATACGACTCAGAAATAAATTTGTTTATAAACAAACTATGAACGGGCACGCATTTCTGATTATTGATATTACTTCTAGAAACGTTGTTTAAACTATTTCTAAAAGAAAATTGGAAAAAAGTGCGCCGTTTTCACGCACGCACGCATTTCTGATTGTTTATATTACTTCTAGAAACGTTGTTTAAACTATTTCTAAAAGAAAATTGGAAAAAAAGTGCGCCGTTTGGGAAATTTGACACTTTGAAAATCACCGTCAAGTGTTGGAAATACGACCCAGCAATGAATTTGTTTGTAGACAAACTATGAACGGGCACGCATTTCTGATTGTTTATATTACTTCTACAAGCACTGTTTATATTATTTCTAAAAGAAAATTCAAAAAAGTGCGCCGTTTGGAAAATTTGACACTTTGAAAATCGCCGCCAGGTATTGGAAATACGACCCAGCAATAAATTTGTTTATAAACAAACTATGAACGGGCACACATTTCTGATTGTTTATATTACTTCTAGAAACGTTGTTTAAACTATTTCTAAAAGAAAATTGGAAAAAAAGTGCGCCATTTGGGAAATTTGACAAATTGAAAATCGCCGTCAGGTGTTGGAAATACGACCCAGCAATAAATATGTTTATAAACAAACTATGAACGGACACGCATTTCTGATTGTTTATGTTACTTCTAGAAACATTGTTTAAACTATTTCTGAAAGAAAATTGGAAAAAAAGTGCGCCGTTTGGGAAATATTGTATATAAAATAATCGCCATTTTTCGATTTTTAAAGTATATGTATTATGAATATTTTAGAATTTATAAGAATAAATTTGATTTTGTTGTATTCAATTGACCTTGATATTATTTATAATTATGAATAAACGGTTAAACAAGTGTCATTTTCCTTTAAATAAATATTGAAAAAAAAAAGTCTCAGTGTGGATGCGCCGGGTTCATTGCTGGATTCATTGCCAGCTTCACACACATACCGTCGATTAGTGTGGCTACAGATCTTTTTTTATTATTTAAAACAACTTTTAACATAACGGTAATAAAAATTATAACGTTAATGCTATGTGTTTACATAAAACTTTATAATTCATTCAGAAATATAATTGATAACGGATGAAAGACGTGGGTCCATGTCCTTTTGTAACTCTTTTGGGTTTAAAAAATGGATTTACTATTATTGGTTTTATTTGATGAAACTCCATAAAATACTATTTGTAAATAAAACGACAGTTTTTTTAAGTTTTAACAAAATTTATTATAGAGACATTGCTGTTTCGCTAACACGGTGGCATCATCAGACAGATGATTAATGATCTGTCTGATGATGCCACTGTAGCCAGTGTCTCAACATAAAATTTTGTGAAACTTAAAAAACTGTTGTTTTATTTACAAATACTGTATTAATATTATTAGATTTTTATTTTTTTATTATTTAAAATAATCTTTAACATAAATAACGTTAACTTATATTATAACGTTAATTCCATGAATTTATATACGACTTTATTATTTATTCGAAAATATTTCATTATTTTCAGATTTTTATTTTTTTCATTAGTGAAATGAAAGCTGTGAAAATTGATGGACTTGCATTAATAGAATAATAAAAAAAATCACGACTTTATATAGTAATAAATATTCTATTTTAAAGTGGATGCTCTTGGTACATTCTTAATGGAATTCTATATTAATATTAGTTGAAAAATTACACTTGTTTTATTGTATAATATTATACCGATATGAAGTTATCCACGGTTTTCCAGCCACCCTTTTTTCGACTCGGAGTCAACACCATGGTGGATGCGCTGGGTCTTAGATTTTCTACAAGATAGGGCTATTAGATATAGGGTGTGCCATTTAAAATAAGAACGAAATTCGACCTTGAATGTGTTTCTGGAGTTACGTTGAATTATCAAAACATTTTAAGATTTTAAATTCCTGTAAATAGCCTAAAATATTCATCCATTAGTCTAATATACTCATACAAAATTTCATTTATTTTAATTTACCCATTTGAAAGTTATGATTTTTTTTCGAAACGTCAGTTTTTCCAAAAATATTTAAATATTTCAAAAATTATTAGGTTTAGGCTAATGAATATATTATAAAAGTAAACTTTATTTTTGATGTAGAATCTGAAAAAAAAAGGGGTTTTCCATTGTAAAAAAATATAACTATGATACGCCATGCTTTTATGGGACACCCTGTAAATTTGAAACCAATTTTAAAATGTGGCCCTAATAGACCTAATAAACCGTAAAGCTACTAGGCGCGCACTCTGAGACACCCTGTGTTTTCTCATTCACGGTTTTCAACATAAAATCGAAAAAACTTCAAAGTCCAAAATGGATCACTTTTTCGCACATTAAATTCGATTTCTTTGTCTTATATTGTTTCTAAATATCTTAAGTACCATCTTATTCAATAAACAAGTTTATGTTTCAATTATAACTATTTTTTTTGTGAACCATGGTTTTCAACATAAAATCGAACAAATTTCAAAGTCCAAATCGGCTCACTTTAGCGCTCTTTGAATTCGATTTCTTTATCCTAGATTGTTACTAGATGTTTCAAGAACCATCTCAGTCAATAAAAAAGTTTATTTTTTAATATTACTATTTTTTATTTTTGTTGTCATTCGCGTAATTTAAATTCGATTTCTTTGTCTTAGATTGTTACCAGATGTCTTAAGAACCGCCTCAGTCAATAAAAACGTTTATTATTATTTTATTTTGACATCCACAGTTTTCAACACAAAACCGTATTTTTAGGATTTCTACTAATAGGCTAATGTAAAAAAAAAATGGAAATTAAAATCAGTGGCCAAAAAAACTGTGACTGTAAAACCGTGGATAATTTCACTGCGGTTAATATTATTATTTTCAGTTTCCTCACACGTGTTTTGGTCTTAAGAGACCATTATGAAAGGTTAAATTATTTTTTTTGTAAAAACCATAAAATTAAGGATTTATTACTAGTTGGGTAATAAATTAATATTATTATTAGAACTACGTATAGTTTTAATATTAAATACATCTTTTTTTTTTCTTGTTTGAAAGTATTTACGTGTTACTGCAATTTCAGAATAAAGAACACTTTGACATTTATTCGTACCACTTAAAACTTTAAAACTACAAGTTTTAAGTGCTATATAAAAGTTTTTATGTGTTATCTTTATCCTACTATTGAAAATGTATGACGAGGTTATTCATCAATTAACTATATTTTCACAAGGAGTTATTTTTTTTCTAAAAAATGGTGATGTGTCCATCATGGCACTTTCCCCGGTGAATACGGTCAAATAAGTTTCTGATAGAAAATTTAATAGGGAAGCAAAATGATTAATAGAAAAAATTGATTGTTATCTTTTAAAGTTAAAGCCGAGTATTTAGAAGAATATTGTAATTAAGTGTGTTATTTCTTACCTTACAATAGATTAAAATCATTCCTCCGCACTCTTCTTCATTTTTGCAAACTGGAGGCGTTTGCGAATGATAAGTTGAATTTGACGGCACTTTGACGTTTTATTTGTCATTAAAATAATTATTTCAATAATTAAAATCTCTAAGGGAATTTATCAGATAAATGCTTATAAAATGAAAACCGGAGGTCCTACAATAAAAGTTTTATAACAGAAATTATTTATTTTCCAAGATCTAAAACTTTTATTTGAAACATTTTTCTATCCGAATTAAAAAATGAAAAATTGCTAAGAGTAAAGTTGCACTTAATGAGTTTTGATTCTAACCAAAAGCTTTTCAGATCATTCCACTGTAATATAAAGCTTAGATATAAAGTTTGAGCTTAATCCATTTAGCCATTTAGGCGCTATCGCGGAAACACACAGACACACGGACACACAGACACACACACAGACATTTTTCAAAACTCGATGGAATGGACTCAGGGGACCTCAAAACGTGCATATTTGTTGAAATTGGCGGTTCGAAAATTTTCACGATCACAATACTTTCCCTTGGACAGGGGTCCGGGGAAAGTAAAAAATAATGAAAAATATTGAATATTGAATTGTTAATTGAAATTTTTAAAAATCCAATGTTAGTCCTAAACAAATTGTCACACTTGGAAAATTTTTAGTAGAAAATTGAAGTAAAAAACTATACATTTTTTTACTTCAATTTTCTACTAAAAATTTTTTATGACTCCATGCGAGCACATGTTTTACATGCAAAACACAATATATAATGAAAATGTTCAAAACAACCAATTGGTAAATCTGTAAATCTATAATCATGAATCTTAATAAATGATAAAAAACCCAAACGCAATCTATTGCTAAATTTCATTTGGCATCGTCAACGATTTGGATCTACAAGATAGACGACCGAGAATCGCTGTTTCGTCCACTAAAGGAAAGCGAACTTGCCTTGTTTATGAGAACACGAAACGAAATTCATTTAATAAAATGTTTAACCACCATTCATCTAGCGTATCGATAACGAGTGATGGCCATAGATGGCGCTTTAAAAAAATACACATGGTTTTTTCACAAAATATTAATTGTCAAACTAGTTTCGAAATTGAGTCATTATCAAGGAAAATAAACAACATTTTGTGAAACAAACCGTGTTTTTATTTTTGAAGATTATTAAAAAATATTTCAACACGGGTTAAGTGAGAAAATGATTAAAAATGTAAATTATTAAAAACCTACCGATTAAACATAAATAATGGAAGATTTGTAAATTTATCTCCACTTGTTTATTAACACCAAATACGTATTTCGTTCACGAAGTCATCATATTTGTCAGCCATTGATGATAATCACATCGTGATCGAAATACGTATCTGGTGTAAATTAGGAAATGAAGAAAAGTATACACGTTTTTTATTATTTAAACACCAATAGATTGATATTCATTAACTTTAGCTACTTAAAATGGCTCATTACTATATTTTTAGTTTCTTCAACAATACAATATATTATATAAGTTTAAAATGTATTAATAAAATAATAACCTTAATTCACAAAAAAAATACGCCAAAAGTTAGTGTACAATTGGCTATTTTTTTTTTCTTATTACTTTCTATTAATAATGATCACTATGATTAATAATTTTAATCAGTATGAAAACTTCTTTTATATGACATTAAAATCATTAAGATGGGTTAAAAACAAAGGAGTTATTAGACTTTTGATCATTATAAATTTGCATCTTCTCCCGCCCTTTATTTCCAGAATAAGACAAAAAAGTCTCTAACATTCTTGTTCATGAACTCATCATGATTTCAAAAAGTGTAGACATAGGATGCCTTTATTAGAACTTTTATTAAGATAATCGCAGTATTACTTTTCGACTGTTAATTGCGTTCCCTACAGGAAAAGTTACGAACTTGAAAATTATTTCCAGCAATTTTTCATAGTCACTTTTATTAACATTTTTTTTATTTAAAAGCTCTGACTCATAGTTCCTGAGATATAGCCGGTGACCTTTCTTATTTGGACACCTGGTACATTTGGTGTTAGATTTTGTGAAGTAAGGTTTCAACTATGTAAGTTTTGAGATAGCGTGAAGTGTGAAAAATAAATAAAATTAATTCTTACTTCACTTTTAATATTGTCGAAATCATGTTTGTCATTGATAATGGTCACGCAGTGATTGAAATGCATACTTGACAATTAAAAATTAAAAGTGAAATAAAAAGTATAAATCCAACTTCTTACTTCATTTTTAATTTTTAAATAGTACTGTTAATATTAAATTAATTTCGCGTAAAACATCGAATCCAATTTAAATGTTAAATGTAATGTTTGAAGACGCATTATAGGGAATTCCTATGAAATAAAAAAAAATGTGTTTGTCTCTATTTGTTAACTTACGTGACTACAAGCTAACTATAAGGAATACATTATTTTGATGGAAAGAAAACACTTAACTTGTTTATACCGCTTTTTTGTGGTATAAAGAAGTTAGGTGTTTTCTTTACATTAAAATTGAAAATGTACCACGAAGTGATCGCCTCCAGGATCCAAGAATAAATTATATTTCGTGTTTTTTTTTTTTTTAATTTTGCATGTATTTTCCGTTGAAATTAATTAAGCGAAATATCTCTTATAGAAGTTGAATAAATATATGCATTTCAATGTCTCTAAAATAATAACAGTAATTGCATTGATATTTGTCTCGAAATGTACATCCAACATAAAAATAAATTGTGAAGTAAGGAATAACAGTCTTATTATTTGTGAATAAATACAATGTATATCTGATTAAATTATTATATACTTCAAAAGGTAAGGGCACTTTTTTTTTAAAAAAAGCAAATAAGAAAGAAAAAGGACCTGAAATATATCTACCACAATTCAATTTTATGATTTATATTTCTTCGCAGATGGAATAAATGCTCATGTTGAAATAAATGTCGACGAGTTTAATATTTTGATTTGACTTGCACTGATTTTTCATAGCAATTACTATTTTGGAGAAGTTAAATGCACATTTCTATTTAAAATGTTTACATCAGATCATTCATAATGAAATAGATTATACAAATCTATTGGCATTAATAATTATATATGTTCCCAGAGCATCAAGTAGAAACTGCACAACATTTATACGTAACTACAGCTACACTTATATTATTATTTCCCAATTAACTTCATGAAACTAGTGCATCTTGCAACAATATGCAGATATATTTCAAAAAGAATTTATACAAAGTTTCACGAATATTTTATATGTATAGAAAATCTTTATTTCTGAGAGTTACATTAAATTTCATCACAATATTTACAACTTGTTAAGCCTCAGAAAATGGCTATCGACCATCGGTCTATGTGTCCAAATATTTTATAATATAAATTTTTCAATTTTCTTAATTCCTTATTTTTATTTAGTAATTCGCCCTTAATTTGTTGCAACCATTTTTGTACTTTTTTGTATAATCATATGCCTCTTTATTGTCTAATTTCTATATTCGTATTATTTTATAACACTTAGCTTAATTAGATTATTTTATAAATATTTCCTGTAAATAAATTATTATTATCGTTAAGGAATATTTGATCTGGAACTACACAGAAAAAACTCAAAAAGATTTAAAAAAATGAAAAATATAAGGTAGTTTAAGTCGAGTAATACAGGTAAAAAAAGTATTTTCAGAAATTTACTACGATGCTTCTTCAAACGGGATATACGGTGTTGTATGTATATAGCCATAAAAATGTGTATGTCAAGTTTGATAATACACTTAGATATTTTGAAGTGGGTTCAGAATTTTATTAAGAGCTATTGTACCTTTTCATAAGGGTGCCATTATGAAAAGGTACAATAGCTCTTAATAAAATTCTGAACCCACTTCAAAATATCTAAGTGTATTATCAAATTTTCGGAAAGAGTTGTTTGTGTAATAATGCACCTTGTAAAGTTTTTTGAAAATTATGATTAAAAACTTGACATGGCAGACTTAGATTTCTGTATTTTTCATAGTTTTCAAGAATTTTAATGTATGGAATATATTCCTCTAAAAGTATTCTAAAGAAAACTCTCTTTGCTGAGCGTGGTGAAATTAATATTTACAGCTCTGTTTGAAAAAAACAATGTAACTTTTATAAAAAATAAAATTAGATATAAAATAAAATTTTAGGAATAAAATCAATTTTAAATCTACTTTTTATTTTTTACGAACTTTATTTTATAAGAAATAGTTGTATTAATCCTATAGAATAGCTTAGATAAAAATAAATACAATCTTTACAAATATTTATTTCTTGTAATTTTTTAATGTATTATTTTTTGTTTCAAATGAAAAGAAAGTCAAAAAAAGTAAGGTGTTATACAATATTGGACACAAAACAGATCTATTAATATTTTAAATAATTTAATAGCCTATCGTTAAATTAATCAAATTTGGTAAATTTGATCTAAAATGACTAAACAACTTAATTTCATACAATCAATTTATTTTATTGTCACACTAACGACTGTATAAATAATAAAACTAATAAGGAAATACATTGCCGATATTAAAATATCGATTAAAATGCCATGCGGAATTGTGTCAATGTCACAGTAATAGACAAAATTATTAATATAAATAAATTCGCATTGACACAATTGGTTGAATAAAAAAAGTAAGGAAGTTAGGAACGACAATTCCGCGCGTTTTAAACAATTTGGGCCGCAAATTGTTTATAATTGAAGGAATTACATTTTCAGTTCAACGAGAATTACATTAACACCGAAAGTCTAATTAGAGTTTAAACAAATGTATATTGTTTATTAAGAACAATGAATTATGTGGCGATTATTTAGGTGTTTAGTTTAATTCATATATTTTGTATTTAACACCGAAATCAAAATAAGTTAACATAACGTGCCCTCGTGATGGGTAATATCGATTAGAAACAATCCCCCGAATTCTATGTATATATACAATGCGTGAATCAAAATGCCGCAATGACGAACAAACAATAACAAACCCTATTTGGTGTGTGGTTGTAAAAACATGAACCGACTTACCTAAAATTAATGTGAAATACACAGCTCCATGACAATTCTGCTTTAATTGTAAATAACATATTGTTATAAACAATGTAAACAGTGCGCAATGTCTCTGCAAATCTTTGTTCTCACTATTATGTTTATTTGTAGCGCGTGTTTCTGTCAGCATTCAAACGAAATTTCGATTTAACAAGTCTACGTCCGCTCTATCCGACCTTGTACGAATGGGCGTCTGTCCGCTTTGCGACGCATCTGGCCAAAATACGGAAACATTACGCTCTGCTCTGGCCCTCTATATCTATATCTGCCTTACTCTGCCCAATCGGCCAATTAGACCAGACGCAATCCTCTGTCGGCTCTCTCGGGTCTCTCCTCCTCGCTCAAATATTCAAATTTTGTTCGGCGTCTTCACACTAGAGGTATCTACCGACTGGAATAGAATGCAACGAGGAGGCGCCACCGACAGGACTCACCCGGTATTGATTTTCTAAGCCTAGTGCTGGCATCAACTAATTGCCACTCTGCATTAAATCAATTTCCTCGAACTGAACAAATGAAATATGCAAATTTTATTCAATTTATTTAGACAAGTAATTCCAATTAATGAATCTTTCTCCGCGATTCTCAAGAATTTTGATGGTGCATTCAAATATTTCTTGGAGATATATATACCCTTATACCGTAATTTCACGTATATCACTCTTATAAGATTAATGGACTTGTCAATTATAAGAAAAAAATTATACCATCAGTAGATTTTAAATCAATAACTAATTTTAATTATATCTCTTCCTGATCCATCATAAGGATACAACGTCGAAACCTATGAAATTTTTTTTATCAATTTTATATCAAATAAGTTGTTATTAAATTCTCTTACTGGTATTCGGATGCTCCCATCTTAAAATAATAATAACAAACAAGCTGTAATAATAAATATTTTGTATTTGATACCAAAACTCGATTATTTTCGTATCGATTAAAAAATACTATTTTAAATTCATGAATAAGGAACTAAATACTTTTACTTTCCTGTGCGTCTGTACTAGGGAAAGTATTGTAATCGTAAAAATATTGGAATAGAAAATTTCAACGGATCCGTTTTGAGAAATAGACTCTATTCCATCATCATTTTTTTTTATTGTCTGTATGTGTTTCCGCGGTAGAGCAAAAAGGGTTAAATCGATTGAACCGAAACATATCCAAGCTTTTTACAACATTGGTGAGATCTGAAAAGCTTTTAGTCAAAGCTCATTAAGACCAACTTTACTCTTTTAGCGTTTTTTTTTTTAATTTTCCACATTTTTGGAAAATGTTAATTGCATCGAAAAATGTTTCAAACAAAAGTTGTATATCTTGAAGAAATGAGTTTTTTTATTTCTTATTAACTTTTTAATGTTGATTTATTTTCGTTCGGATAGAAAAAAAATAAAAATTTTAGATTTTGAAAAACTTCTTAGTTGTAGAACTTTTTATTGTAACGCCTTTAGTTTAAGAGTTATTAGTGAAATATTAAATTTCTTTAATAATTTCCAAAATTGCTACAAACATCTACATCAAAATTATTAAAACCTCATGTCAAAACAGTTATCATGTATCGTTAGTGAATCTGTGGCGAAAATTTATAAAATAATTCTTTCTACAAGAATGGAAGGAAAAAAAAGATAAATAGAAAGAAAAAGGAACACTTGGGATATTTTTGAAAACTCTCGTTAGCTGAGAAATTACAAAATTAATTGTAATATTCATCTAGAAAAATTTACTTCAATTTTTAAATACATCAAGAATAAAAAATGGAAGTCGGCACAAGCGTCATCTTTTGCCTAATTTCATTTGACATCGTCAACGATTTGGGTCTACGAGGTAGACAACCGAGAATTGTTGTTTCGATTTTGTTTTAGGCAAAAGATGGCGCTTGCGTCGTCTTCCATTTATTGTGATTCATATCCGGTATTTAACCGCAATACAAGATCCGTTCAACCGTCGCCATCAAGGTATTAAACATCACATAGAACACACTAGTCTGATGAGGTTCGAAAAAACAAAATAGCCATAAAAATAACTTATTTGGTTGAACGCATCGGGGAAAGTACTATGATTGCCTTAGGTCACCGATCTTGGGAGACAAAGTAATTCCTTCGCCAAAGAAGCGAAATACCTTGGAGTAATCATTAACAGTGGAATGGCGTGGAATACGCACTTCACAAAAACCTCCCAAAAAGCATAGGTAGCATTAGGTAGGCGTTGAAGAATATATAGAAAGAATTTTAGGTTTAACCTTAAAATAAATTTATGGTTATAAACAAAGATGACAAGGACAGAGCAGAAGGGCAATGGACAAGGACAGAGCAGAAGGGGACAATAAAGCTCCTAAATAGTATACAGAGATAAGGGCCTTAAGCTCTCTAAACGCCAATTCTAAGTCTACCGCCATTGCATATCATTGAACAATGGGAAACTAGAAATTATAGATTAAAGCAAGGACAGGCTTGCATAATCATATTGCACAGAAATGCTTAACTAAGACTAGAAGGCGAATCCAATAATCGGAATGCCAGTGACGCCACGGTAAGGAAGTACAATTTCAATAAAAAAAACACCAAGTGCTAATTCCGTTAAAGAAAGAATGGTTAAATGGCCCATCCGCTAAAGCGGAATCAATATACAGACGGCTCAAAATTCGAGAAAAAGGAAGGGGCTAGCATATATAACAAAACATCGAATACTATGATTTCAATCAGCCTAGGGAAGGAAACAACAGTATTTCAGCCACAGGCGATTGCGTTTCACAATAGCACCGGAGAAATAAGAAATCAATAGAAGAATATTCGGATAATGGCTATATTCTCAGGCAATCAAGCGCTTCTGAGAGCTCGAAGCAACACACATCAACTCCAAACTTTTGTGGGAATGTGTTAATGTCTTCAACGAAATAGGAGTGCACAAAAAGTTGACTTTGGTGTGGATCCTAGGGCACAAGGCCGGCAACGCTGGCGAATTAACGAAACAAGGCTTATCAAAGGCATTCACTGACACTTAACCTCATGTGGCATAGCTGGACAGAGATATAGGCTAGTAACTGATGGGCAATAGCACCAGGACAGAGTAAGACGAAACTGTTCATCAAAAAAAAAAAAAAATCACCAAAATTTACTACGAAACCTTTAAAGAAAGACTGGAAAATGGTCAAGGCTGTAGTAGGTCTACGTACTAATAGGATACTGTAGGCTTAATAAACATATGAATAAAATGGTTAAGCAGAATCTAATTGCAGATTACTAGAACGAAAAGGAAGATGCTTTTCACATACTGTGCCATTGTGAGGCTTGACATGGAACCCTCTTATGGCATTGTAAAATCCAGAATTTTTGTATATATGTGTTAATATAGATTATATAAATTCATTTATTTGATATTCATATTACATGTGACTTAATAACAAAACATAAAATGACTCTAATAATTAACAAACAGCCACTTTAGGTCCTCATTGGCTACTTTGCCTTGGCCTCGTCCTTCCAACCAATCTCTCGCCCACTTCCGTTTACTTTTCCAGCCAAACTTAAATCTCTTGTCATGCCATGGCTCTTCGCTCACTGATCCAATAGTTCCCATCATTATTTTCCTTCTTACAATACATACATCTACCAGATTGCTCTTCCATCCATCCATGGTTTATTGGCTATCTCCTCTTTTCCTCATCTAAAACTCGCTAGTACCCATCCCTTTTCCCATTCAGTTTAAATATAGATGGTGGCTGGTAAGTAACTAGTTATTGAAAAAGGCGAATAAATAATATATTAATAGCAGTGAAGTACGCGCTGGTGGCGTCAATCAAACCTATTAAACGGTATAGAATCCATAGTTTTCTGTATGAAATTGGGTGGGATATTATTAATAACGTCCCGAATCCGTGCTTTTAACTGTTCCAATGTGCAATGTTTCGTTTGGTACACCTCATCTTTTCTCCAGCCCCAGAAAAAAAGTCACGTGGTGTCAGGTCTGGACTACTTGCAGACCTCTCTTGAGATCCCTAGCCAGCATCCTGGAAACTGCTCGTCCAACCACGCCAATAAAGCGAAATAGTGTGTCATTTTGCATAAAAATAATCTCATTGATGTTATCAGATGCAGACACCGTGGGCCAAACGTTCTCTTGAAGCATTTGCAGGTAGCGTTCTGCGTTTTTTGTGTCGCGTAGAATAATAGGCCCGATAATATTTGTGGCTGTCGTTCCACACCACACTGTCAATATTGGGTGAGACTGTATCTTTTCTACTCTAGCACCAGGATCCTGTGCCGCCTAATAATAGCATTGGTGTCGATTGACAAATCCTCCCTACATGAAAAACTGCCTCGTCACTCTAGAGGATGTTATTAAACAATTGAAGCCAATCTTCGTACCAACCCAACATCAACTCCACATTCAACATTCTGCGATCACAGTCTTCTAGTGTCAGCTGTTGCACATAATGAGGTTTCCATGCTCGGAAATTCCAATCTGTAATTTTGCGTGCCTTGGAGACCATTTTCGCGTGCTGTCTGGCATATTGATTTCGATGGGCTGAGTTGAAACATTTACTGCAAAGTATCAGATCGAGTCGTGGATGGACGACCATTTCATCTTGCATCTATCACTATGCTTGTGGTCATCAAATTTTTATTGTCTCCCGACGAATTATGCCATTCACTCCATTCATAGTATGCCACCATCTCTGCTCCTTAACGACGGAATTCCACTTCGTAGCGTGCAGCGAACTGTACTCGTCAAGCGATCGGCCATCTTTTCTGTTATTGCACATAGCGCCTCTCACTGAAACTTACTGTACTGCAGACGCTTGAAAATCCAAATATTATTTAATAACCTGTATATAGACACTATTTCCATTATGATTCCACCGACATTAAAAATTCTACAGCTATTTTTTTAATACCTAGTTACTTTCCAGACACCCGGAATATTGTGGTAGTTCTGCAAATAATATATTGATGCATATCCTGGACACGACTGTAGTTCTGAATTCGCTATTATAGCTCAGCGAATCTTCTACCCTCGATTGTACAAGTCTTTCTGACCCAATCACGCCTTTTAGCCAGCTTTCATCCCCCTTCTCATACATCTGCCTATCCATTTTCAACATTCTAGTAGCTGCCATTTATCCAACGCACAGTGAGAAGGGATGTTGTATTAAACGTGTGAATCAAGGGTGGTGTTGCTATGTTCCTGAAAGAAGATCTATTTTTAAGAAGATTGCTTCCAGGACAAGGCTCCAAGTACATCCCTTAAAAATAACAACATTTACCTTTTATATTTCAAAATTTGATTGGACAATAGATGATATACTACAATTGAAAATCCAACTTTCTTTGCCGCATTTATCAGTGGACGATTTTAAAGCCCACAACCCACTATGGGGTTTCCTGAGGAGAGACCCATGGGGTCGATTTCTCGAGGAGTTTCTCAGTCAACATGACTCGGTCTTCCTTAACACGGGATTCCCAAGAAATACAATGTTGTCCACTGTGAATTTACTATTCTCAACCCCCATTTAGTCATAAGTTTCGCCTGACAAACACTTTCAGAGATCACTTTCCAATTCTAATAAAAAAACGGATGTGATATTTAGTTTCCTAAAGATTGTGCCACAATAGGAGAAACTAGCTTGGATTTGAAGCCAGTTTTACACGCCCATTATTAGTGTCTTATGATTCCGAGGTGCCGTCGAGGAATTTACGCAAAGGGTTTAGAAGCAGCTGGTAAATATATTTCCATAGCTAATGGAATGTTCGCCAGTTCACCAGTATCGTGAATGATCCACGATATAAAGGTATAATTGGACAAGTTTAGATGAATAGCAGTGGCAGCGTCGAAAATAAAAGGCTATCATAGAAGAACAATGTGTAGACGATAACATCAAAAGGTGAGTTGTGGAAAAATATGGGTGCAGTAGCTGGGAAGAAACTCTTGTCAGTAGCACCAATCTTAAATTTAAACGCTCGCGAAGTGACAGAATCTCTCAAAATTATAACACCAACTTCCTCGATTGAAAAGAGTATCTTGAAGTCTCTCAAGATTTCTCCTCTAGGGATTCCTTATATTATAATATAAAATTCTCAATCAAAGAACTAGAAGAAGCGATAAGTTCAATGGATGCATCCAAAGCTCCTGAACCGGACGGTATCTCATATTGGATGCTCCGAAAACTCCCTTTTTCTATGAGGGAATACTTATTGAATCTTTACAGCCTGATATGGAAGCATCTAAGCATCTACTCATCTTGTTGAACCAAGTAAGAATAATACGAATTAAAATAGTTACCGGTCTATGTCCCTACCAGCTGCTTAGGGTAAGCTTGATAAACAACCATCTAGAAAAAAAACATGGCCTCCTAGCGAAATAATAAGTTCCACCTTGGCTTACGCCAAGTTTAGTATATCGACTGGGTTTGACCTCACATAAGAAGAGCGATCGTAACTCGTAATACAGACTCGTAATGCAGATTTTTAGAAATAATTTCTGAATACCCTGATACAAATGGCTCAAAAACAGATCACCGAGTAGGCTGTTCCATCGCAATTTATGTAGAATTCGTGAATCGATCAGAATGTACAATTCGGAACTCTATGCTCTTTTACAGTCTCTCCCTAACAAGCCAAGTGCAGAGAAGAAACCTGAGGCAGCGGGCAACTTAATAGTTTCCAACTCTCCACTGTTGAAGGAAGCAGAGTACCTCGATGACGGCACCAGGAACAATAGATGTTGACCTGGAGAAGGACTGGTGGGAGTAAACTGAAGGAAAGCCATTATAAACGATGGCCACCCAGGTAAAGTATAATTTTATACAGTGCAATCTGGGCCACTCGAGGGCAACTACAGCTACGATCTGTAGGCGACTCGCTCTGGCCTCAGATAGAATAGCCCTAATACAGGAACACTTGATAGCAAAATCTAGGGTAGACTAACGGGTAACTTGTTTTGCAGGCCATCCCAGTAGCCTAGGACGGTGATCTACAACCTTATACAGGTCATAGCTCATCTGCTGCCACACCTCTCTGATGGGAATAACACCGCTGTGAGAGTAAATGGCGGTTTAGGCAGGAAAATGGACGTCATCCTAGCTGCAGTCTACCTCTCTGGTGACATCATCCTTCCGCCCCCTCCAGTAGCTTTGAAGAACAGGTCGAGTATTACAGGAAGGAAGGATTGCCACTCTAGCGGGATGTAACTCCAACTCACACCACAGATCCACCGATGATAGAGGTAATTCTTTTAATTAGTGGATACTAAATCGCGTGACAGAACCGATTTTCGTGAACGCACGTAGCCAAATTGTCATAGATATAGTGGCTACTATGAGTATCTCAGGTAAAATCAGCGACTGGAAAGTGAGCCAAGACGTTTCAATGTCAGATCACCGATTGATCACTTCCCAATCAAGATTAGCAGATCATCCGCAAGCATTGTAGAAATCCTATAAATACGGACAAGGATGCCTATATTAGGCACCTTCAAAAGGGCGTGCAGGACAGAAAAATTGATTGCCATAATGACAGCACTAGACTAGACCTTCTTGCGAGGGAAATGCCGATGCAAATAATTAAGGCATATAGATGTCCACTCAAGAGGACTACGAAGTTTGGCATTGCCACACCCTGGTGGTGCCCGGAATTCGACTCCCTCAAGAAAGAGACAAATGAAAGTTATAACAAAGCCAAGAGCTCAAGGCTTACCTTTCACTGGATCCTGTTCAAGGACTGCCTTAGGGAGTATAAGAAACTCATAAGGCAGTGTCAGAGGTCCTGGCGCATTTTCTGCGGACATCGAGGAAACTAGTAGACTCAAATAATTACTCTCACGGGATCATCAATAATCCGTGGGAGTTTTAAAAAACTAGGACGGCTCCTATACTGCCGACCTTCAAAGAGAGTCTGTGTTTTATGCTCAGGACTCACTTCCCTGGGTCCATCATAGTTAACATCAGACTGAGAACTGGCGGATTGAGTAAAGAGAACACCCTGATAGTGATAAATAACTTCTCCGCCTTTAAAGCACCTGGACCTGACGGCATTTTCCCCGCCCTACTACAATGAGGACAATTTTGGAAAAGGCTTTGTAAACAATTTATAAGAGTAACAACTCCAGTAGACAATCCACTTATGCATACACTAAGGGAAGATCAACCGATTCTACTCTACATAATGTAGTCAGCAGTATCTAATGATCTTATTAGATAAAAAAATTCAACCTAGGTATCTTTGAAGATATTGACGGTGCGTTTGATAAAACGATCAATAGCAGCGTTCTCATGGAACGCTGAGTACTATCTAGAATTTGTGACTGGACAAGCCAACAGAACAGTCAAAGATGACGCAGGTAATCAACCGATTACCTATGTGGTAAATAGAGGCTGCCCAAAGGCTGTCTACTTATTTGGAATATGGTACTGGACAGTCTTCTTCAACAACTGCTTAAGAGGAACTTTTTCGTAACAGCGTATGCTGACGATTTAGCCATCATCCTAGTAAGCGGCAAGCATGAACGCGCAATTTGTTATAGGATGCAAACTGCCCTTAATATACTTTCCAGGTAGTGCGAGGATCAGTCACTCTCGGTTAATCCGGCCAAAACGGAGATGGTTTTCTTCACCAGGAAGAGAAAGGCGAATCCCAAAGCACCAATGTTATATAATTCAATGTTAGAATTTAGCGAGGATGTGAAATATCTGGGAGTCACCCGCGACAAGAAACTAAATTGGAAAAAACAAATCGAACTCAAAGTGAATAAAGCACTGAGGGCCTTTTGGTAATGTCGACGTACCGTGGAGAAGACGTGGGGTCTAAACCCATGCACGATGATGTGGCTATATACAGCTGTCATAAGACGCATGCTTACTTATGGCGCAGGTGATGGCCGAGAACTAAAATAGGCTCCACTATTAAGCTGCTGTTACAGTTGCATAGGACCGCCTGTCTTTGTGTCACAGGCGCCATGCATACAACCCCAACAATGGCGGTAGAAGTGCCTTCCACCACTGGATCTACACGTAAAAA
The DNA here is from genome assembly GCA_963082785.1 of Philonthus spinipes. Classification (NCBI taxonomy): domain Eukaryota; kingdom Metazoa; phylum Arthropoda; class Insecta; order Coleoptera; family Staphylinidae; genus Philonthus; species Philonthus spinipes. The sequence goes on from OY720301.1 coordinate 20,973,706, forward strand.
GGGAGGCCATAGCGGCTATTCTTCGCCTTAGTAGCAGTGGTCTTTAGGAAAGCAATAGAGTAGGAGAAATCAGAAGTCACCACTGGAGGAACGCCTGCAAAAACATACCTCAACTAGAGGCTGGCACTGATTCCAGTGAACGCACCTATGCGTCGAGCACACCCTATGAAATTACCACCGAAACCAAAAAATATATTGGGCAATCTGTTATATGGATTTATACAGATGGATCCATGAAAAAAGAAGGTTCGGGCCTGGGAATTTACTCCAGAAGCCTAAACATTCAAAAGAAAATACCCATGGGTATAGGCTCAACCATAGATCAATTGGAGCTGATGGGCATAACACACGCGGCGGAAATTATAACCACTAAAATTTGAATTATTGTCTTTTAAAGTTAAAGTTTCAATTATTGAAATAATTATTTTTATGTCAAATAAAACGTCAAAATGCCTTCAGATATCAAAGAAATGTTCTAAAAATTTTATATAGTGTGGGAAAATGTGTAGTCATTGTATGGTGAGGAATAACAAAATAACTTCTATTTATCATTTTCGTATTATACCGCAATTGGATTTCATAGAAGATTTCCTGGACCACATCGGATTCCCCAATTTGATTTTAACTTTAAAAAACAACAATTTAAATTGTCATTTAATAACTTTATTTATTATTAAATGTTCAATCAAAAACTAATTTGACCTAATTCACCGGGGAAAGTACCATAATGGACACATCATCATTTTTTTTGTATGTTACCCTCTAACTGGAAGTTGTTATTATTATTAATTCTTTCCAAACGAGTACTTACCCTATTTTAATCTACCATATCAACGCAAATCCATGGTTTTCGAAAAAAAAAATGTTAGTTACATCTCCACAAAAATGTTGATTATTTTCTACTGATAGCTACCAGCTTTATTAAACAGGCAATCAAACAAAAATAATTGTAATTTTTGTTGAGATGTGACTAACATTATTTTTTCGCTCGAAAGTCATGGATTTGCGTTGATACGGTACAATGTAAAATCAGAGGAGAAAATATATTATTTACTTAATGGTAAAAGGGCAAGTAAACATTTGGAAAGAATTAAATATATGTGAATTAGATTCAGATTTTAATACTTTTATTTACAGTGTTCATTAATTACTATTAAAAAAATAACGATGTTTGTTATTTCTGGTTAAATAAGCGTACTTATTTGCCTTCTATTTCAAACAATGGGTTTTCAATTTTAAATCAACTCAGTTTCTATATCGATTTCAAATTACTCAATGGATACAAACTAGGTCACAGTAATGTTTATCTTACATACGTTTGTAATTTCTTATTGATACCTAATGCATAATAAGAGCGGTTTACAATCTACGACTCTTGACATAAGAAGCATATTACATCACATGAATTTATATATACTAAGACTTTTCTATTAACAAACATTCATCTTTCAGGTTCTTTGTAAGTATTTGCTTTTGACTTAACGTGAAGTGTTTATTATTTGATAATTAAAAAATACTTAATTTGCTTGTTTATGTAAATGTCAATATTTCAAATACCATGTACTCATTATTAATAGCTTTAAAAAACAAAGTTAAAAAGTTAGTTTATTCCATTTCATTTGTTTACTAAAATATCAGATAGATTCCAAATATACATTTATTGTTTAAATAAATAAGTAAGTTTACATAAACTAACTTTTCAACTTAATTTTTAAAATATAATGTAGTAATATTTTGAAGAAAGGAATAAAATATTACTACATTATATCAAGAAACTTCACGTACTCACCAACAAATATCTGAATTTTTAAAAGTTATTAATAATGAGCACATGGTATTCCAAATTACATTTGACATTTAAATGTACAATTGAATTAACTGTTGTTTTTTTAATTAAATAATTTAAAACAAAAGAGTTTCTTTAATTAAATTTAAATTATTAATTAATAAATTGATTTCAACAGGCAATCCTCACAAAGTTTCTAAAATTTCATTTATTTTCTTATTTTCTCTTATTTGTTAATTTTAGTCATGTGAAAATGTTCAGAGAATTCATGATTTCCAACATCCTTCGTTATTAATAATTATATTTTCTTATTTTAGATCGAAATAAACTTGGATAAAGCTCTAATAACCTTTCTTCCCCCATTTTTTATTTTTTTATAAATGTGTATTTATTTTTTATTCAATTCACATTATTAAAATGAAGTTTATGCAACAAAACGTTCATACCCTAATATTAATGGATTTAAGGGTCCGTATTTGGTTTGAAAAGTAACTCTCACTTATTTACTTATTTTATACCTATTCGATTATTTATTTAAACCTATTTATATTTGGGTATAAGCGAATTATTGCCTAAACTGGAAACTTTTAAATTCATAAATGTGCAGTTAGGAAGGCTTATTACGATATAAAATATTTGTAAAGTAGAATTCTGTAATTCACTACTCATACTCGTCATAGGGGTATAAGCTTTTAAAATATGGAAACAGATGGCACCATTAATGCTATATAAAGAAAAAAATCTAAATTATAAATGAACAGAAATAGTTAATAATTTATTAATATTGAATACTAGATGCAAATTTTATAATAAATTACTGCCTTTTCAACAATATATACACATATCAAAACAAAAAGCAATCAATAGTTCGGATTCTAGTTTAATCGATCACGTTGATAGCGACTCAAAACGAAGATGGAGCGATTCCAAATAACGGTTGATAGAGCGAGAACTCCGATTCGGTGACGCATTATCGATTAATTTAGAATTCCATAGAATAATTTAAAAAATAGAAAACGGCTACAAGTTGCAAGTAACTTTTTATATTTAATGAAATCTGTAAAGTTTCTAAAATCATACTATAGATGTCACTAGTATGCAATTTATCATTAAAACTCTTAAAGTATATGTTATACAGGTTACATTAATGATTTGTGCATGCGTACACGTGCCTTAAGTGCAAGAAATCTGTGACGTCGTATAAAGATGGAAAATGGCGTGTAGTGATTCGTTTTGCAAATTTGTTGTATTAAACTTTAATCTTAGCAATGCAAAATGTTGTAATAACGTCACTTCATCACAGATGTTTAAGATGAATTAAATCAAAATAATTTGAAAATAATTAATTATTTTCTCTTTAAAGGGAAAATGATATTTTTCCCCTTTCAAATAAAAAGAATTTGAAAATAATTAATTTACTGAATTGAATAATTAATTATTTTCTTTTTAGCTACTGCGACTTTTTTTACTTACGTTACATAAGTACTTTAAAAGCCAATATACATTAAAACAACTACTTCTCGGACAAATACCGCTCCAGACCTTGAATTGAAAATAATTATTTTCGCTTTATAGGAAAAATAATTGGTTAATAATTAAATTAAATAAAAAGAACTTGAAAATAATAAATAATTCCCTCTTTAGCCACTGTGATATTTTTGACTTACCTTACGTAAGTACTTTAACAAAAATGTACAATAATGAACACTTGCTGTTGCATAACTATAAGATATTGTATAATGCAACAATTTTTTTATTGGAAAATATTTAATGCAAAGAACAAAAATATAAAAAATCATAATATAAGGCTATCTACAAACGCGTGTTTCGGGATTTTATCCATCGTCAGTATAGCTCTGCCTTATATAATTACGAAGTTGATAAACCCTTTTTCTATTTTTATTATTATTATTATAGATGTAATCTTACTTCTAATTTTTGTTTCTGTTGTAAAATTATTGATCCGTTAATGAATAAATAAATAGTAATTTAATTGTAAAAAATAATCAAATATCAGTTGTCATCAATAATGCGTTTATGTAAGTAGGTATCAACGGAATTAATACTTTTGTTATGACCAATTTAAAATATTAATATTATTCACTGTCAGTTTATAATTATATTTCAGTTTGAATATCATTTACATACATTTATATATTTAGTTGTAATATTGATTTTTGTTGCATATGTTTTGTAAAAAGGAGATACCGTAAATAAATATATTATTATATTATTATTATATTTTATTAGACGGATCATCCATTTTTACAACAGAGACGAAATCTAAAACTAAGATTACATCTATAATAATTAACTAAAATTAGATTACAATAATATTAAAAAAACTAGAACTATATTACAATATAAAAAAATATATTTATGCAAAATATGTTTCTTAATTTAATATAGTTTCAAATAAAAGAAATTTTGTTAAATATATTACATACTTAATAAATGTGTTTGAAATGTAATACAAAAACACTCCATTAATAAAACTTCTTTCTCAATTAATACCTGCATATATAATTTTCACAATTTGCACATATTTTTATACCGAGCGTATGGGATAATATAGGATTTTTTTATGTAAAATTAAATATGTGGCAGATAACCCATGACAGACTACTAACACAATTGTACATATTGTTATAATAAATTTTGTAAAATTTTATTGTCATTTTGTCTGAATTTTAAATATGTGAAATTATTATTCCTTCTATGGGTTCAGTGAGTTACACAAATGTTGTATTTGTATTTTAATAATAATATATATCTTTATTCTATACAAGTAACGAAATTATTTACTTTATGTAGTTTTTCTTATATATATAAACATCTTTATTCCCAAAAGTAACCAACAAATCTATATTTTTATACAAAATATTTAAATCCAACAATTTATGTATACATACAATGTACTTCAGGGAAACGGCTATCGACCGGAGGTCTTTCAGCCTAGTTTTCTTATTATACCTAAAATATGATTATCTTGTTCTGGAATTAGCAATCCACCAGAGGCCTTTAAGCCTTTTGTATTTTACTTAGATCGGAAACTTAAGTTAAATATATTATTTAATTATAAAGGTTCCTATGACTTTGTCAAATGTCATGGATTTGTTTGCAATTAATTATTATTGGAATATTAATTTCACATCTTTTTCTTTTACCTTCTTATTTATTTTATAGTAGGTTTTGGCCATTATCAAGAATATATTACCATATTGTTTTATGAAGTAAAATATTTGTATAACTGATTAGAGTGAGTCATTACTATAAAAAATAAATTCTTCACTTTACGACTTTTAGCTGAAATTAGTAGGGATGATAATAATTACACATATTTAATTTTATGTGTAAAATACTTATGCTCGCTCCTTCTTCCATGAACTCAAAGATTGAGTTATTTGTCATTCGTTTATAACAATTTATAACTTTTCCCCACCCTTTATTTCAAGAGTAAATTAAAATGTTTATAAGGTTTTTAAATTAAATAAAATAAAAAGAATTTGAAAATAAATAATTGACTTAATTTAATAATTAATAAATTATTTTCTCATTTGCTACTGCGACTTTTTTCACTTTACTACTCTACAAAAACAAATGTCCGACACTTGTTTTTGTTTATCGGTCAAATATCCTTCCAGACATTGAATTATATAATGGACTATACCCTTGCATTGTAATAACATATTGTATAATGCAACATTTTTTTTAATTCGAAATATTTAATGCAAAGAATAAAAAAAAACGTTACGGCAGACACGCGTTTCGGGATTTAACCCTCGTCAGTACAGTTCTGCCTTATAAAATTTTAAAGTTTTTAAATTAAATTATTTAAACATATCATCCCTGCGATCTCAAGTGTAAATGATTTAGCTATGCGACGGACGCAACAATGCACGCGTTCTCAACAAAAATGGATATTATGTGACGTAACTAAAAAAGTCATAGTAGCTAAACAGAAAAAAATTATTAATTATTCAAATGAGTAAAATAATTATTTTCAATTTTTTTTTATTTAATTAAATTTTAATAACTGTGACCAAGTAAATAAATTCTCTTTTCTATTAGTATAACGTTTTTGTTTCCAAAAAGAGTAGTTTTCAGAACTATTTTGAGAGCATCACAGTATTATATTTTCGAGTGTTCATAACGCCAGTTGCTGGAAATAGTTCAAACTTCAGTGGCAAAATTAATTTGCTGAAGCTGCAGTCACAAGTGAAAATAAAGTCTTATACAAAACAAAGTTTAGAAGTGTTTTCATTAATATATTTAGACTTGTATAACGAACACAATAGAAGAAAAACTTCTCTATTTGTTGAAATTAGGTTAGATTTTAACAAAATGTAATTTATTTTAAAAATGTTTGGGTTTGGGCACTAATACTCTTAATGAAAATGATCGTAGAATCCAAATATGAAGTACTCTCTATCTTATCGGTATGTGTATCATCAATGTAATCAGTTTCCATCTTGGTTCTCTAGTGAATTAAGGCAGAACGTACAGCTAACTCTCTAGTGAGCCATCCAAAGTGTGATCTATTCTGTGGCGATCTATCAAGATTCATGCATTTTGTGAAAGAAGTTGAGTCATGCCATTGTTGTAATCTAGTTGTTGGTGACTGTTAAGGTTATTTTTCTTTTTGCGTTTATATTTGCGTTCAAAGTGTTTACTATTGTATTTAAAATTAGTTAGTAATACATTTTATTGCATTTTACATGTATGTCTTTTATTTGTAAAAATGGTATATTCCGTTAAATAAATAAATAAATATAAAAACGAAGAATTATTATCATCGTAAATGGAAACGTTTCAAAACGCTTCACTAAAGTTTGCAATTCGAAAGGCTTCATAGTCTAACCAAAATAGAAATAAAATAAGACTATAATATACACGTTTCTAATATTGAAACAAATTTAACCAAAAATCCTCGCGAGTTCTGGAAATTTGTGAGAGAAAGAGGAAATTCGTCAAGAATTCCTGGTGAATTATATGCCGGTGATAATCATTATGACGCACATGCTATTGCGAATGCTTTTGCGAATCATTTTTCGAATGTTTATTTGCTTGAATCTAATGTACAGTTTGTTGAAAAACCAAACTGGCGAGAAATGCTTAATGTCAGAATTATTACTGAACACCAGCATAAATAAACTTAATAATTCAATTAAATAAAATGAAACAAAGATGATTCACACATTTACAGTTATTTAAATTACAATGAAATTAAACAAGGAAAAAAAGGATTGATCGAATTTTATTGATCATTGCCAAAAATTTTCCTTGTTTAATTTCATTGTAATTAATAATTCAACCTCGTATGGAATTGATGATATTCCGAGTTTTTTTTAATTAAGGATTATAAATATTTGTTTGCCGAACCCTTAACGAGAATATTTAATGTAGTACTATCATCAGGTAAATTTCCGACAAAGTGGAAGCATGCAAATATTTGTCCAGTCTTTAGAAAAGGTGATTCTCATGATATAAATAACTATCGACCAATATCAATTTTGTCAAACTTTTCCAAAATATTTGAACAAATAATATACCATTATTAATTATCATACCAAAGTCTACTTATCACCGAATCAGCATGGCTTTACCTGTATGCGCTCAACAACAACAAACTTAGTGTCTATAACCCAATTCCTGTCGAAATCACTTGATCATTGTAGACAATCTGACGTAATATTTACTGATTTCTCCCGTGCTTGTGACAAGATAGATCATAATGTATTGCTGCAGAAATTATCATTATTTGGATTTATATATAAATTTATCACATTTATTTCTTCATATCTACACAATAGACCAAATTCTGTCACATCACATACATTTATCTCCAGTTCAGGTGTTCCACAAGGTTCTAACCTCGGTCCACTGTTGTTCAATCTCTATATAGATGACTTAATCACATCAATTAACTGTCCAGTTTTGGCCTATGCTGATGATCTTAAGATATTTGCCCATATTAAAAGCAGTCTTGATACTGTCATATTAAAAAATAATCTTTATGTTATTGTAAATTGGTGTGCTGAAAACAAACTCAAATTTAACTCTGCTGAATGCTACGTAGTTTCATATTGTCGAAAAAATCAACTATTATTAATAACTATAATATTCGTGCTTTTTGATTCGGAAATAAGTTTTTCTTTGCATGTTACATCGTCTGCAATAAAAATGTTAGGCTTCATTATGCGCATATCTAAACATTTCAATGATATAAATGCGATCATATCACTTTATTATGTGTTTGTTAGGTCAAAGTTAGAATATTCAATCAATCAATCAATCAATTTATTTGTGTTTATACATAGGTTTACACACGTCATATAATAACTATGTCATAATATTATCTCACTCTAAAAATAAATAATTAAATACTTGCAATAATAAAAACAAAAAATATAAAAAACATCACATTATAGAATACAAACAACGAATGAACATATTAAAATCACACATTAAAAGCGATAAGGTAAAAAACATCATCAACTGTAACTTAATAAATAACTTAATAAAAAATAAATAAAACACTTACATATAAAAATCACTTAATAAAAAATTATAGGATAAAAATTCGTATTTGTATGTTAGTCTGGTATCCGCATTATATAAACCTATCATTAATGGTAGAAAAAGTTCAAAAACGTCTTTTAAAATATTTATCATTCAAATCGAATGGTACTTATCCGGATCTTAATGTCAACTACGATTTATTATTAACTCAGTTTAATTTTATTTCGTTAATGGATCGTAGGGACGAGTACAGCGCTATTTTCATTAAAAAAAGTAATCGATAACTCCATAGATTTTGTATCTACTATCGAAAATAAACTTTCTGGTACCCCGCGCAGCTTCGTGTCACATTAATACGTTTTTACTGCCAATTTGTAGAACAAACGTTTTATTTAAAGCGCCTTTAACACATATATATCGTAACGCTAACAAATATTTTGATGATGTATTTTTAGGCTTTAAGGAATCTGCAACTTAAGTTTGTATAGTTACAGTATTATCCTTTATTAATATTATTTTTATTATTTAGAATGATGTATTTGTGTTTATTATTGTTCATGTTATATTAATAAAAAAATTATAAGTTTGTATACTCTCAGTATTACCCTTTATTAATATATTATTATTATCATTATTTTTAGAATGATGTATTTGTGTTTATTATTGTTAATGTTATTCATGTATATATTAAGTTATAATTAAGAATTTTGTTACTTATCCTGTATTGGTTTCTCCGTTGGACAATAAAGTTATTATTATTATTTTATGTGCAAATAATAATAATTCTGTGCATATTATATGCAGGGTATTTTATATTTTTGGATATTTTTTGGAAAACACAACTTTGATATTATTATGGTATTTGGGACACCTTGTATAAAATTAAAATAATTTTATAAAGTAGCCAGTTACGATTCCCACAATGTATTTATCAGTAAGGATAGAATTGCACTACTAGACGCATACTATTTGAATTAAACCATCTTGCATTACTGTCAAGAGAGAGTTGTTCATTTAAAATTGTATAATACACATCGTGAATTTTTCTTTAATTAATAATAAATGTTTTTAAAAAGCCTCCCGCTCAGGCTTAAAACATAACTAACCACTATAAGCATATAATTAACATAGATATTAAAATTTATAAAAAAATTAACATACTTTGGCTGCATGGCTCCTTTTCGTATAGCTTCAATAACCCTGCACTAAGAAAATAATAGATAATGAATGTGAATTAATTTTAATGTAGAATTTAGAGAAATCCTTGATTTTTTTGTGCACGGATTTGTTGCAATAAATATAGATTTATAATAACATAAAAATGACTTATTTTTATTGTTTCAGAAAAACGAATTATTAAAATGATTTTTAATTCTTCAGACGAAATTGTTGAATGTTTTAAGATCATTTTAATGCATAATACAATTGTTATTAATCATTAATCAGAACATCAATATAACAAGAATTAGTGAATTCCAATATATTTCTACTAAACTGCAACCTCAATCCCCAAGTTCGCCCCTTATAGTGTATACCGGTATAACAATTAAATGAAACAATATGCCAAATAAAGAATTATTTTTATTAAAGCAAATAGCAAAAAATCAATGTAAATGGAAACATGTTGGGATTTGTCTATAATTCGGAATTATTTTACTTTATGTTGCTTTTGACAAATCTAAAGAAAGATAATAAATTAAATATTGATTTCGAACAACCGCAACTGTTTTACTTTTGTCTTTTTCATGGCTAACTATTTTTTGGTGTATGGTAAAATTAAAAACGACTGTAACTTATTTTATTTAAATAACTATGGCATATGTTATACCGGATTAAAGGGAAAAATAGCCCTTTTAATAAAGTCATAACCAACCCATTGTTTCCATTTAAAAAAAGGTAAGTTTGTGTCATATCTCCCAAAATATGGGCGAAATTTTTTTTTTATTTTTTGTTATTAATCTGTGTAAAATTTTCTACAACTTTGTCCTTTACAGTTTTTTTTTATCTATGATAATAATAGAGATATATTGATTTCAAAAAATTGACACATTTTACTTTTTTCAAAATATCTAGTTACCCTTGACTTTTTCAAATATTTTGAAAGTGTCATTTTATTCGTCTTATAAAACTACACTTATTTCCCCATTTAACCTTTTTTCTATCTCTTATAGTTTCCGAGATCCCCATAGAGAACATCGAAAAAAACTCACCCTGTATATATAGGCGCTTATACTGTGATAATAAAAAATAATGTACACGTTAAACTTAACTCTTTTACATAATATCCCCGATTGACGGACATGTTCGTAATTTAACTGTCATTAATGTGGCGAAGTGATGCAATGAATTCATAAAGAGTTATAATGGCAAATTTGCGTTTGGGGTTTATATTTTTATTATGTGGCATAACAAATAAATAATCGGTTATGAAAAGAATTATAATAATAATTTATAATATTCAAAACATATAAAACCATATTTCGCTTTTTGTTTGACTACACTGCAATTATCTTCCATAATCCGCATCACTTTACCCTTTGAATCATGCAAGTAGCAGACAGTACTGCCCTTGGACTGTCAACAAAAATAAAACACCCCCTAATCCGCTCCGTAACCCATCAAACACACTCCTTTGCGAAAGCGCATTAAATCTCTCGCAAAAAATGTGCCCTAAATCCGTCCAAATTCAATCTCTAAAACATTCTAAGCCTAACACGTACCCCACACACTACAACCATCCCTAAAAATCCCCCACCACAATCTTCCAATTCATTACATTTCTCAAAGCCTTGTATATGGCTAAATGGACATTAGTTAACGTGGCCACAAATGATAGTATAGACAATGGGTTAATGACACAACAATTTTATATAAAGGGCAACAACAACAAAATTAAAAAAAGACTAATTAAAATAATGTATTTATAAGTAGAAAACAGTATTCATTCACTTGGTCACAGTTATTTAAATATATTAAATAAAAATGATTTGAAAATAATTAATAAATTATTTTCACATTCAGCTCTGTGACTATAGACTTACCTACGTAAATTTTGTTGCATTATTCAATATTTGTTGATATGCAGCAGCAGGTGTACATTATGTAATTCAATGTCCGGCGTGGGTATTTGCCCGGGAAGTAGTTGTTTTAATGTGCATTTGTTTAACGTACTTACGTAGGTAAGTCTATAGTCACAGAGCTGAATGTGAAAATAATTTATTAATTATCATTTTTATTTAATATAATGTATTTATAAGTTTATGAAGTTATTTTGGTTCTAAAAAATATACACAATTATATTTTGAAGTAATGAGAAAATTAGTTAATGACAGAGGCACATGAAGATTGCCATATTGATTCTACAGTTTTTTATATGAATTCGTTTCAAACACGAAAATTATAAAAATATATGAAGCATGCGATATGCAAAAACTAGTAAGTACCAATTAATATATTTTACAAGAAGATCGTTGTTTTTTTTAATAATAAAAATATAATATTATAACATATTGATTGCGAAATCGACAATATATTTAATAAATTTGATGAAATAAATTGATGAATAGTTGAGTGCATACATTTTGGAGTTATGTTTGGGTCTTGAGGTATACATAAGTGTTGGAGATGATAGTGACATTGTAACACTTACATTGACAAATTTTAGGTAGAGGATTTTTTAGCCTTTCTTTAATGGTTGGGATTTGGCAGGTTTCGTACACAAGGGAATTTGATGAGTTATGGAAAATTGATTTATTATTTCATTTAAATTAAAGAAAATATTTCTTTTTTTAGTTACTGTAATTCAATTTATTATTTGCTCGAAAAATAGTTGTTTTATTAGATATTTATTCTTGTTCTTACTATATAATTCATTAATTGCAGTAGCAGAACAACGATAATTAAATATAATAAATTCATTTTATTAACTATTTCTATATTTTCGAAAATTTCAATAAATTAAACAATTTACCATCATAAATGTTTACATTTTAACTTGTTTCGTTAACTGGTAGTGAACAATCAAACACAGTGCAGTGAACAGTATCTGCCAACAGATCAGGCAAGGTTTTGTTTGATGAAATCCTGACAATGCACGTGCAGATTACAAAGAAGTACATACAATATGACCATCACAACTCCTTGCGTGCTCAAAAAGATAATTGCAACTGATTCCTTTAATGTGATTTTTGTTTCTAGTTTTTCAATATGATTTAGAAATATTTTCACAACTATATAAAGTATAAATAATGCAACTGAATAATCTACAATATTGATGTTTTTATATCATAATAAAAATTGATTATATTATAGCTTTTACGTCGTATTTTAAATTGTTATTTAACTAAAACAATTTAGTTAAATCCATGAATCCATGTTTTTACTTACTATCAACATTTTATATAATGCATTTAGAAATTAATTATGAATAATATAATAATCATTTTAAGAAATAGTGTTTAATCAATTGGTGGCAGTTATTTAAATTAAATCAAATAAAAGGATTTGAAATGAATAATAATAATTTCATTTATATCAATTTATTTTTTATAAATTAATGAGTTGTTTATTTTTATTTTCCAACTTTCAATATTGAAGAGACTTAGTACACCATTATGTTCCCCATATTTCAGGAACCAGAAATACAAAATCTCAACATAATAACGTTAATAGTTATTGAGTAATTAATTCATAAACATAAGCAAATTTTAGAAGTTAAATTCGAACGAAAACCTTTCGTTCGTTAATAAAAAGTCATATCTTTGTAACCGCTTAAAAAATATGTTTACATTTTTTTCTATTTAAATTAAAAGTTGTGCACTTCAAATTCTAAATGGAACACTTCAATATGTTGAATGGTTTTTGAATTAAAAATGAACTAATTTTAAAACATGAATTTAAATTTAGCGAATCTCGCAAAACAACAGTTCAAATGTTTTGTTCACGCCAAAACATGGCCTCAAGTTTCCTCTTTTAAAAAAAAAAATTTTTACAAATATCGAACCGATCTTTTGAGATATTATTTAATTACAGAAATCCACATCTTTAATCTAAGAATGTTTAATTTCTGTTATAACAATTAATATTTGTTTACGGGTTGTAAGAGTATATATTAGCAAACCTGGTATTGATACGTCGATGATAAATAACTACTGTTTTATCACAATACTTTCAGGGATGGAAAATGTTTGTTTATAATCCCTAGTAAAAAAAAGTTCCAATTTCCTGCAAATACTTTCTAGATTTGGCTTTACCCCCACTTAAACTCTAAATCTTGATATCCAATCACATCTGGAAGGTAAGGAAACCGTTCTTCATTGATATTGAAAAGGGTTTTGATCACATTTGGCATCAATATCTCCTTTATAAATGCTTCCTTATAAATCTTTTAACAGCATTAAAAAGCATCCTGTTTGATAGAACTTCCTAAATGTATGTTTAATTAGTTTCTCACTTAACCCGTGGTGAAACATTTTTTAATTAATTCAGGATGATTTAATTGAAATTAAAACACTTGGTTTGTTTCACTTATTTATATTTTCTCCAACTAGTTTCGACCATTGGTCGTCTTACATTCCTCCCTGAAGATGATCTGAAAACAAAAAATATATAGTTCATTCCGTTTGAATTTTGAAAATTGATGTTATTTCCGCTGAAACCGGAAGTACAATAAAATCATTCAGATCACCAATATACTCCAATTTGTGCTTAATATAAACTTACCAAATTTCAAATTGATGTCTTAAATAATAAAAAAAAACTACAGGGGGTATACCAGCTTTGAGTAACTCTCGGTATATTATTAAAATAATCAGAGAGAGAAAAATAAGCTTAGTCTTTCTTCCTTTTAATAATTTTGAGGCTTCCATTTTATGTTTAAGAATTTATAGTAGTCCATTTTTTTTATTCACTTTTCTCACTATTTAGCCAATATTATCTCAGGGCAAAAAACCTAAAGCATCTTTCTGATAATGTTGGATGTTATTTTTTTTCATATCTATTAAATTAAAAAAAATGTTAGATATATTCGAGCATAACTTGTTTTCGGTCGAGCAAACTCAAAATGGCCGGTAAAAAGGGGATGAGGTTAAAAATGTTTCTTACTAGTTTTGAAAATCAAAAATGTTGGGCAACATTGATGATTTCTAATGGATTGTCCCTTATTCTATTCTTCAGTTCCAACAAATTAAAATTAAAATATTTTTAATTTGATTTGATGAGACATAAAAAATATATATTACATAAATACTTATTTTTGACACCAAATATTTTCTGTTATAGATTCTCCTGGAGTATCTGAATCAAGTGTATCTAATTTTCCAAACACAATCGAACTTAAACAACCCAGTACATTCGTTTCTTCTAATTCTGAAAGCGTAAATCTTGGTAAGTGTTAGCTAAAATATTATTTGTACTAAATATATTGATTTATAGTATTGCTCACTGTATTCGTTAAATATTTAAACATTTTTAGATATTGTGACTTTATTGCTCCTCGATATTAAGTAAATATTTACAATATTTAATTTAATTGGATTTGTATTTTGTAGATGCTTCTGAAATACATGATCTATTAGAGCCTCCACGAATAGATAAAATTCAAAACGAAGATGTTGATAAATGTGAAGAATCTAATAATATATATTCTTCAGATAGAGGAAATTTTGGTAACAGCCTTACAGAATACGAAAAAAAAAACATTATTTTCAAATTTGGATCATTTCAAATTCAAGTTTTCCATGAATCCGGAAACTAAGTTATGTTTTTCGAAGTTTCATCACTCATGCACAAATAAAGCTATTATAAAAAATATAAGGCCATGATTATGTTTTTCCATTATTTTAAACAAAACATATTGCCGCTTTTGTTGGTTATTAGCAAATTATCGAAGCAAATCAAATATTCCTTCGCATGGGTTAATGGTATTTCCGTTAGAAGCAATTTCACACAAAGTATTATTGACCATGAAAAATCTCAGCAGCATATTCACTCGGCTGTTTCTTATAATAATTGGTTGCAGAAAAATGCAATTGACGTTTATTTTGAAAGTGAAATCAATAGTAATATTGTTTTCAGGCGAAAGGTATTGCATCATCTAATTAACGCTATTATTACTTTCGTGTCATGCAATTTACCATTAAGAGGCCATGATTCCAAATCTGTAAATTTCATGTCAATTGTATAGTTATTATCCAATTATGATCCAGTCTTAAAAGAACTTCTTTTAAAGCGAAAAGGCGATAAACATTTTTTAAGCCCAACAATTCAGAAAGAAATTATTTATTAGCTTGAAACCACTGTTAGAAAAAATATTGTTTCTGAAATTAATAAATCTTCTACTTTCTCTATCGTTATGGATACAACATAAGACCTCTCAAAATTGACCAACTTTTAGTTGTTTTTAGATATATTTCAATAACACAACATAATTATTTACCTGTAAAAATCAAAAACTGCGAGTCCTTTTTAGAATTTGGATCTGTAGCTGATTGTTCTGCAGTTGGACTTCAAATTGAAATTGTAAATACAATTGAAAAATATAACAATGATTTATCTAAATGTAAGGGACAGGGTTACGATGGTGCCAATGTAATGTCTGGTGTATATGGAGGGGTACAAACCCTTATAAAAACATACACCATATGCTGATTGTGCAGCTCACTCGCTAAATTTAATTTCAAATGATGCTGCTAAACATATTTCCGAAGTGTCGCAATTTTTTGTCAATTTGGAAATTATATATCCTTTTTTGGCAATAGCATAAAACGCTGGGTAATGCTGAGTAAAGATAGACGGTCGTCAAGAAATTACACTTTGTTCACTATAAAATTAAATTTAATTTAAACTAAAAAGGACGAATATCAAAAATAACACATATACTCGAGAGTTGCGACTTTATAGTATTAGTCACTTTTTTCTCAGCTATTTGAAAGCATCAACCCTGTTTCTAAAGCCCCACGAACATTTTGATTTAAAAAAGCCTGTATTTTATTAAAAAAATCTCCTGGACAGACTGGTAAAACTAAGAACACAAATTTCATTGTTATTAGAGATCTAACAAAAGAGTTGAATACAACACCAATTTTCAAAAATAAATGACGAACGTTAAAGAAGCGCATTTTTGACGAGTTATCAAAAGATGAGAGGATTTCTAAGCCGGAATTATACTTTAGAATCAACATATATTATGGCTGTTTAACCATATTGATTTCCCAAACTAAAACAAAATTTCTGTGATCTAAATAATGCATTCAAAATTTTACAACCGAATAATCTACTTTCCTTTCCAAATGACGTCATAAAAATGGTAGCATAAAAACTGGCAACAATGATTTTAGAGATAATAATGATCTATGCGACCGATTAATTAGTTTAAAAAAAAACTGTTTGAAATCAGAAATTAAATTAATTAATGCCATTATAGGACCGGCAGAACTATTATTAATAAGTTTCAATGGTATCGCTTTTTGTTTCCCGGAGGTTATAACAGGATGCTTATTATGTTTTACTCTTCCTGTTACAACGGTAACAGCTGAAAGATGTTTTTCTAAGATAAAATTGATAAAAACATCTTAGAACATCTATAGGCCAAGAAAGGCTATCGGACTTATTAATATTATCCATAGAAAAAGAAGTACTTACAAAACTGGAGTTTTCTTCAGCTATGGAGGATTAACCTATGTAACCACTAAAAAATGTATATTTTGGGGTTAAGTTTTTTAATATATATATATATATATATATACATATATATATATGTATAGTTGGTTTATTTATTTTTAAATATATTTTGTTTATGTGATTTATTGTTTTTTTTATATTTTCCGAAAAAGGGGCCCCTCAAAAAGTTTGATGTAATTCAATGTTTGCAGGGGTATTTGTTCGAGTAGTAGTTGTTTTAAAGGATATTTGTTTTTAAAGTATTTGTGTAACGTAATTGAAAAAAAGTCGCACTAGCTTATAGGAAAATAAATTAAATAAAAGGAATTTAAAAATAATTAATAAATTATTCCCTCTTTAGCTATTGTGACATTTGGACTTACGTTATGTAAGCACATTAAAACAACTACTTCTCGGGCGCATACCCTACCAAATAATAAATAATTTATAAGTTATTGAATTTTACATGTATGTACCATTAAAAAAAAATAAAAAAAAATATACCATTTTTACAAATATAACGTAAAAATGGTATATTCCGTTAAATAAATAATTAAATTATTCAACTGCGTAAATTAGTTATTTTCAAATTCATTTTATTTAGTTTAATATTATATATAATTTAAATAAGAATAACAATATTGTCTTTCAGATGTTGAATTACATAAATAATATTTTATGATACAGGAGTATCACAGTATTATTTTTAAATGTTGAAATTATGACTATACGGGGTGTTTCAAATTCGAGTCTCTCCATGGGGATCTCGCTTATTATAAGAGTAGATTTAAATTCGGCACTTTTTCAGAATTTCATGCTGAGAAAACTGGGCTAAGTTTCTTTGTTTTCAAGAAAAACGAAAAAAAAACTGAAAAATGCGATTTTCTTTTTTATTTATATCTTCGTTATTTGAAGCAATATTTCAATACAATGCAGACATTCACCTTCTTATGATCTAATCGATGGCCTACTAATTTTACTAATAGCATGTTTCGTTTCTTCTGGACCATTATCAACTTTCTTATTTCTTATGGGCGCCATATTTGTTTTTTATCAGATTAAAATCCTCTATTTATTCTGATTGCAATGATATAATATATCATACTTTTATTGTAATTAGTTATCTCCTTTTTTGGAATTTACTTTAATGACACTAAAGAAGCACTCATTTTTAGCAACTAGATGGATGTCATTCTGTCATTGATTGTCAAAATTTAAAATTAAATATTGCTATTTATTAAATATTTAAATCGTTCAATTTTTATTACCAAGAGTGTCTTTTTATAAATATGTACCTAATTTTATAGGGTTTTAAGTGATTTTAAGGCAAAACAGAGCTTGAATAGGAGACCCAATGTTCCTTTAGAATAAATGTTTGACCAAATGTGTATAGTCAGAACATAAATTAGGAGATTATAAAACATTATTAATTTCTTCTCGAAATTCAATACAATTCCTAGAGAGAATTTGTATACTACAATAAATAATCTAACGAGCACCTTTGAATTTCTGTTGCTGCTAAGACTGTTTTTTGAATATAAATTAAAGAAATATTTTTTGTGTTAATATTTTTAATAATATTAATGTTGATATTCCGCATATTACTATTTTTTTAAATAATTTTTAGTTTGTAAAAAAATCATTATGTATATTTTTGTTTCATTGCAAAACTTTTTTTATGAATATTGTATTCACAAAGCTACAAGTTACATTATATTTTCTATTGATAACTTTTATATATATACATAATCTTTATTGACAAAAGTACTACAACACCTACATATAACACAAAATATTACAATACATGTTGTAAGAGTTTGCCAATTGGCTAACGACCAGTGGTCTTTCCGCCTGATTACTTTTAATTTCATGGCAAGTGTGATTTATTAGTATTAAAAAATATTTTGTTAATATTGTGTTTATTTATCAGAATAAAGATATCATATGTGGTATCATTGTAATCAGAAAAAATAGAGGATTTTAATCAAATAAAAAAAACAATATGGCGCCCATAAGGAATAAGAAAGTTGATGATGATCCAGAAGAAAAGAAACATGCTATTAGTAAAATTAGTACGCCATCGATTAGATCATAAAATATGCTATAAGAATGTCTTCATTGTATTGATTTATTGCTTCAAATAACGAAGATATAAATAAAAAAAGAAAATCTCATTTTTCATTTTTTTTTTTCATTTTTCTTGAAAATAAAGAAACTTATCGAAATTTTCTCAACTGAATATTAATCAGCATGAAATTCTGCAAAAGTGCCGAATTTAAACCTACACTCTATCTCCTATAATAAGCGAGATCTCCATAGTGAGACTCGAATTTGAAACACCCTGTATAATTCAATAGTATTTAATAGTTGCATTATCATGTTTAATTGTTCAGAAAAAATATGGTAAGGGTGGTCTAAAACGTTCTGTATATTCAAATGGATTTTAAAAATAATATCTCCGTTGAAGCGTACATTTTATATTTTGTCTGCACTGCGTGTCATTATTATTATTTTTTAATTATAACGAGCACTTTATTAAGCGCTTTGTGTCGACCCTCCTTTCTGTTCGTTACGGTATCACGTAAGCAGTAAGCGCTTTCAATTTTTATCAATTGTATATGATAGGATGAACGCCAGTTCAGATGTTGGGACATCGGGGTGATTCAAGTTTAGGGTGACACCTGTGTAGGTCCCAGGACATTGCACAGGCCAACACCTTCGCATAATAACGGCGTTGTTAATTCCCGGAATGTAATCGCTTTTGGTCGGGCTGTTGCTATTCGGATATTTTGCTATTCGCATCGACGATCCCGTGCATATTTCATTTCAACCCCCGCCGGGCGCACCTCGTCCATTTAAATGTTCACGGACACTGCACATTTCCAATATTGCGTGAACTCCCTGCAACATGATTACTGCCCTATCCAAAAACTAGGAGCGTCACGTTTTACTTATGTATTTAATAAACGTTGAATCGCAAAAAATATAACTTTTTAACGTATGTTACTATTTTAAATTTAATTTACGAATGTAATACATTTTTGTTGTATTTATAATTATTTTAGGAATTTGACTACTATACAAAATATAATAATATAATAAAATATTTAAAAAAAAATGATTTCACAAGCATAAATATATGGGACGTGTCACTATCAAATATGTATGAAAGATTAAGCTGTCAAATGAGCATATTTAAAAAAAAAGTAAAATTGGCGTTGTATCTTGAAATTTTATTTTTCTACCATAAATAGATAAATAGATATTTCATATTGATCCGATAAACAGATTCAGAAATATTCAAAAGGTTCCATACTTTTTGAACACCCTGTACAGGATGACCCATTTTAATTCATTCAGTGGAATATCTCGATAAATATGCATCGTATAAAAAAATATTTCGGACAAAACTTTAATGGTTTCGATAGATAGATATTCCACGGGATGAATTAAAATGGGTCACCCTGTATATATAATTGGATACATAGCACAAATTTTTAGTCTAATTTATAAATGACATCGTCAAAAATTTGAGTCTACAAGACAGACAACGAAATCGTTATAATTCTAATAATACGGCTTAAAGTATCTCTGTACCCTCACTCAAAATCATCTCGTTCACATTGGTAAAAGGATACATTGAATGTGTCATTACGAAGTTAACCTAATTTACATAATAATAGGCAAATTTTGGATGTCTCAAAAAATCTAAAACCTTTCTTGCCGGTTTTAGACTTTTCGGCTTCCATTAAAAAAATATATGTTTGATACGTCACCCTGTACCTGTGAAACTTATTTTAAATTTGGCTGATTATGTAAGTTTTTTCTTTTTCAAAATACTGGCTTTACGTTGGTCGTTCGTCACCTTGTATATCTTAGAGTATATTATAGAGATTACGGAATATCTATATAATGAAAATAATATCAAATCAATATGTAATACAAATTAGAAATTAAAAAAAAAATGATGATGTGTTCATCACAATACCACAGACTATATATACAGGGTGTCCCATATAAGCATGGCATATTACAGTTATATTTTTCTAATGGAACAATAATAAATATATACAAACATCTTTATTCAGACAATATGACAACAAAATTTTACAAAATTTATTATAACAATATGTACAATGTTAGTAGTCTGTCATGAGCTATCGACCATAGGTCTGTCTGCCGTAATAATAAATATTGTAATCGAGTAGTTGGTGACTGTTAAGGTTTTTTTTCTTTTTGCGTTTATATTTGCGTTCAAAGTGTTTACTATTGTATTTAAAATTAGTTAGTAATACATATAAATTTATTGCATTTTACATGTATGTCTTATTTTTGTAAAAATGGTATATTCCGTTAAATAAATAAATAAATATTGCGAAATGGCTATCGACCATACGTCTTTCAGACTTTTTTTTAATGTTATTGTAATTTAATTTTAGTCTATTATTATTATAGATGCAATAAAAGTTTTAGTTTTGTTGCTGTTGTAAAAATGGATGATCCGTTTAATAAAAAAATAAATATCGTAAATATCGTTATGCCGAAAATAATAAAAATGGATATATCTCGAAAACTATTAGTAGAATAGAATACTTTTATAATTTTGAAAGACATTAAAATTTTCTACAAAGACATTAGAGATTCTACAAGATAGGCCATTTAAAAAAAGCACGAAGTTTGACTTTGACTGTGTTTCTGGAGATAAATTATCAAAACATCTTAAGATTTTAAATTCCTATAAATAGCCTAAAATATTTACCTGTTAGTCTAATATACTGATACAAAATTTCACTTGTTTTCATTTTTACCCATTTCATAGTTATGATTTTTTTTTTCGAAACGTCAATTTTTCCAAGATTATTTAAATATTTTAAAAATTATTTGGTTTAGGCATATGAACTTATAATGAAAGTTAACCTTATTTTTGATATAGACTCTGAAAAAAATATCAAATATGGAGTGTTAAATTAGAAAAAATATTACTACGATAAGTTATGCTTTTATAGGACACCCTGTATATTTAAAATTAATTTTAATAATAATTAATTTAATGTACCTACATACTCCTGCAAAAACGGATTAAAAAACGTTTAGCCTAAAGCTATTCGGTGCGCATGCTGAGACACCCTCTATATATTGGATATAGTAGTGCCAGCTATTAGACATTTTTGAACGAAATTCCCGATTCCGTGGAACGTACTCTGGTGGACAGTCTGTATGTTTGTCTGTAATACTACTTTCCTTGGTGTATTTAGGCAAATAAGTTATTGTTGATGTCATTTTCTAGTTGTTTAAAAAAATGTGGAAATTAAAAAAAAACGCGAAGAGTAAAGTTGCATTTAATGAGTTTTGATTGCGGTCGAAAGCTGTTCAGATCTCGCCACTGTTATAAACAGCTTGGATACAACATTTGAGTTGAATTTATTTAGCCGTTTTTGTTCCATCGCGGAAACACACACATAGACATTTTTCAAAAATCGATGAAATGAACTCAAGGGGCCTCAAAACGTCAGTTATACACGTTTTGAGGCCCCTTGAGTTCATTGAAATTGGCAATTTGATTTTTTATGGCCACAATACTTTCCCTTGGAGAAGTATCAGGGGAAAGTAAAAACTAAAAATGAAAATACCACTATTTTAATTATCTGATATATGAGGTGATTATTATTCAATAATATTTGTAATATTAATATAGTTTAGTGCGATTTGATCAATATCAATGTGTCAACTTACAATGATCACATTCATTGTGATAGAAATGTACATCTGGTATAATTAAATATAAAGTAGCTATTAATATATTGATTCAATTTTATTACAATATTATTATTCAAAGAAAATTACTTACATTTTATCTTTAATTACGTAGTAAGAAACATTTTTGTATTTTTTTGTGAAGGGCTATGCTAAGAAAAATTAAGGTTTTAATATTACTGCGTATATTAAACAGTAGCTGTATCTTACATAAGTGTTATTTGTAATATGCCCATGCTCTCGCTGTTTGTACCCCTTTTAAGCTCACGTTCAAATTACAAAGAGTGCACTCCTGAAAGTAATCTATGATCTAAAATTCTTGTACATGTAATGATTTAACAGCGATATTTTAAGTAGTGTCCCGGGAAAACCCCTTACGAAACTGATCTTTATCGAGATGCACTCTCAAAATACAGTATGTGCAATATTTTAACGCCGTCGAAAAATAATAAGACAATGCTCATTTGGTCGCATTGAAAAGCTCCCACCAGATAATCAGTCTTTTTATAAATGAATGTATGTTATTGTATGTCGGTATGTGTGCATAAGGAATTCGAGAAAGAGCAAATATGTTTGCTATTATTACGGGGTTTATTGATGCGAAATCGAGAGGGCAATAAAAAAAGGAGAGCCGGGCCTTGGGCTTTAATTCACTGGGCTGCACATCCGGTGCGTACTTAAGCTTTACTCATGGCGTTTTCAACGCAACTGCGATCCTAAACAAATTCCTACTGGTTTATTTGTATAAAACGAAATATTAACATCGGCAACTCGTTGCGCGCTTAAATTACAAACATATTTATACCATTATCGTTGGTTTATGCAAAATATTTGTACCGCCAGGATTAGTTACACCTACCGATTAGCATTATCTCCTTAACGGCTAAAGCGATATAATCACCTATTTAACGGGATTACAATTTCAAAAGTGATACCAAAGCGCAAAAGGAAGCCGAATCAGGCGGTGCAGAAAATTGGTTACTGCAAAGGATCCGAGAGACTATTCACAAGTTCTCCGTATTCATGAATCGTCGGTTGTAATTATTAAATGGAAATGGTATGTTGGAGGGCGAATTAAAATAAATCCAGCTATTGCTATTTGTATTGAGAGGGTGTGGATTAGGTCCGGGTGACGCGCTTGTGGATGGAAGCGAAAAGAGAAGGGTTTCCTAGGAGTTCATTAATTGTTCATCGCCCTTTACACGGTCGGACACCTTCGGCATTCATAAGTGATCTGGAAACGACACGGCATCATCACAAATTGGTATTATCTCTTCTCGCCTGCGTTCTATATAATAGCATCATAAACGTGGCGGAAATAAGGGGTGAAATAGATTTACCAAATATTTCCTACCTCAAAGTATTTAATAAGGAACTTTTTTAGTTGCTACTAAAAATAAAATAATTCTTTAAAAAAGAATAATGTTATAAACATAAACATTTGTATTTTACATTTTAACAAATAAATAATTTCAATATTTATTATAAACTTTCTTTAAATACACTTTCAGTTGTCGTTGTTCAGTAGTTCTAGTTTTTATAATATGCATTGCCGGTTCTAGAGATTTATCTGTCCCCATTTTAAATCAAGTATTTTGGAATACAAAAATCTATTAACACAGTTTCAACGCTTTTACTAACATTATCGATTGATATCTTTTTAGATTCTACACGCTTATTGTGCTTTTCGATAACTGAATCATGCAAACAGTTACTGAATAAATTTCAAAAACATATCATTTTTCTTCTAAAGAAGTTTATTAAATTTCCCTTTTAGATGCTACATTTAATAACAATATTTTTATTTCCCGATAAGCCTTTTGCAGTATGTATAATATTTTAGCTAAAGTAAAAAATCGCTCATATAAGTGTGGGACAAAATCGATCAATTACTAAAATCGAGAGTTTCTAAATGAAACATTTTAAAAATAGCTAAAGTTGATAAAGAACAATAAATTGGTGATTATTATCGAATAGCGGAAAATTATTAATATTATTAAAATAAGTTACATTTATAAAAATGCCATATATTTAATTTTGCAGTACCAAAAAAGATCTAAAAATAGAACTTGTCGAGCTCTAGTTCATGTACTATATGATCGAGAACTGTTCTCTTCTAAAGTGCTTTGCTATTTTTTATTAAAGAAAATTATGTTGGCAATAAAAGTAACCACACGCTATAGGTTATGTTATTCTAGCCAATTAAAGAATAATAATAATGAATCTAATTATAATAGCAAATACAATTAATAATACATTTGAGGCTACCCAGGACGACTAAGTTAGTACGATACAATTAAATATTGATATTAACCAATATTGGACAGATCAAGGCCATACAAACATCTTTTAAAATGAAAAAATGAAGACTGAAATAACATATTAGTTCCGTTGTTATCTAAAACATTGCATAAACGCATCATTCGTGACAACGGATTATGCAAACCATAATTAGTAGAATGAAAATTAACTTTAAAAATACAGACGTTGGATCTAAACTCCCTAGATGGAACATGTAAATTTAACCGGCTTAAAAGATCAGCACAATCGATTAGGCTATTTAGCAGTTTATATACGAAACATACCTCAAGGGTCTTTCTTCTATGGTCGAGAGTACATAAGTTGAAAAAGTGTATCATACCGCTGTGGCTGAAGTTACGACGGTCGAAACCTAATCTCTTAGAAGAGAATAATAACAATTTACTTTGAACAGACTCAAGTTCCATTCCATTCCAATTAATAGTAAGTAGAGCTTAAAATCTATAGCAAACATTCAAAGTGTTCTCTTTCATTATTTAAACACAACGCATGTTCTATATGAAATATTTACTTCGGATGGATATTTTGGGCAAATGATTTATTCACGACATTTTCAGACGTCAGTTTCGTTGGTTTACCGCCGCCAGGTCCTTTATTTACAGTTTCTGTTTCACGAAAGTTTAGAATAATATGACGCAAGTCGTCATAGGAAACTGCAATGACGGGAAATGCAGCGTAGAATTCCTTCAATGCACGGTTGGAGGTAATACGCCCATTCCTGATTATTTTTCTTTTGTCACATTTCGGAATTAGCTTTAGACAAAATTTTATGTTCGGTAGTAAATATTGTTAATGATTTTATTTAGTTAGTTATTTATTTACGCTATCTCTATTTTACAATATACATTTCATTTATAAAATCTAATAAAATATATAGCTGTCCCATCTGGGGTGCTCAGGGCTCTCATTATGGTCCTTTGCTCTTTCTACTGTTTATTAACGATATTGGGAAACAGATAAATAATAGCGAATATCTATTATACGCAGATGATCTTAAAGTATTTAAGAAAATTTAATGCGCAAATGATCAATTAAAACTGCAGGAAGATTTGAATTCAATTACTGAATGGTGTTCAAAGAATAATCTACATTTAAACTTGAAAAAATGTTTTCAAATTAGCTTTCATCGGGGGCGCATTTCTACCTATGAATATTCTATTGCTGGCCAATGTTTGGCACAAGTAAACTCAGTGAAGTATTTAGGCGTTTTGTTTACATCAAAACTGGATTTTGGTAAACACATATTTATAATTTGTAATAGAGCTCTGAAGACAATAGGTTTTATTAACAGATTTGGTAGAGAATTTTCTATTAGTACGCTCAAAATTTTATATTTATCTTTGGCAAGGTCTCATTTAGAATATGCCTCCATTATATGGTCACCCTATTCTAAGAGTGCTATTCACAAAATTGAAATGGTTCAGAGTAGATTTTTGAGAGTGATAGCTTTTAGAATGGGGAGAACTTTACAAAATTTTAGCCACACTGAGATGCTTGGATTGTTGAATATTGGTCCTTTAGTTGAAAGAAGACTATATTTGGATTTAAACTTTCTGTATAAGTTAGTGAATGGATTTTGGAACTGCGATACATTGCTCAATTATTTAAATTGTTGTTTCGCCTAGGGTTTCACTCAACCAATTATGGATTAAATAATCCAATTACTCGTATATCTCGATACGCAAATGTAATAGGTGATAATCCACATTTTATTTTATTTGGTTCAACTTTTCCGCAGTTCAAAAAACATTTACGAAATATACGTTTTTTCGATGTCGTTGTTAACTAATTGTATTAATATGTATATTTATTTATTTGTTTGTCTGTTTATTTACTTTTAATTTGTTAAACTACTGCTAAAATTGTAATTTATTCATTTTGTGTTGTACATTTATTCACTTTGGGATTTATATAATAATTAATAATATGTAATAATTTTGTATTTATAATATTTGTATAATGGAGATTCCGGAAATAAAATATCTATATCTATATCTAAAATAAAATCCTAAGTCTAATTGGTGTATGCACACCCAAAATGGTCCAATAAAGCCCTATCAATATTAAGATAAAAATGCTCAACTTTACTATTTAATACAAGAAAAACATACATAATAATCATACAAACATATACATTAAAAAAAACAAATGCAATTTGATAAAAAATGCACATGTGACGTTTTATTTCTTTTTATTCACTGGTGCCAACAAAATGTAAAATAAAGAAAAAAATCAAAGCACTCTGGAGTAGAAAAGTTCTCGATCATATTGCACCAATGATAATATTCTTATTGGAATATACGTTTATCCACATGAAAATAATTTTTGTTATTTTAAATCGATTTCAATAAAATTCTTCTTCATGCTAAATTTTCAAACTTTACAAAATAAATTGTCAATTCCATTACTCTAAAGCAAAATTTACACCTAATCTACTTAAATCAAGAAAAATAAGCAATTACATTTTTTTAAAATGATAAACTGAAAATATGTTAAATAAAAATGATTTGAAAATAATTAATAAATTATTTCCACATTTAGCTCTGTGACATTTGACTTACGTTACGTAAGTACCTTAAACAAATACACATTAAAACAACTACTTCCCGGGCAAATACCCACGCCGGACATTGAATTACATAAATATGTTTCTTATAATTTTTCAAAATTATAAGAAACATATTTTCAGTTTATTATCATATAAAAAAATGTAATTGCTTATTTTTGGTTATTTTTTCTCTTGTGTAAAATATCAATATATTATTCAATTTTCACTTTTTACCCTAATCGGACCACTGTCTAAAGGAAAGTATTGTGATCGTAAATATTTTAGAATCGCTAATTTCAACGAATAATACCCGTTTTGATGTACCCTGAGTCCATTTCATCGATTTTTGAAAAATGTCTGAGTGTGTGTGCGTGTGTTTCCGCGATAGAGCAGAAACGGCTAGATGGATTGAACCAAAACGTTACATTTGTTGTATTTAAGTTTTTTATAGAATCGGTGAGATCTGAAAAGTTTTTGGTCAGAATCAAAACTCATTAAGTGCAACTACTACAATTTATTAGTATTTTTTTCCACATTTTTTGACATATAATGTTAATAAATGTTTCAAATAAAAATTGTAGATCTTGAAAAGGTGATTACTTTTGTTATATTTTTTTTGTTTTTCATATTATAAGCGGATCAAAACAATTATTTTTATGACAAATAAAACGTCAAAATGCTGTCATGTTTTAATAACTCAGTAAATCTTTCACGAATGTCTGAGTAATTAAAAATAGTGTGGGACAATTTTGTAAAACCATTGTAAGGTAAAAAATAACAAAACAAATGTAACATTTTAATCAAAGGTTATCGACAAAAAAAATATATATATATATATATATATATATTATTTTCGGTCGTTGCAGATTAGATTTTATTCGGTTCTAGAACTTCGTAATCTGAATTTTTGTTTTATCTCGTTTTGTTCAAATGTTATAACCACAAATATGCGTTTGTTTGGTCATATTTGGCGATTTGTTTTAACTCTTTCGCTAAAATTATTTTGACCATAAAACAAAACGATTCATACAAACATCTTTATTCAGTGAGGATTATGCTACATTGAACAGAGCCCTTCGTTCGGTTCGGATTATTAAATTAATAAAATTTCACTAATTACTTGAATTGGAGTACAATATAAGGCCAATATTCAATAAAATAAATGTACAATACATTTACATATTAGTCTACCTGGGCCATAAACCACATTTATTTAATTTAATAATTATTTCAGTAAGTAATAACACCAAAGATTTGTAGTTTCACAAATTTCGCAGTGAAATTACAAGACTCCGTTGTTATTAACGTACTTAATACACTGTTAGTATTTTAGGTCCAATTGCATTTATAATATATATCAACGATATGCACATAATAAATGAATCCAAAAGTAATTACTGCATAACAAACTACGCAGATGACATTAGCTTTTTTTGTAACCCCTGACACTGTTGATACAGTGTCGACAAAGTTGTACTTTCACAATGACAATATATATTAAAAACAATTAACAATACACGAAATTCTGTTTACACAATAAGATCAATGTAAATGGTTTGCCTATTCACCTGTCGTTGTCAATTACCTATGGGTCGAGAATATAGAACCATCACTTAAATTCATTCTGACAGGTTCGGATACCTGCTCAGTTTGCTCTGCCTTATAAACCAATGTTGGTCAATTAGGCCATGCACATATTTTTATATAAATAAACCACAAATGGGGGCAGGTCGGGACACATCAAACGATTTACACGGATGGTATAATTTTGAAACGCATACCGATTTTTGCCCCTTTTTGGATTTTATTAGATTTATAGACTTAATAGAAAAAATAAATTTTATTTTATGAATTGCAAAACCCTTTATAATTACTGAAGCGTCCTAAAACATAATATGTATTATCGTTTATTTTTGTTTCGAGACACTAAGTGCTCATTATCAATAACTAAACAAAATTCTTTAAATTAATTGCGCCTAATATATACCTTAAAGAGATTATGGGAAAAACGTTAAGTAATTAAGCTTAAACTTACCGAAAGTCATTTTAATTGCTTTTAATTAAGATGAAGTCATCTTAATTATCTATCGATTTTTTCGAAAATTCCTTTTCGGTATGTTTAAATTTAATTACGTTCCGTTTTTTTAAATTAAGCATGGTAGAGTAGAAATTAAACAAATATGTGGATTTGATAACAATCTACAACTTTGTAATGCGTGATTTGCTGCGGAGAAAAAAAATAATCGTGATAAGTTGATCAAAAATTTAAGCACGAGAAAATAATACCTCTATGCTTTAGACTGTAACTTTTGAATGAAAGTAGATGAAACTGTAAATCAAATGTTAGCTTTTGTTGATTAGTACATTTCACAAGATTTCATATATATAATCAAAATCTAAATGTGTTGTATAACATAAATGATTTAATCATCAATTTATAAAATTATATTGTGAATATATACAAACATATTTATTCAGACAAAAGATATATGCAAAAAAAAGTAATTTTAATTTAATATTAATTGAAATATGCGTTGGTCTAATTATACATTGAAATTAATTAATTTGAATTAATTTGTTATAAAAAAAGCTAGAACTCTGAACTAGCATAATTTAGTGAAGAGATGTATGATGGTGGTAAAGTAAACTTAAAACGTGCAGAATTTTCGTTCTTTCTATTGCTAACCCCAATAGAAAGAATTGAATAATTTCATAGAGGAAATCATTTAATCGATTACGTAGTGTATTTATTATACATTTGATTGCAATGTTGGTCCCTAATGCAGATCTTTCAGTGACTTGAATGTGTTATAAGATGGAAGATCCGTTATTAAGAAATATAATACTTCGATAGATACAAAGTTTAATTAGAAAAGAGGTAGCTTTATTATTATTTATAATAACTAATACTTGTTACATTGATGATGTGATCAATGGACAATAAATTTTAAAAAACTTAAATCGTGCAGGATTTTCGTTCTTTGTATTGGGGTTACTTGAGTAATTTCATAGAGGAAATCATTTTATCGATTACGTACCGTATTCATTAGATGATTGTGATGATGGTTCCTAATGCATCTCTTTTGGCGACTTGTATTTAGTACAAAATGGAAGATCGGTTACTAAGGAATAGGATATTGTGAAATGACATATGCGAGCTTTCATACGTTTCTCATAACCAATACCTATATATCTTTCTAACTAAGGTATTTGTTTAGTAGTCTCATGGTAAATGAAACATTCACTAATATAAAGTCACAAAAGTTATAATTGTATTGCTATTGGCCATATCGGTTCTTATAAACATTAAATAACAAATTAATAGTTAAGGCAGTCGTTAAGTGATTTTTAAATGATACTTTACTATCAAATAATACTTCTAAATCATTTACAACATTAATCGGGGCTATTCCGTAAAGGAAAAGTTAAATTTAACGTGAACGTTAATAAATAAATTCACATTCTCTGTATATATCTATTTAAAATGCAGCTTAAACTGTGATGATAAAAAATAAAGTACGCATTAAACTTTACATTTCCCTTACAGAATGGCCCCGATTGTTTGCTAAAATATTGTATTCGATTAAGTAATCACAACATTTTACAATAACTTATGAATGAATACAAAATTGAAAATCGACCAGTCTTTGCTTGGTTTTATTTATTTATTATTTCCTTGTAACACAAACATATCATTGAAGACTATATAATAAAATTTTGCATTCATATTTTAAATCCATTAAGAAATTCAGAGATTAAAAAAGATAATAATAAAAATATGCCTGAAAACGGGATATTAAAGTAGTAATTGTAAACAGGATAAAATGTGTTTCTAATAAAAGACGCCTACTTAAATCGTAGGTAAAAGCTCAGCGTTGCGTATGTCCAGTTATTGGGCAAATGCTTACAATAAAGGCTATAAGGTATTAAGGATCAATGATCACAATAGATCAGAGGCCATTGATAGGAACGGACACATGGTCGTGTGTACCTACTAATATGATCCGAGAGCTCAGGGCTTGAGGAGTAAGGTCTTCGACCACCGCTATACCAAGCTGAAAACATTTGTACTACATAGGATTAGGGATGTTTCGTTCCTCTCGAGTGACCAGTCACAACAGATATTCACGTAATATCTTTAAGCAGATTACATCTTTTGGGAGTGATTGCCGCTGCGCTTTCATATTAACCGCGTTCACACACAAAATATGTACACGAAACAATTAACAATTTGCAGCCGCTTTCTAAGGAAAAAATACTACTCGCCGCCATTCATACTGAAAATAAAGGAATTCGGTTAAAGAAAGCCGTAATTGCGGTTGTAGATCCTTCGGCGCGATATGCTTATTTTCTTAAAGAGCTTACAAAACGATTGCATGCATAAGACATGTTTTTATAATTACATTTTCTTCTTAACATCTTAAGCATGAACTTTATATCGGTTATTACCCAATTGCTAAAAGCTATGGAATAAATAAATTAGTGGCAAAATAAAATGTATATATTTATAAAATATAAAGGTTTGCAAATTTAAACATTTAAAAATAGAATAATAAATATCAATTAATTATTAAATAACATTTTATTTTATTAGTAGAAGAATGTGATAATAATCCGAATGAAGTCAAGAATAATTTAAAGTTATTCAATTTATTTATTTATTATTATCTTTATTTACGGAATTCACCTATTTTTACAAACACAATGTAATGTCTTTTAATTTCATTTTATTGGTAGATTTAATAATTAATTCATAATTATTATTATGATATAAACTACCAATATTTAAATATTAGAAATATTAATCATTATAAAATAGAATTTCAATTAATTAAATTTACTGAAGCATTAATTAAAAACAATATCAACTATAGAAAAATGATAAATTAATTTGCAATAAACACACTTTGGATTTTTTTAATTTAACATTATTAATAGAGAACAAATTTGTAAAATTAAAAACCCAACAATAACTCACTTCACAGTCCCTCCAACGAATACCTTTATGAATCCACCAAAATCCCACCCACATCCCAGCGTATATTAGCCTTAAGTAAAAAATTGCCAATAATTCTGATTAATTCTGATAATCTACCCATTCTTACAAAATTCTGTATTTCCCGTAACCCTAATATCCTTCCCAAATACAAACATCCTATAATCACCATTCACCAATTCATTTGCGCAAATCATCAGGACAGTTCAGCTAGCTAGCATAGATTTTTCTTTAACTTCATCATAAATTCACGACAGGACAGAAAGTTCTCTGGTCGATAGCCCAGATAGACTAACCTACATGTATTATAATTATTTATATTGTTATATTATTGAAATTATCTATATAGTCCGAATAAAGATATATATATATAAACCCAACGTGTTTAATTTTTTAAATAAATTTTACCAAGTACAACAATCGTACATTGATTCATTTACTTCAAATAAATGTTCTACGATTGTTGTAAGTTTAAGATTAATAACTTTTATTTTGGTTTGAATTTTTAAGTAAGAATATTTAAATTAAAGCTATGTTATACTTATAAAGTAAAAACAATGAAACGGTATCAAGTTTGACTTTTTCTTTTTCATTTTATAAGTATTACAGGTTTAACCAAGTACATAATTTAAAATGTTAATAGAAACCCTTACCAAAACCAAAAGTTTTATATTTCCAGTACAATAAAAACGTATTTTTGAAGTAATATATCTCCTGTTATGTTTATACTAGAGTTGGCTCGATACAAGATTTTTCCGTATCCACTATAAATAGATATAGATATGGAGACATACCGAAAGTAGAATGAATACTTTCGTATTCAGATGCAATATAAAGAATATTTCACATATTTATATCAAGCAATTATTTTCGAAAGTTATAATATAAAAAAATCAGGATAATGAAAGACTCATAAACAATTTAAATATATAGATTATATTGCAAGTATTTTTATATTCACTATTTGTAAATTGTATTCATAACATATACTGATTACAGAATACTGAATACATATAAAATAGAAAATACTACCCATATCCCAGCGTATACTAGCCTTAAGTAAAAAAATTGCCAATAATTCTGATAATCTACCCCTTCTTACAAAATTCTGTATTCCCCGTAACCCTAATATCCTTCCTAAATACAAACATCCTACAATCACCATTCATCAATTCATTTGCGCAAATCATCTGGATAGTTCAGCTAGCTAGCATAGATTTTTCTTTAACTTCATCATAAATTCACGACAGAGCAGAAAGACCTTTGGTCGATAGCCCAGACAAACTAACACTTACATGTATTGTTATTATTTATATTGTTAAAATTATCTATATAGTATGAATAAAGATATATATATATATATATAGAAAATACTAGTTAATACTGACATTACATACTTATTTATTTAATAGTTACAACTTTTATTTTATATATTACTTGATAAACTCAAACTCAATATAAAAAACAGGCGAAGAAATATTAATTCAGTAATTCATATGATTATGTAAAAATAAATGCTAAGCAATATCACTCGAAAATATAAATTCCTTACTGTTACAATTTTTCATTTCATCAAATAATCGGGGCTATTCCGTAAAGAAAATGTTATGTTTAACGTGTACGTTATTAAATATCTACACATTCTATTTACGGCTTTTGTAATAGATATATATATTACAAAAGCTGATTACACTGTGATGATAAATATA
The DNA here is from genome assembly GCA_963082785.1 of Philonthus spinipes. Classification (NCBI taxonomy): domain Eukaryota; kingdom Metazoa; phylum Arthropoda; class Insecta; order Coleoptera; family Staphylinidae; genus Philonthus; species Philonthus spinipes. The sequence goes on from OY720301.1 coordinate 21,007,998, forward strand.
AAGTACACGTTAAACTTTCTATTTCCCTTACAGAATAGCCCCGAATACGGACTTCGACACTAACGTTAGCAATCATGGCGAATGCGTAGACGATGACAAGAGCAAGCCAAAGACAGACGGAATATGCTAAAATAAAAAACTTAACGGAAATATCCGCTTTCATATTGAATTTCGTTCCTTTCATTGAGGAAAATCCTTTATACATAAATCATTAAAAATTATATAGATATATACAAAATGGTTATCAGAATTCTAGTTATATATGTATTGTCAATAATATTTAATTGTGTAATTTTACACGAATAAAGATCTTATATATATAAAAGCTAAGTCTGTTATTACGAAAATATGTTAAAGAAAATTAAAAGGAATGCAAAAAACTGTCAATAGTAAAGACCGTAACATATGATTTAAATTTGAACATTTTCACTTCAACAACTTTAGATTTTTATATTCTATTTTAACATTTTTTGATATTTTTTTCTTGGTTAATTCAATCACTGCATGACATGACAGTTTTGTTTTATTTATTATTTTATGTAATGAATGAGTCCATTAAAAACCTATGCAGAAAACTTAAATAATCAATATTTGACTTACAAGTTATGTCTTAATAAATCAATAGGCATTAACTGCAACATAATCCATTGTTTCATTTAGCATTTCATCCAACATATTACAACAAATTAAGGTATGTTAATAATGGATTGATAGACTTGATAGACTTGTCAATGAGGTTAAACATATAGTAATTTGACGGACGGAATGCTAAATGAAATAATAGATTACGTCTACAGTTAATATCTTCTTCTTCGCTATATTTGCTTCTCTAATATTGATAGATAAAATATTATTTGTATCTGTATATACAGGGTGCCTTGTTTTTTGTTTACACATTTCGTTTTTTTTTTTTTTTTCAAGTAAAGTACCATTAATGATAATGACAGAGAAAAACTAACAGATACTTTCAGGGAAATTTTTGGTACCAAGTTTTGATTAGGTCTATTAAATTACCTAGTCAAAACTTGGCTTACTTCAATTGCAATAGAAAAGAGTATTTATTCACCTAGTCATAGTTATTTAAACAAATTAAATAAAAATAATTTGAAAATAATTAATAAATTACTTACACTTTAACTCTGTAACATTTCCACTTACGTTATGCAAGTACTCCGACAGACATTGAATTAAATAATGTACACCTGTTGTTGCATATCAGTAAAATATTGCATAATGCAACAATTTTTGATCCCAAAAAATACAATCTAAAGAACAAAAAAGAACGTTACTTTATATAAGACCTTCTGCAGACACGTGTTTCGGGATCTATCCCTCGTCAGTACAGCTGTACCATACACAATTTAAAGATGTTGAATTAAATTAATCAATTTAAATCAATTATATTTAATCAAATTAAATCAATTAAAATAATTTAAATTAAACAAAATCAAATTTAATCAAATTAAATCAATTTTCATCAAAATCGAATCAAATTAATAGAAAAATTTCATTAATTTAATTAAATTGAGCGAACCTTACCGAATCTTTCTCGGATTAAAAATTGTTGCATAATGCAATATGTTATTGATATGAAACAACGGGTGTACAATATGTAATTCAATGTCTGGCGGGGTATTTGCCCGAGAAGTAGTTGTGTTAATGTGCATTTGTCTAAAGTAGTTGCATAACGTAAGTGAAAATGTCACAGAGCTAAATGTAGAAGTAATTTAATAATTATTTTAAAATCATTTTTATTTAATTTGTTACTTCAGTTGCTTTAAAAACATACAGCCAGCAACATCAAAAAAAATATCATATTTTTTAAATCAACATATAACTCGTTTATTTGATAAGATATGTAAACAAAATAAAACATTCTTACATACAACTTTATTTAATATATCAATAATTTTGAATCAAAAAATAATTTTAACAAAATCTGACTAGACTTAATCTAGTTAAAAAAAGGGCTCTAAGAATCTATTTATTTCATCTAAACATCTTATCAAATGAAAAAGTTATAATAATTTGAAAAATATAAAAATATGGCATTTTTTTAATTTGACATATATTTAAAACAATTAAAGTTTGCTAATTTTTGATTAGATACAAAATCAATTACTAAAAAGACTTATGGAAGTATGTATTAGTTTTTCTCTATCGTTAATATTAAAATTGCTTTTCTTGAAACAAAAAATATATATCGAAAATAAGATACACTGTACATTTTTACTTTTCCAAGACCCCTGTTGAAAGGAAACTATTGTGATCGTAAAAAAATCGAATAGCCAATTTCAACGAATATCCACGTTTTGATGTCCCCTGAGTCCAGCGCATAGCGCATAAACGGCTAAATGGATTGAACCCAAACGTTATATCCAAGCTTTTCATAACAGTGGAATGATCTGAAGAGCTTGTGTTCAAAATAAAAACTCATTAAGTCCAATTTAACTCTTAGCAATTATTATTTTTTTATTCGTAACATGTTCCAAATAAAAGTTGTAAATTTAAAAAAATCTACTTAGTTTTCATGTTATAAGCGGAAGAGTTTCGTCTGTCTGAAAAGTTCCCTTAAAAATAAACAATTATTTTTTAAATTAAAATATAAATTGATTTATTTAATAATTAATAAATTATTTCCACATTTAGCTCTGTGACATTTTGACTTACGTTACGTAAGTACTTTAAACAAATGCACATTAAAACAACTACTTCCCGGCCAAATACCCCACCGGACATTGAATTACATAATGTACACCTGCTGTTGCATATCAGTAAAATATTGACATGTGCCGAAATAATATTTGATGACACGAAAACAACTGGATTGAATAAAAATAATTTTTTACTCGATAATACAAACTTGTATTTCTTCAAAATATCCTTTCATTTATTTTCTGCTGGTTTTGTAATTGTAATTCCTCTATATCCAATAGTCGCAATGTTAAGTAATGTTAAGAAAACCCATTGCTAAAAATAAAAAGAATTTTAATAAAATCTTTCTACATTGCGATTCGAAAGCAACTAATTTGATTAAAATATAAAAATCTACTAAATAATACAAAATTGCATTTCTCCAAAATATCCATTAATTTATTTTCTATATTCAATAGTTTGGTAAGTTATTGATATCTATTTGGTCATTTAAAATAATTCTCATTTTGTTATATCACCTTCATCAATAACGTCTTCACCTGATGATGCTACTGTGTAGTAACATTTGTTGTGAGACAATAATAATAAAACAATTTGAAACTATACACGTGAGTCTTTTACTTTATCGAAACAAATTTATTTTCTGCTATTTTTTAATGTTCTTCTAGATCCGATAGAAGCAGTATAAAAATATAAATAATCGAGCCTATTCTGTAAGAGAAATGTTAAGTTTAACATGTACGTTATATTTTATTATCACAGTCCAAACAGTTTTTGTAACAGATATATATTTATTAGAATGTGAATTTAATTAATAACGTACACGTTAAACTTAACATTACCCGTACAAAAAATTATTAAAAAACTCTTGCAAAAAATAACATACTTTGAAGAACTTTAGTAACAGCTTTTTACACTACGTACCAAACCAACTTGTTTGAATAAAAAAAAATAAGTTATACTGGTTAATAGAAGATTTTATATCTTCTAAATATACTCTAATTTATTTTCTGATGATTTTGCAATTTAACATTAAATCCTCTTAAGATCAAAATAAAATACTTTTGAAGAAAGCAAGAGCTTTCTACACTACGTTCCAAAAGCAACTTGTTTTAATAAAAACAAATATATATATTGTTTAAATAAAACACAGATTTAGTTTCTTTGTATAACATTGATATTTATTATAGTGGCTGTAGTTTAAACAAGTTATTTATGTACTGCAACCTCCAATATAAAATAATTATTTGTTACTTACCAATGCTGTAGTACATAAATTGATTGAGTTACCTAAAGTTCAAATTAAATTGTTAAATAAAGCACTTATAACCTTTCTAACAAATTTACATTTGGTAAATCAAATATAGTGCGAAGAATGGTTATTAGTGCTTAATTTATCAATCTGTAGTACGTAGGTTAGAAAATAATTACTTTAATACGTCACTAAAAATAAAGTATTATTCATGAATTATATAAAGAGTGATTAAAATAAAATCAAATTAGTGTTTTTTTTTTTAATTTGACCGTAAGGTGTCAAAAATAACCAGTAAAATGTCAAGGATTAAAGAATATTGGTGTTCAATTTAACACATTTACTAATGATGGGCAATGTCGATCTTTTTGTTACTGCTAAATGTTTATAGAATAAGATACATGAATGAATCATTAAAAAGTCAACAATAAAATAAGAAAAAAAAACAAGTTTCAAGAGAATTTTAAATTTAATTCTCTTGAAAATGGTTTAATAACCCGAAACTTGTAGAGAATTTAATGTTATTTATTTTAATCTGGGTTTTTATTTATTTTATTGCTGGTATTTTAATAATTTATTCATATATATATATATACAGCGTATTGACGCGTCCAGGTATACTTAGAGATTTTAAATATAAAAACTTTTTTAAATTCCTGCTTTCCTGTTCATTTCAAGGAAAAACTTAAAGGAATAAAATGTGATCACAACTAAAAAAACTATCTAAAATGATGCTTTGTTCAATTTTATAATGGATGTATAATTAATGAATAATAAATTAAATGTAATTAAATTTTCAAATTATTGCATAATTAAATTGCACTAGCCATGACTTTCATATAAAAGATGCATTTAAAGTAAACATCACTTTTGATATATTTCTATGATTGCAATTTAACATGTTTTTCTTTTTTCTTTTTTTTTTCATAAATCAATTGCAATTTTAACACTTGAAATTTTGCAAAAAATGTCTATATTTATTAATTATGCATAGATTTTAAAAGTTAATAAAGTATCATTTTTCATTGATTTAAATTCTGAGCATATATCAATTCTTTAAGTTTTTCTCTAAAATGGCATACTTTTAAAGAAAGGAAGAAGGAATTTTCATAAAATATTTTTATATGTAAAATCCCTATGTATACGCGTCAACACCCGGTATGTAATAATCTTTATTTACAGATATATACACAAAAATTTAAAAAATAAATAATGAAAATTACAAAATAAAATATATAATTTATATCTGTTAATTGACTATCAACCAGTGGTCTTTCCGTTTTAATTTGTTCATAATTGTTATTACACTAAAAGAAATAAGTAATCATGTTAAACATGATAATGATTACACTTACCATTTAACTTGGCGGCCTGGGAGCATGCCAAGTAATGTATTTCCAGCAAACATTCTAACTTTGTTAAGATTTAATAAAATGTATTGCTTAATCCAAACAAGATCATATTTATAGTAAAGAAGATTCATTATAATGTTACTATAGTTACTTGACCAAGAAAGAATATTTGGTGGAAATTACCACGTACCTATTTTAACTTCATTCCGATAATTATGTTTAGGTGTTTACTTTAAACGCTTTTGTGATTATTCCATTCAAAAAACTGCCACAAAAATGAAAATCCAACTTGTTTCGAAATATTTCTTTCAGTGTATAATATAATCAATGTTTAAATATTCGAAATATTTATCAAATTATGTAAGAGAATAATAATAATAATATTTATTTTCCTTCCAGTACATAAATTTCACATTTATATAATAAGTAACAATAATTATTTAGTTCTCTGTGCAGAAAAGGAAAACAAGACAAATTCGCAATGTAATATCAATAACTTTTCGCCATTTATTAATAAACACTAATTTATTTTAATTTTAATAAATGAAACAAAAAATATTTCATTTATTTAAATTTAGTATTTTGTTTGTATAATTGTAATTGTTTATAATAATTGTTAATTGAATTACAATGTATGTAAAAGTAGAAGCCTTGATATTTAACAAACTAATTTATTTAATAAACAATAATTTTAAGTTTCGCATGAATTCATCACATCTCATCAGCTAGATTCAGACAATGACGTTGTGATTATGATGCTTGAAAAGACCTTAACGGTCGATAGCCGATTCCAGCCAAGTAAATTTTATTTTCGTAATATTTTCTTATATTTTTTTGTATGACATGTGCGATGATTGTATCTTGCAAGGAATAAAGATGTTAATATATATTCAGTTTTGCTACTTAAAATATCTCATTCAATAATTCTTGATTACCAAAATTACTCAATTATGTCTAACATTGGACTAAATGGAACATCTCAAAATTGAACAAGTTTATGTTGTTCGTACAACTAGATCTAAAATATGCGTTCAAATGGTTCGAATATGGACAGTAATCAAACGATGTTCAATTTAGGCCATTACTAAAGTACGCCATTTACAGCTGTCTGAAATTAATTGTTTTTTTTTAAAAAAAGTTCGCTTGTTCTGCATTTAGTTAAACCGAGTACACCTTTGTGATATCACGTCTAGTTAATGTCAGTTTTGATTCACTGCACTCATTTGAACGAACATCCTGGGTGCAATTTTGAACCTGCCGTATGAAAACAATATAAATATAATTTAAACAATAATATAATATTCGCGAGAGTAGAAATGCCTCAATAGCCCAGGACAGATAAATACTTTTTCATTTTATTGTATATACTTAATATTAATATTTATGTAATTGTTTGAATAAACATATTTTTATATATAATATTCGCTGTGGTTTTGAAAACATGTTTTTATTTCCATTTTTTATCATAAAAATTATTATATTTTAGCATCCGAATGGTGTTGATCATTACTTGTGGTAACTTAATACGTTTTAGTTAATGTAATTATTATAGTTACGACCTATAAATATTTTATTTATTTCAAATACCTGTCAAAGTTGTTTACTTCGGGAAATACTTACCCAATGGGACAATACAACTTCTCATAAGACACTATCGTTGTTTTAAACTCATATTTTACTTTTTTTTATTTTTAAATAAAGGCAAATATTTAATAAATATAATTATTTTTTGTTATTTTAACAAGTGTTTAACAGGCAAACAAATTTGACAGCCGGAGCGGCAGGACAGATTAAATTTTACAAAATTAATATTATTCACTGGTATATTTTAGTTAAATTTTAATTATATGTCTCTCAGAATAACATATGTATATATATTTGTAATGTTGATATTTATAGTATATACTTTGTAAAAAGGAGATTCCGTATTAAATTAATTATTATTATTAAGAAGTACAGATTGACGTCGAAATTGGTTTTAATAGTGAACACAATAAATATATTTTAGTATAATATTGAATAAAAAAACTTTGTTTCAGATTTAATTTTTATTTAGTTGTTAACGCTACAAAAATGTGAAATCTGAAACAACGCTTATTTTTTATATAATATTATACATATTAAGGCTGCGATCCCCAATATGTTTCTGTTTTAAGGGATTAACAATTTTATACAGTCATAAAAAAATAAACATTAAATACAGACAGATAGCTTATTTACTGATGAACGAAATCAGATAATTTTTAAAACCAAAAAATGCGAAAAAATTTTTTTTAATTTTTTTTTAAATATTTTTTCCTTTCCACCATTAGGTGTAAGGAAAAAATTAATATAATTTACAAAAATAAATTTAATCTATATTAAATATATCTGATTATATGTGGAAAGTCTTCTTCTTAATGTCCATATTTAATGCAATCATAATATTATTATTTGTATAAAACTTAATCCTATAAAATTGTCATTGAGAACAAATTTAGTTCGACGCCATCATTTTTTATTGTGGAACAGTATCTAGTAGTTCAAATGTTTGCCGCTAGATTGAAAAATCAAAGTTGGAATAAAATAAACACACATTTTGTAAAAACTCTGTCGTTAATCGTACAGTTTATTAGGCGTAAAATAGCAGCCTTAATACGGATTTTTTCCAAGTAAACGTCTTCAATTCGAAATTATATTTAACATATTACGTGAAGATGAAAACGCTGCCTTCAAAAAATATATTTCAAATAAAATGACTGGAAAGAGCTTTTGTCATTAAAATAATATAATTTTAACTGAAAAACGTTTTCGAGTCAATTTACGTGAAATCCATTTTTATGGGCAACTTTTATATTTGATATCACCAATTTCTAATACTCAATGAATTTGCAATCATTACATCTAATTTAAAGTGGGGGGGGGGGGGGTTAAAGAGTGCAAGTTCGGTTCAACTTAGTGCATGCAACGAAGAGTTTCAATGTAGTGCACTAAAATTTGCGTTAATTTTTGTAATGAAAAAACTAAAGAAAGTACTTTTGTCATTTGAAAAATGAAAGCTGTAAGGTGACTTTTTTTCTTAATTAATTGTAATTTGATAAGAATTTATTTCAATCACTCTATATATGTGTTAATATAGGGGTGATACAAAAACGAAATCGTATATTATAAATAACATTTATTAACTAATATAATTATAGGTATTTATAAGATCTTCGATAATTTTTACATATTGAAAGCAATGTTGTGGCTCAGTCATAGTTTCAAAAGCCGAGTATTGCACATTTATAAGAGATCGAAATCGTCACTAGTGACTGAACGTCCCGCATAGTTTATATAACACAGATTCACAAAGCGTCCACATATTAATATTGCATTTGTTTATAGGAAACGATAACAACAGTTAATTAAAACTAGTGTTTGTGTTGTTGGGTGATTTTGATGTTATTAATTTTGGTGATGTAATCGATTCAGTAGCAGTCGGGGAGAGGTCATAATAGTTTGCCTGAATAAACAGGTACGGGGGCCCTCGATGTGGGCGGTGGCAATAGGAATGGGCTAATGAAGTGATGTAAGTCCCTGTCTCGTGAATATGTATTGCTGTCGGTATTGTTTAAATATTCGGGATCGTTGGAGCTTCCGTTCTCGTGAAGTTTCCGCATGTGCTTCTTGAGGTCGAAGTTTCGACAGAAACCCTTACCGCAGACTTGGCAGGTGAATGGTTTCTTGTCGTTGTGGGTGTGCATGTGGAAAGTGAGATTATACACTTGGTGGAAGGCTTTCGAGCAGACCGTGCATTTGTAAGCTTTTTCCCCGCTGTGAGTTAGTTTATGGTTCTTGTAATTGCCTTTCTGATGAAATCCCTTGCCACAGTATTCGCATACGAAGGGTTTATATCCGGCGTGGATTCGGGCGTGTGTATTTAACGTCGAAGATCTATTGAACGCCTTTCCGCAAGTGTGACATTTGTGTGGTTTTTCGGATGTGTGTATGATTTTGTGACGACATAGTGTTGACGCTTGTCGGAATCCTTTGCCACAAATTTTACAAACGAAAGGACGCGCACCAGTGTGAACCGGCATATGGCGTGTCAAATTGTAGTGAGCATTGAAAACCTTGCCGCACTCTCCACATTCAAAGCTTTTCTGCTTGGCGGAGTTACTTGGTGTGCTCAGGGCACTCTTACCATCGATCCCCGTCCCAGTTCCTGCCCCCGTTCCTATTCCTGTTCCTACTGCCGTCCCCGTCCCTGTACCCGCAACTGGTCCCATTGTACGCTTCATGTGGCAGGGTTTATTGTAATGCTCCGGCAGCGGAGCTGTGGAATTGACTGTCGGCATTCCCGCGGGACCGCTTCCCACTGCTCCATTCTCTGGAGAAACACTGTACACAGAGACCGACGTCGTTGCTACGCACATCAGTTGACTGGGATAGTAAACTAAAGGGTACTGATGCAGAATATCTTGAGATCTCAGTACTGACGGGACATACTTCTTGAACGCTGACTCTAGATGGGAAGGGTAGGGCAGACTGGACAATTTCGGCACGTTTATCGATTCCGTCTTTTTCTGCAGTTTATTATCTGGCTCCATTATTTTCGCTATTGAAAAGTTTAAAGTCCGAGTCGGCGGCGACGGACTCTTCGGCGACATCGTCTCCTTCAAATTTGTCGAACTTTCCGTCGCCATTTCTTCCTACCGAAGCTCTGAAATGAAAAAAAAACATACTTTAGTGAAATATTTTGCATTGCTTATATTTTCTGTTAAAAATATCTCCATCGTAAGTAGAAATGTATCCATTGCAATATTTACATAATATTCAACTACTTAATGTTTGCTCTCCTGATAGTTGCATTAATGGATTAATTAAATTATTTTTTATAGACACATATTTATATTTAAATAAGTACGTTATATATACACAATATCTTTATAAACAAGTTTATGTAATTAACAATAATATAATTCATTTAAAATACAAGTTATAAAGAAATCGATTGTCGATTATTTATTTGTCTTTCAATCCGTGTTTAATTTACTGTTTGATCCTGAGATGGCAATACACAATTTAAAATGAGATGGCTGGACGATTACCTGACCTGCTTTATACCGTATCCGGTTTTAATCTGTCAAACGAAGGTTATACTATAATCATAATTGCAATACCGCCAAGAAGACTGACGTCAGTTCAACGGAAATAATTAATTACCAGAATAAATTTTCTGTTGCCAGCACCATACATTTTGAATTGATCACTTGGTATTCAACGATAAATATAATAACTAAATGGTCCAATTTTATAACAATTAAAAAATGAAATATTAAATTCAACTCATTTGTAGAATTGAGAATTTTTGAAATAAAAGTTGCATATCATATAAATGAATATTTTCTGTTATATGACTATTCGCCGTGATATCTTTAGTTCTTGAAATAACTAAATAGTTTTCTTTTTGTTATTTGAATTTTTATTGTAGCATTTATAGTTTCAAAGATATTATTGGAAACGGCCCATGTGTCTGTTAACTTCATTCAAGTTTAATACAAACAACAATTAATACAAAACATTTTATAAATATCAATGTAAAAATATTTAATCTAATTACTTGAGTTACCTGAAGATTTATGTCACTTAATTGAAGACACAGTTATATTCCTTTCTTCACTTTTTATTTATAATAAAAGTAAAAATATCGACAATTTAACATTCGATTATGATTTTTTTGTGGAAATTGATAGAAATTGATTGCCCTTATTTGAGAATATATTATGAAAATATTTATTTATTATACATACATAAACATCTTTTTTCTGAGATTGGAAAATACAATTACAATACAATATCTAATAATACACTAATGTTCACAATATATTTCCATCTATGAAACTGGCTATCGACCAGTGGTCTTTCAGCCTATATTTATTATATTATGTTAGATTATAAGAAAATAAGCCTCAGAACATGGATTAAAAAAAGTCATAATCCTTTGTGGATTGATCGGCTTGGTGATAATAATACACAATATATTATTTTCTCTTAGATAATAATTATGTAGTAGTAGTATTTACAAATAAAAACGACAAATTCCAGAAGGAAAATAGAAATTATTTGAGATGAGAAACTGTAGTAAGACGAGAAACTAAAAAAACTAATTCCTTCAAAAACAATCCAATTAAAAAATGCATATATGTGAAAGTACTGCGATTGACACATCACTATTTTATTCCCTGTTATTATTAAATCTTCGAATAGTGGTATAACAATTTGTTTTATAGTCGCCTTGAACTCTCCTTTGTCGTGAGCTTCCTATGTCAAGCCTTTAAATTTACTTTAGTTTTAAGTTTTAATTACTTGATTGGGCACAATTTTACGCAAACAACAATAAGTGATAATATTTTTAATTCATATTAGACGGCTTTATGAGTCTACGAAAGTAAATGTTAACTGGCTAATGTGTCAACATTTCCGCTGTTTAAATATATAAAAACGGATAATGAATGAATGAATAAATTAGGTAAGATTTTTAGAAATAAATGCTTTTAATGTTAAATTGAACATACAAATATGTTCAAATTGAAAACGTAATGATTCGCTCATTTTACAAATTTACTAGTTGATCAATTCCGATATTTGTTTAATTTTTGACTAAACATTAATAAGAATTATTTTTTGCATTGACAACAACGAGTGTTTTCTTGCGATATTTGGTCAAGTTTACTATGGCTGTAAAAATTGTAAATTAGTACTTTTTGTTATAGTAACTGTGTAATATGCATTGATTGAAAAAATAGATTTTAATTGAATGTTGTTTAAAATAGTGAATATATAAATAAATCATTGCTTTTATTGAGGAATATAATATTAATCATAATAAATGCAAGACGATGCAATATTTATTAAATATAATATTGATAAAAAACTTTATTTTGATCTTATTATATGTACAGAAATACAAAGAATTTAATTAATATCGTCCGTGATTAATCCGTATATTCGTGTCATGCAAACATGAAAATGTGTTGTCGCATACAGGATAAGATCAATCCGTAACGCCCCCATTTAATCGCTATAATAAGTGACAATGCCTATTATACGGTGTCGAACACGGGAGCAAAGTGGAGGGTTCGATGATTCGATCGGTTAATAGGACATCTAGGGCAGGGTATATTTTCGGGGATGAGGGTGCGGGAAGGCTAATCACAGACAATTAACGGCTGAGAGTTATCTGGTTCTGAGCGATATCATTGTTAGCGACGCCTGCACGATGTCGACATCGACATATAAAGCTTACTCCTGCCGCCCTGATCCTACCCCTACCCCCGGCCCCTGCCACCGCCACTGCCGGCCACAGACTCGATCATTTCAGACAATTATAGATGTCGTACTTTTATTCCCTGTCACTTCTTCTCCCCCATCCTGTTACCCGTTACACCCGATTACCACGCCATACACCACAATAAATTATTAATCTATAAACTAAATAATTACGGTCGTGTAATCTCATTTTGCGGACTTTCCATCAAAATCTTGTCTATATTCATGAAGTATGTAACCATCACCAATATATTACACTGAGTCACATATAAACTATTATTTCTAAATTAGGATCTAGATTTCCAACGCCTATAATTAACAAAACAAAATATAAATAACAATTGCTAACATTACAAAATTTAAGTTAATGAAATTAAATACGTCATCTAGCAAGATGTGATTTAAGAAATTAATCAACGCCTTTAAACTACAAAATCCGGCATTTGAATCAGGATTACTAGAATTCAGAACAAAATAAAACTATTTAATTTCATATATTTGAAGTTTCAAATAATAAATGAATACAACTATTAAAGCTCAAATATTTTTTGTGAAATATAATGAAATACATATACATAAAAAAAATTGTATCAATGTTAATAAATATTTGAAGTAGACATAGACAAAACGGCTTGTTCTGGTGAGCCGGCTCAGAAGATCTGATTTATTTCAAAGAGCCGGTTCATGAAGCAATCTCAAATGACTCATAATTGATTCGTGTAAACCACTTGAGATTGTTTTATGAACCGGCTCTTTGAAACAAATCAGATCTTCTGAACCGGCTCACCAGAAACAGCCGTTTTGTCTGTCTCCACGTCGAATATTTACTGTGGGATGGCTCGGTTCGATGGATCTCAGACTCAGTCCGATTCTTGAATCATATAGTCATATTGTTAACAGAAAAGGTTTATTTATTCGCACGTAGAATTTCGAGTTTCTGATATAAAATATGATTTCTACTTTTCACTATGTTGTTATTTAAATTTTATTACGACAATTTATTGAAGTAACGAAATAAAATTAAGATTAGAAATATTTATACAGTATATGATACTAATTTTGATTAGAGAATATTTTAATTTTCTTATATATATTAAATGGTCCTTAAATGGCCTAAGTGAGCTTACGGCTGCCACTACAACCTAACATGATTAAATATTTATTTTAATCATTTTTAAAGATATTTTTTTTAAAATATGTAAGTTAGGTCTCAATGAATATAAATGTAATAGTAAGAAATACATGCTCAGTAGGACCGAGCTAAGACCGTCTGCCGATCGATGAGCCTCGTAAAAATCAAGAGCTGGTGTGAATCAGCATTCACGAACTCTAAAAGAGCGAGTGAATCGAAATGATTCCGAATAATTCGGTTCAACATCTCACTTTAGTGAGTTTAATCTTTAAATTGTAAATGGACTCGCTCATCATACTCATCTGTAAATTGAAGCACTAAACATATGCATTGCCGATTTTATTTCATTGAACATATTTTTCAATTAAATAAAACTCATATCAATATATATTCAAGTAATCGATGAAATGTGTTATTATTATTAATAAAAATGTCAAAAACAGTACACATCTAATGAGTTTGAATTTAGGATTAACAACCGTTTTGTGCTTATAGGTAAAAGAACATAATTTTTATTATACTTTTATACTTTAATGGAAAGACAATGTTCAATGACTTTATATAATCTAAAAAAAATAATTGCAATTTAAATAACTTCAAAATTTTGATCATGTCCGTTTTTATTAATTTTCATTATTTATATATTTTCTTCTTCTGCATTTCAAGGTAGGCTCTAAACATAAACAATTTTATTTTTATGTCTTGATTTTCTATGTATATATTTCCAGGACAGCGCCAAGGATCCTTGCTGCCCGGGTTCAAAACGAAAATCGCCGCCCCTTAAGTCAATCAACAACGAATAAACTTCCCCCTGCAGCAAATTTATGTAAAGCTGTGCCCTACATCCGGCAACCACCCCCCATGGACCCCGCCGCTAGTATTGTGGAAACCCCTAGAACCACCTGCATATTTGAACTATTTTTATGCTCAATATCATTGCAATTGTTTCACTACGCTGTACTTTTTGTCACTATAAAAATGAACACACATTTTGTCTTAAAAGCAAGCATGTTATTTCTTTATTTATTTTAGAACAAAAACATACTTATAGTATTTTTGGTGATGATTTTTAACTTGGCTTGTATTGATTATATGCTTGTAGTATTCCCACGCTTAAAATATTTAACGAAATCTAATTTATTTCAATATTGTGCTTTAACATTAATACTTTACTACGCCTGCACTTTATCCCGAGACAGTGATTGAAGTAGCTATTTCCTCACCAGGAAATTGGTTGGCTGATTGTCTTTCTTACACCACATGGACAAATGCCATTAAGTGATAATAAAGTGATTATGTAATCAAACGAGTAAAGACATTTTGAGCCAATTTAATATTTATGATATAATAATTATTGGACGGTAGTTTTATTTGCACTGCGTGACTATTGCAGATAAATAACTTTATTATTGCTAAGAGAGGCTTCTACTTCGTTATACATTGTACATGATTAAATTACAAAAAAATATTCCTTTTAAAAAGGAAGTGTAATTGATGATGTATTTAAGGTTATTTAATGATGCCTTATTCCATCACTTCATAATCTTAAATATTAGGAAGTGACGAAATGAGGCATTACTTCGTAACCATAAATATACCATCAATATTGATAAATTTCGCGATGCTTTTTTCATTCTGTCACTAACGAAATTTTACAGATAACTGATATGAAATTTTATTAGTGACAGAATGAAAAACCAAAAATATGTGGAATTGGGAAATACACGACATCCATGGACCTTGGATGAGTTTTTATTTTGTTAGAAATAAAAAAAAAAAACTTTTAATTTTGTTTGTTTAACATGTCTCTCTCTTTTTATTTGACATTTGTTAAAAACCGTTTAGTTTGCGTCCTAATAACTTTAATGAAAATTATAGTTATTTTGAACGTAGAATCCAAAAATATAACAATGTATATTGTTCCATTAAAAAAAACACAACTTTGATACTTTTATGGTATTTGTGATACGTTTTAGAAACTACAGTATATACTTTCTTCACTACACTCTTGATGAAACAAAATTATAATATTGGGTGATTTCAAATTAAAAGAACTTGGAACTAATGTTGTTTTATTCAGTTTCCTGACTCGTGTTTCGGTCAACTAAACAACTGTTTTACTTTGAAATCACCTAATATTTTAGAAATGGGGCCTACAATGGCTTTAGGCCCCTATACACCTCAGAATAATAAGTCACTCCGTTTCGTGTAGCGTGAATAACCCTGTATATATCTTATAGTCTATATATCTATATGTTCAACAAATACAATACAAAACTTGCTATTATTAAACTATTAGTTTTAGTATTTAATATAAAATCCTGTTATACAAAGTTGAAATTTTTTTTTTATTTAGTTAATTTTATTTCTATGTAATGTTTATAACATTTTATAATATTTTATATGTAAATGTGGTAGAAGCAAACACTAATAATTTTCACAAATTGTTAAAGAAAATTATTATTGATTTTTTAATCAAATCATCTTGATATTCAGCTAATTCATCAAAAGCTATGCAAATATGAATAGTTTAAGATGATGGTAATATTGGAATTTGTAGCAAATTTTAATACGAAATGCTGCGGATATTGTTTAATGTTTCAAGGCGGTATATTACATAATTCATAATATAGGATATTGGAATAATTACGTAATGGGCTATTAAATTGTATATATTTTTTAATCACTGTTGTGGTTGATCATTCTGCAATTTCAAGGTTTTTCAAAATATTTTGAAAAGGATTGTGGAACGGAATAAAAAACACATAAGAAAAGGATGATAAATTATTTTGTAAATGCTTATTAGAAATTTCGTAAATGTCTTCACTTTTATCTTTGAGGTAGAGATCTCGTTGCATTTCAATTTTAGAAATGAACAAATAAAGGTTAACTTGGAATCAAGTGTGATACCTATAATTAGAAGTTGATATTGTTAGCATGTGATTGGATGGTAATGACAAAAACGGTTTCCGAGATATCCCTAAAGTTGTATTTGAATTGATAAACAATCGCTTGGCAATTAAAGTTTGGACTTTATCCATTTGACCTCAAAAATTATTTACACTCGGTTTCTGCAACATGACTTTAGACGAGATTTTTCAAGCTTGACGTAGCTTACGACGGATTTGAGTTGCAGCTTCAAAACGTGCGCCTTGAATGGGGTTTGGATAATTCTAGTAACACCACCGTTACGCGCTAAATGGCTTTCTGATTTGCTATTTCAAACAAACATGTCTGGAATATGATAACATACAAACCAAAAGTCACAAACTAATTTTATAGGGACTCACAACACAGAGCGTCCCTTTTTGACGCATGTTATGTTTCAGAGCTAGAGCGTTCGAAATCGGCATCTCTGCTTGGATAAAATAACATTTCGATGTTTTGCAACAGGATATGCTGAACTTAAGTCTCAAGGCGCAGCTAGAGATTTAGATATCTCTTGACACATGTTGGAAAAACCGGGCGTTAAAATCTTCGTTAAGATAGGAAATGATCGTCGGTACATAATAAATTATATATTATTATTTTCTCAGATATTAAAGAAATAGTAGTAGTATTATATTATTACAGTTGTATAGTTTAAAATGGGGAAAAGAGGGGATCCTCGTGGTAGTCCTTGATAGAGAGTGAATGGCAACAGGACAATGGATTCTGACACTTTAAAATGGCCAATAGGAAATTATTTAGAATATCAACTAAGAGTTTTATTATTGACATAGGTTTATACATTCAGCCACTAAACTGTTTATATATTTGTCATAAATGTATAAATCTGTTAAGAAAGAGCACATAGCACTCGAAATGCTCTATTACTACTGTATTCAACAAATACAGAAATGAAGTAAGAAATAAACTATTAGTGATTAATTACTTATTTATAACTAAGAGTTGAAGTATGTTTAATAGTCTCTTGCTTATCTCTTGCTTATACTTCAGAAAATACTAATGTTATATACAGTGAGCACTTAATTTAATTGAAAATATCCTGTTGTTTCTCATCAATGCTTTGCAATGACATTCAAGTAAGCAGTGAAATACCGCTAGTGTCACAAGTTATCATAAACAATATCGAGTGGTCAATGTCAACTATCCTGAGTTGGCAATACTGAATTTCAGTTGTGTTGACTTAACAATTGCCTAGCGTAATTTATTCCATATTCGGTTTTAATATATCAAACGATGATTATGTTTTTATGTTATAATGCTAATTGTAAAACCACTAACAAAACTGAAATCTGATAGTTTAACGGAAATAATAAATTACTGTATCGTGTTTGTGAACTGTGAAATATAAAAATTTACTAATGTAGGGATTTTTTAAGCCAACCCCGGACAGTTGAGATTCATGAACAAAGAAATAAAATTCACACTATATAAAACTATAAAATTAATTCTTATTTTAAACCATCATTAGAGTGATGTAAATATATGTTTATATTTTTTTGCAGTGTTATAGGAGTCTTATTATTTTCACGAAAGAAACTGTTATAGTCATCAAATGAAGTTTTACGAAGTTAAATTACTATGAGACTACTGCAACAATTGTTTTAGAAGTTTCAACTAATAAACAATAATTTCTAAAGTCATTGTGTTTATTAAATATTGAATTTCATCAAGTATCAGGCTTTGCAATTAATGTTCTTAAGTTAATAATTTGTTTAAATTGTAGAAACGCCAGTTATCATTTGAATTGTAAACACTCTATGAAGAAATAGTAAATTATTAATAATGTTAAATGATGTAGGTAAATTATGCATATTGTAATTATAAAGAGAATGTGAAGTGTAATGATAAGAGAGACAAATTAGCAACATGAAGATAATGAATATGGAAATCAATTTGTGAAGTAAAGAGCAGAGTTCAAACATAATTTCATGTAAATTTAATACTAACATCCGACAGTCATTTTTAGTGGTTAATCGGTTAGCCGATCAACTTCCGTTTCACAGCAACAACCCTCCCGTTCATTTCGTAATTTAAATATTGGATAACTGCGTTTACTCCCCGATTATATTTAGTACGTGCACACAAACAGGGTATGGAAGGCTCCCTTTTTCTCTCTCGCTCTCTCTCCTCGTTCTCCACCTCGGAACCCTCGCGTTTCCCCTGAACACAAAACATAAGTGTTTATTTAAAATACCAAGCCTTATGGTTTGGGTTTGGATCTTGGGGGCTTGGAGGCGGCTGGAAATTTATTATTAAGGGATTTCGAGTTCTTGATCTTTAAAAAAAGTCCATATAATAGAATGAAGTGGCATCTGCGCGTTTCTTCCGCCTTCGCTCATTGTTCGACCGCCACGCGTTTAGCACAATCAGGATATTTGATCACAGTCTTAAGAAACTACTTCCGCCGGAATCTGGAGCGATCGTATTACCGACTGCTATTATCGTCACCTTAAAACATCTGTACAATTTATGCTAATTGTGACCCCAGACAATTGTTCCCTTTTAGTCTGACCCTTCACTCGTGCCATTCGCACTCCCATAATTACCCTTGCCCCCAAACATTTTTTTTATAAACGCTCAATGTTTTGAATATATGCTTTATACCATTGTGATACAGAAAATAAGCAAGTCATTATTATTTATCCAATATTTATTCGAATTCTAACATAATGTCTCTTACCAAAGTAACAGCTATTTAAGAAATAATCATTACTAAAATAAATTAAAAATAATACTCTCACACGCACCTTCGCCCCTTGCCGTTTGGCGGATTTTTAAAAAAGTAAGTTTCTCTGTCGCACTTTGTATTATAAATTTCGTTCTTTTTATGATTTACTCAGATATTAATTATTAAAAACAAAACAGGTTCTTAATTACCACTTGATGAAACGTTATGATGAAATATAGCTGATAATATAAGTATGCCGACTAATTTCGTCTTCTAGACATTATCAAGGGTGTGGAGAAATTACATTTTTTACAAAGTGGATCAGTTTTAATGACTCTAGAGCATTTAAATATTTCTTTTCATTTTAAGAGTACATATCTTAAGATATATTCGGAGCTATTCCTTATGGCAAAAGTTACGATTAACGTGTAAATTATTAATTAAATTCACATTCTATGAATATATATATCTATTACAGAAGTTGCTTAGACTCTGATGATAAAAATAACGTTCATGTTAAACTTAACATTTCTTTTACAGAATAGCCCCGATTTCAAACATTGTTTGTGATTTGACATTTGCCATCAACAACTTCCAAATATTATCTATAAAATATTACTACATACGATCTTTTTTATCAATATGTGTATAAAGGATAGTTCCTATTTAAGATTCACATCGCCAATTTTTATACTTAAAACAGCAACGAGGATAAATTTATCTTCGTAGTTTTCAAGAGCAATTTATTATTTTTGGAATTAGCTTACCACTCTAATTTTTATGTTGTGAAAGGAGAATCTACGATTTTATTATTTCCAAAATAATAATAAAAAAGAAATACACGATTTTTAGATATAAATTTAAACAATTCATTGTATGTCTTATTTTATTCTCCTTAAACGCTTCGTGAAACACGATTGAACATGTAAGTTATTGCATTTTATGATTCTCTTAAATTATTTTTTATATATAATTTACTTAACTTTAGATAGCGATAATAAATAGTATTATATATTTTTGTTTATACTTTGATTCTTTTTTTTTAAGGAAGGATGATTGAAAGGATATTAAGGTTAAAGAATGATGAAATGAGGGACATTTTGGCATAGGTAAATTCCATTCAGCCACTGACGAAATAGTCTATGAATATATATTGTCATTATTCTAAGATGAGGACAAACACAACATCCATGGATCCGGGACAAGTATATTTCGTTAGAAATTACTTTGATTCTATTATATTTAAATAATGAATGAAGTAAATTATATGTTTCATATAATTGGAAAGATAGCACAAAGCGCTATCTTTTGTCTAACTACCTTTTACACCCAAATTGTTGACAATGTCACTTAGTCACTAATTTTGGTGTAGAAGGTAGATGACCGAGAATCGTAGTTTCGTCCACTAAGGAAAGGCGAACTTGTCCTGTCTATGACCAAATATATTTATCTCAACAACTATATTAAAGTTTTTTTTTGTTCGACCACTATCATATAAAATAAAACGAAAAAAAATCAGCTCTGAGGAGCCTATCAGTTAAGTTGTAATGACTGTCCCAAAATATATATCCGGCAAACTGGAATATCGTTCGATGAACGAATCAAAGAACATTACAAAGCATTTGTAAAGAAAATGGATATTTCATCATGCGCCAACCACCTGAACGAAGAAAACCACAAATTCAACGAAGAATATAAAGTGCTCCATATTGTTATTAAATATCTTGGAAAATCTAGAAATAAATACAAAAACACTCATCAGGCTATTTGCTTAACGAGCAGGTCGAATTCTCGAACTCCCCACTTCTGAAGCTGAAAAAAAGATAGACCAAGTAGATGTTTTTGTAAAAATGTGTGTATTTAAAATCGTTACTGAAGTTACTAAAAAGTTGGAAATTATAAACAAATTTGTTTTTAATAAAAAAGTCACTATCATGTGGTGTTGGGACAACTGGTGATAGCCATTTCAATCTTTTAGATCTGTTTAGAATAGTGTGTTTCAAGTGCAATGCCTTGAGAGAGACAGTTGAACAGATGTATTATATTTATAAATATTTATATAAATCTAATATTTAATAAATTGTGCAAAGGGCCATCACTTAAAAATTAGGCAGTAATTTATATTAAATATGTTGACAAAATTATAAGTAATTTAATAATTTAAAACTTATCAGAAATAAAAACGTCTCTATATGTATATAAATAACTTTATTCAGACAATTACATATTTTTTACAAACATTAAGTGTATATATAATAAAATGAAAGTGTTTGTATATCCTTGTCTATCGACTTTCTGTTTAGCGTCTTCATATTAACCTAAATTTCTTAAAATTTATTATTTCTTGCGTCTTAATTCCTGATATATAATAAAATTAAACTGTTTGTCTGTCCTGGGCTATCGACCAAAAACTAAACTAAATTTCTTAAAAAATATTATTCCTTGTATCTTGATTCCTGTTTATATCCTAGCTAGGCTTTACGATTGACTAGATGAATGAATTCTGTCTAGCGTCTTCATATTAAACTAAATTTCTTAAAAAATATTATTCCTTGCATCTTGATTCCTGTTTACATCCTAGCTAGGCTTTGCGATTGACTAGATGAATGAATTGTATTCCACACAAAAGCCTGAATAATGGGCGACAGGGCGGTCGTTTTACTTCAACCAAAATTATAAGTGCAGTAGGAAATATGATTCCATGTAGTTAAGGGCACGTGCACGGATATGCGATTGCATCGCACGTGCGGGCTTCACAAGGCTTTAAAGCGCTACCCGTAAATGAACAGTTTGCAACAACGAATGGAAATATGTATGAATAAACAAATAAATTACTAACAAAATGGTTCAACAAACACTACTCGGAAATAGATTTTTACTTTTTAAATGGATCCGGCCGTTGTAGGTAAATAAATTGTGCTATTTGTAGCGCAATTACTTTTTTCTGCTTTTCATTTTTCACGATTGAACAGTTTGAATAATTGTAGGTGATGGGTAGAATTAACGCCCCGATGCCGATGTTAAACGTTAGGGTTCATCTACTGTCAGAGAGCCCTTCTAAAATAAAATTATATCCCCCCTATCTAAACAAACACCAAGAGTCGGTTGCACTAACGCGAGTAACTTAAACTCTAATTAATTTTCATGAAATTTCCATAAGAGACATCAGAGGTAGCTCAATTTGAGTGTTAATACAAACAGATATTGAACTAATGCGTTCAACGGAAAGCATCTTTTAATGAGATTTTATAAATGGAGAACTTTCAAAAGCTACAGAATAATTTGAGCCATAAATCTAAAGAAATTAAAAAATTAAATATGAAAAAATCATCATATATATATATATATTCAATGACCCTTTGTACCCACATGGGTGTAGGGTTAAAAAGCTTATAACGATGAGAGATAAATACCGAAACGCATATACTATAAATAAAGTAGTAACGGCAAAGTAATCTTAAAATCAAAATAAGTTAAACAACTACTTCCCGGAGTAAGTTGCAGGATATGGATATTAGTCCGAGAAATAGTTGTTTAACTTACTTTACTTAAATTTATTATAGTAAGAAAAGTATATCATAATTGTAAACCATTATTTAAAATAATGATCGAAATCATAGTCAAGCGAATAAAGTAATAGTAATACAAGCAAAATATACTTTTATGTTTTTATTCTTATACATTTTACTATGTATATTCTACAAGGAATGGTTTTCATCAATTATACAGTGCGAGGGTAAAGTCTGGAACTAACGCAATAAGTAATTTAGTAAACGTTTAAAAAAATCCACGAACGGTTCAATTTTTATCTTAAATGAGACATATTTTATTATAATTGTCACTTAAGGATCGCATTTTGTTTTTGAGATTTAACATAAGCGATAGCTTTTTAAATGGAAACTCTATTTTTATGCTGAATTTGGAAAGAGGCTATTCCGCAATGGAAATGTTAAAATTAACGTGAACGTTAATAAATAAATTCACATTCTATCTATGTATCTATTTAAAATAGAGCTTAGACTCTGATGATACAAAATAACGTTAAATTTAGGATTTCCCTTACAGAATAGCCCCGATTATCTCGAATATTTCAAAATACAGTATCATACTTTTTAGTCGTAGAATTTCACGCTCTTTCCAAATTCAGCATAAAAATAATAAGTAAGGCTTACGTCATATCTTTAAAACAAAAGACAGTTCCTAAATGACAATTACAGAAAAATGCTGCAGGATCGTATCAAATGCTTCTTGAAGCTTACGTTGAGCATCCTCTTGGTAAATCACAGTTTCATGAGTGGCTTAAGAAATTCAAAAGTGACGATTTTGACGTGCGAAACGTAGAACGTGGAAAACTATCGAAAATGTTTGAAAACAGTGAATTGCAAGTTTTGTTGGATGAAAATGACGCTCAAACGCAACAACACCTCGCCGACCATAAGAAGCTAGAACACTGGCTTTAAACTTAATAAAAAAGGAGGAAAACTTAAAAACACTTCCGAAGTGCGAAGTAATTTCTCCGTAGAATTATAACTGGCGATGAAAAGTGAATATGCTTTAAGAATCCTAGGTGTTAAATATCATGGGTAACTCTAGGCAAACCATCGATATTGGCTGCAATTCGCTATGGACGGAAGAAAATGTTCTGTGTTTGGTGGAATCAGCAGGGTTTGATCTATTATGAGTTTCTACTCCGAGAGCAGTGTTGTTTGCATAAACATGGATAAACGAATGCAGGCTCAGACACAATTTCATATGGTTATTACAATGAATATAAGAAAGACAATTTATTGTAATGATCCATAAAATTCGATCAATCCCTTTTTTCCAACTGCAAAAATTACTTATGCTGTAAGTTTTTGACATCTATTGAAACAACCCGAGCATATACATAATTTTTGCAGTTGGAAAAAAGAGATTGATCGTATTTTATTGATCATTGCCAGAAATTTTCCTTGTTTAATTTCATTGCAATTTAAATAACTGCAAATATGTGAAATCTTTGTTTTATTTTATTTTTATATGGGTATATTTTAAAGATAGGCACATATGTGTATCATATATTAGAAGAAGAATTTACTCGAAAGGACAACCAATAGTTTTGCACCATCACACATAGCAAAACCGGTCAACTTACTAAAATGGTTATGGATTTCTATGCTCATGAATTTAATAATAAATATTATAAACATACCTCTGGTATTATTATGAGTAACCCGTTGTTCCCGTTATTGGCGAACATATTTTTGAGTAAATTAGAAGAAAATCTAAGTGAAAATTTACATAATTTTCCAAAAGCATGGTATCGTTACATAGATGATATTTTCGCAATAATTAAAAAAGATGATAGTTTAGATCACCTAATTGCCAACCTAAATAGCCAACATAGAACAATCAAATTCAAAATAGAGTTAGAAAATAACAACAAACAACGGTTCCTTGATTTAGTTATCCAAAGAAATAACCAAACAGTAGAGTTCGATATACACAGAAAAAAAAAACACAAACACATATAATTACATACACGCAGGTCAGAATCTGCCCATGGAAACACAAAATTGCAACATTTAACTCAATAATTTATCGAACTATTATTTTATCACTCTCGTCATCAAATAGAGAAAAAGAACTTAATCTTATTTTAAACATTGTCCCATCACTTAATTATCATGCCAAAACAATACAAGCAAACAAAATAAAAAACTCCACTAGATTAAGATCCGTCACCGAAGAAACACAACAGAAATTTTGTAGTATATATAAAAACATTGAATAACAAAATCAATAAACTTTAAAAAAAATCAAATTACTCCCAGCTCATTACACAAATAATAAATTATTTTTTTGTTAGGCAACACATTTAAACAATCAAAGACGAAGAAAAATCAGGCATATATTCAATAAATTGTTTGAATTGTAACTTGGTTTACATTGGACAAACCCAGAGAAAGTGGCAATTAGGTTCAAAGAATACATGTACTATCTAAGAAATCAAAACTCTGAAAAATCTGCAGTAGCGTACCATACAATTAATACAGGACATGCATTTGCATTAGAAAATAGTAGAAATAGTAGATCGTCCAACAATAATAAATTAAATATGTTGGAGGCTATTGAAATGAAAAAGACACCCTTCTTAATTTTGACCTGTCCCCACTAAATTTTAACATTTTAATAGATTTAATACCCAGAAACAACCCGTCACAAACACCCTCATTAGGAAATTCCGATAATCCCTCTGTCCATGAACCACAGCCTTCTTAGATATAAATACACACCGATTTTGTAAAATTAGTCAGTAATCTATTGATAATGTACAGTTATGCATTTAGCTAAGTAAAAACAATTGTGAAGTAAATGTTACTCAGTGTTTTATTTTGAGTATAATGTTATATATAATCTAACATAATATGATAAATAAATATTTTCATAATATATTCCCATATAAGGGCTATCGAACATAGGTCTTTCTGCCCTGAATAAAATATTACTACTAAATCTTTATCATGTAAGAAAAAAATCATTCTATATAATCCAACATACTATAAAAAATAAATATTTTCATAATATATTCTCAAATAAGGGCTATCGGCTATAGGTCTTTCTGCCTGAATGAAATGTTTTTTACCATTTTCATATTTTATTGGTATTGAATCTTACTAGAATAAGAAATCCCAATAATTCGGTTTACAATCTCTCAAACGATGAATCCAAGTCAAACCTATATCTCAACCTATAACAAGTTTAAGTACCCCCACAATCTCTAAAAAATCTGTATTTCAACAAAATTTTGTATTTCTCAAAAGCAAGACATCCCATGCAAATATAATTAGCCCCCTCTCACAATTCATCTATTAATTTGCGGGAACATATAAGAGAATTCAGCTAATTAGCACAGTTTTTTGTGTTACCATAAATTCAAGACAAGACAGAATCATCTCTGGTCGATAGCCCAGAGATTTTTAGAAAAATGCATTGCATTTTTATAATATTTTATGTACAATACATTTTGTGACTAACAACAAAATTGTATATAAAATATTATAAAAGTGCAATGTATTTGTCCAAAAAAAATTTCTACGTATATATATATATATATATATATATATATATATATATATATTTATTTTTACACACGTATTTAAAAATTTCTATAATTTTTGGCTTCTAATTGAAGTGTCACCATTTGGCGTCAAAGTCTATTAAAGCAGGAACACTAGGTAAAATGGAGTGGTGACCCTAAAATGAATATTTGGTGAACAGTTCGGAATATTGTATGCCTTGACTTATGTATAGCATGCATATTGTAACGCCCCATTGCATCTATCTATTGAAACGGTTTTCGCGCCGCTTTTCAACCCCACAACGCCCCTTGCTATTCGCTGACTTGCTGATGGCCGAGACGAGAGATTGCTATCACCAATGGCCCTTTCTAATGCCCTTACCCCTCTGTATTACACAGCTTCATAACACTGATTGCTTAGTTAATCAGCTCGATTTGAGACAATAAGCACATAAGCTTAGTAATTTCAATTTGTGGGGTTCATAATAATAGAAAAAGGATTTATTCACTTGGTCACACATATTGAAATAAGTTAAATTTATTGTGGGCTTCATTTAAATTCTTATATTTTATACTTGGAAATTATTTATTATTATTATTAAATACATTATTTATTATTATTACAAACGATTTATTTTTTAAGGAAAACAATATATATTTTTAAACAAATTGTGGTTCCAATATAAAAATTAGTGACATTAAATTGCCCTTGTTGAGACCGTGCGCAATTTGGGTATAATATTTGACAACTCTTGAATTAATTTCTCACTTAACACTTGGTAAAACATGTTTAATATATAATATTTTATTGTCGCTTAACTTTTGTTGTCCATTTCAATAATATTTCAAAGCTCTATCATGGCTCGGCTTTATTAATAGATTTTCGAAACATTTTGGCGTAAATTTGACGTATCACCAGGCCGCATGGAATACTGTTCTATAATCTGGTCTCCTTACTACAACTATACTATTAAAATAATTGAAAGAGTTCAAAATAAGTTCCTACTACGTATTATTTAAAATGAGGATAGCGCGCATTGATTAGAGTCCTTCATACATATTGAGTTCTCTTAATTTACAATATAGAAAAATATCGCTTGACTTATGTTATGACTTAGAAATGATTAATGGGCATATCAATTGTTGTCTTTTTTTTATTTTCATTTTTGAACTTTAATTCTGTCTTAATCCGATATATACGGACAAAGTAAAAAAGTTTTTCTTTTATCAAAATAGAATTTCAATGTATAACAAAGTAGAAGCCTCAATAATTAACAAGTTTTGTAAGTAGTTATATAACTCTATAGTTTTAATTTTAATATATTATAGTATCTAAGCAATTGCATTTATGTAATTGTGTTATAATTGGGACCTGGTTGGGTAATAAACAATATTTTTGTTATTATTGATATGAGTACAGAGGAAAGAATAAGAAATAGAATAAACAACAAAATTCCTGGGAATGTACGATTAAATTACAAAAATCACCATAAAATCAACATTATAACAAAATTCTTTGTGCCTTTCAACAACCAAGAACATGAAACGCAAAATGCATAGTTTGAGTATATTTTAAACCAAAAGCTAAATTTTCTGCTACACTGCTTTTTATCGAAGTAAAATGACATTTATAATTCGAGTGTCGTTGCCTTTAGGCAATTTAATTCAAAAAAAGAAGAGAAAGATAAGAGAAGAAAAATTCCTGTGCACAGTATGGAATTGCATAACACTATATAAATAATAACCACTTTATAGATACTAATAATTTTAAAATTCTGTATTAATATAATACATATATATTATCAAAAAACCCTTTATAACCATAAGAGTATAGGGTTATTAATATAATAAGGGATTCAATTAGAATCTCAGGGAGGGCCTAGAAAAAAACAAGGCAATAAAATCTGGGAAATACCTCATCAACGACGAGAAGATTTGGAATCCCCCGATCTTAAAATCCCTTATTACTTGATTATATATAAGCTTGTCAGTTATAATTTACTCTTTATAATGCCTTAAAAGGCGAAAAAGAAAAAAATTCTAAAACAAACCAAGGGTAATTTTATTTAAACCTTTATTAGTAATAGTTCAAAATGTTTCATCAAGTGATAGGTGAGAAAACCATTGAAAAAATATTTAATTGTACTCCCCAAGGAAATTCATTTAATGTTTAAAAACATTTTTATGTTCAAAATATACTAAAATTTTGCAATTCAGAATAAAGTTTCATTGTTCTTGGTTATTGAATGAAAAATACACAGAATTTTGTGGGAAAATAATTTTATGATGATTGTTATAATTTCATCGTATTTCCCAAGGAATTTCGTTTAATATTCTATTTCTTTATTCTTTTTCGTGTACAAATAATTACCACGAAAAGTGTGCCGTGTTATTATTGAATTGCATGGAAGTGAAGTCCAGAAAAACAGTGGTGGTTGATCAAAAATACAAATGCGAACGGTCCTCGGAGAGATCACCCAATTATCATGACGATACAAGTTAACATTGACAAGTTACGAATTCATTGAAATTTTGAACTACCGATCATTGACTTCGTACCTTCGAATGAATTAAAACATTCGGTACATATTCACAGCTCTGTTCCTAGGAATGATCGACTAATTATCAGGAAGGTACTATGTCATCGATCGGTAGTTAGAAATCAAATCTCCAGAGGTAAAATCGCTGGTGGGTACTTTTTGCAGAGACAATGAAAGCAAAACGATCAGAGATGTATCGTCGTATTATTCTTCTCAACGATGCTGGTTGTTTGCGTAAAGTCCTTTCATGTTTGAGGTGCTATAAACTTGTCGGTGGAAGATTTTGTAGTTGATGATAATTCTTTGCCATCAGCAGAAAGAAAAGGTAAAATTAATTATCAATAGTCAATTCTACAAGATGCGTTGGAGATTTGAACAATTCAGCGAGTCTACAATTGAAATTTATGAATTCTAAAATATAGATATTTTAGTTCACAGAAAGAAACGTTAAAATCGATTCCGCCAATTTTCAACAACGAGCTTTACGAGATACGCTGAAGCCTTGGTCAAGGAAGCACTTCAGTTAAGATTGTTTTACTCTTCAACAGGACTAAACATCAGCGAATTCTACCAATTCAACAATTATAATCTATTAATAGTAGTTTTGAGGTCTGAATGTGGTCTAATTTATAAAATTAATTGTCTTTGGAAGATTTTGTAGTTGATAATTCTTTACTATCAGCAGAAGGGAAAGGTAAAATTAATTATCAACGGTGAACTATACGAATTGCGTTAGAGCTTTGAACAATTCAGCAAGTCTACAGTTGCAATTTATGAATAGTTCTCTTATAAAGATATTTTGGTTCACAAAAAGAAACGTTAAATTAAATTCTGCCAATTTTCAATAACGAGCTGAAGTCTTAGTCAAGGAAGCACTTCAGTGAAGATTGATCTTCAATAAGAGTAGACATCAGCTAATTCAATAATTGTGAACTATTAATAGTTGTTTGGGTGTCTGAGTGTAACATAATTTATAAAAAATTCAAGCAGTCGGCGGAAGCTTCCACAGCAGCTTTAACCTGGAGCCAAATTATTATCAAAGAATGTGCAACCAACGTCAGATATTTTTTAATGACTTTAGAGACTTATTAGGTTAAAGGAAATACAAGAAGTTCGAATAAATTCTATTTTATATGACTAGGCATTTAACATAGCAAAGAATAATTGAGAAGGTTATAAAAGTGCAAAAAAAAGATTGGAATACTTCAGATAAAATGTTACAAGAGAATAAGTCCGTGAACGAGTTTAAGAATGCAAGAAACATCTGCGATAGAAATTGCAAAATTTTGCAAGCATTCCCAGAAAAAAAGGAAGTGAGTTTTAAACCTCTTACAAAACAAAACAGAAATTTGAAATGGCACTGTCTTGCCTATGAATTACAAGAAATACAAGAAGTCCGAATAAATATATCGTGTAATATACAAGCAAAGTATTAATACATATAATTTATGTATATATTTGACGTATATGATACATTAAAGTATTGACTAGAAGTAACATGGATGTTTATTAACATATGCGATACTATGAAATGAAAACAAATAAACGGGAGATTCATAAGTGTTACATAAGAATGGTTGACCCCCCCTGTTTACAGCATAAATATATTGTTGCCAGATTGTCGATTACGTGAGTGAAGGGAGA
This sequence comes from Philonthus spinipes, assembly GCA_963082785.1. Taxonomy (NCBI): domain Eukaryota; kingdom Metazoa; phylum Arthropoda; class Insecta; order Coleoptera; family Staphylinidae; genus Philonthus; species Philonthus spinipes. Next base: position 21,038,543 of record OY720301.1, read on the forward strand.
GGATATATTTGCGGGGTAGCAGCTTACTGCCATTGGGAGGTATAACTGCATTCGTATATACGTAAAGTAAAGCGCGAGGGGTTGAAATGTGAATTACGAAGAGGTGCACTGTATACTGTACACTATGTACTGAGGACTGTATACTGTATACAGTACAGTGCAGGGTGCAGGGGAAGGAAGAGGAGCGACGAGGCGTAGTATGAAATCGAACGATCATCCCCGGTCGCAGCTCCCGGCCTTTGCAATTGACGGAACCACGGGACCGAACTAGCTAGTACCGCCTCCCAGGCGCGGCAGTAATTATCTCCTTCAAATATTTACCCTGCATCTACCTTTTAACTATTCGGGGATTTACTTAACATATGTATGCCTCAGAACACTTTTTCTCATCTGCTTTATACAAACGATCAACACCCCGTGCTCTGTTCAAAATTAATTATTACCATTAGTCAACAATGAGTTCATTTTTAACGCAATATTTAAGACAAATTTCATTATTATCAATTTAATTATTTAAATAAAAATGATTATACTTACTCTTACTTATTTTTTTTTTAATTAAATATATTTCGGAAAAAATATTTTCCATCCTCAGAAGTTTTTATAAATATAAATAATGCGGTTTTATGGTATTTACAAGGCAATAGTGATAAAATTAAAATAATTAACTATAAACTATTAATATAAATATAATTAAATATAACCCACGAAAATTTATGATATAAGATCTAAAAAGGGGGTTATTTAATAAAACATCATACTTTTAAGATTTTATTGTATATTAGTGGACACTGCAAAATTATTTCTCCAGACATATGATAAATGATTGATTAAGATTAAGTCTGGTAAAACAATTGTTGCAGTATCAAGTAATAAACAGTGAAATCCAAAACGTGTTGTGTTTTATTAAACATTTTAAATATAATTTCATCAAGTTTTAGCATCTACAATTAATTAATGGTTTTAATATTTAAACATTGGTAGTTCATGTTGTATAAAATAAATATAAATAGATTATTAAAAATCAACCAATAAAACAATTAACACAGATTAGATTAAATAACTCTCGACTAGTTTTGGGTTTAATATTATTCAATATAATCTCTGTTAATTGTTTTATTGGTTGATTTGAAATAATCTATTCATTTTTATTTTATATCTACAATTAAATTTATAGAACAAAACAAAATTTAGGAAACATATATATCATGTTAATTGTTGAGGCTTCTACTTTGTTATACATTGTAATTCAATTTTAATAAATGAAACACTTTTTTACTTTGTTTGTATAACTCGAAATCAGAGTTTATAATTGTTTGTATAACTCGAAATCCGAGTTATACAAACAAAGTAAAAAAGTGTTTCATTTATTAAAATTGAACATATATATCAACCCTCAATACACCCTTTAACAATTATACATCAAGACATTTTTTCGAAAATCATGACAGTTCATAACCGAAGTTTTATACAGTGCTTCCCATTACTATAAATAAATTCTATAAAAAGGTAAATAGAAATATTTCAGAAAATGTTCTCACACGTTTATTTTTAATTTTTAAATTACTATCCTGACATACACTTTTTACCCCATCGCCCCTAAGGGGTGATAGGGGCCTAAAAAGTATAAGTTAAGATGGCAATTTAAAAATCAAAATCAAGGTATGATAGCATTTTTCTGAATATTTTTATTTTAAACATTATAGAATTTATCCGTTACTTTCGGGAAGCACTGTATATTTTTTCTTTTATACTTAATAATTGGAGAGATTGCGCAAGCGCCATCTATTGCCTAATTTCAACTGGCATCGTCAACAATTTGGGTCTACACGACAGACGACCGAGAATCATTGTTTCGTCCACAAGAGGAAGGCGAACTTGTCCTATTTATGAGAACAGGATGCGAAATTCATTTAATAGAATGTTCAACCACGTAGCGTATAGATAATTAGTGGTTGAATAGTTTATTAAATTTTATACATAAATTAATGATAGGCTGAAAAACGACTGTGACTATTTAATCCCAGACAGTTCATAATATTTTATGTTTGAAATCAAAACACATTGTTGCACAATTTTAATTTTATGTATTCCTACTAGTTTCATTTATAAGACATTATCAAGGAATGTTTCACCACGAGTAAAGTGAGTAATTAATTACACATAAATCCATATTATAATTAATTTTAAAGTGAATATATTTGTTTTATTAGTGAATTATGTCCGAATAAATATATTTTCATGCATACACAAATTCGTAATTTTATGTGTATCATTTTCCTACCAACTCTTTGATGTAGCTTATTATACACACTAAAATTTAAAATTATTTATATTTTCATCTTATTATCATGTTCTTATAGCTTGTGCAAGTTTTTCTAGTTGTATCAATATTCTTCCGTTTCTTTGTGTCTCGTTCCTTATTGCATTACTCCAATCTTTCCTTTTTTTTATTATTTAGTCTAAATAATAAATATATATTCTATTGATATTTCTTTCTTTGCTCGTGGAATTAAAGCATGTCTATATATCTCTATCTATCCTATTATTTTTATATTTATAAACCAATTTATTATATATAATAATGGTAGCTAACTAGGAATGGGACTATATGATAAAACATATAATCCCATTCCGTATTTTGCTTTTATACTAGTGATAAGCAAAGTCAATTTTTTCAATTATTTATTATATATATATAATATTTTTATTTCTGCAGACAAATTCTATTAAAAGTAAATTAACAATAAAATTCATATAATATTGTATACGTTATCTTTAGAAAACGGCTATCGACTGTCGTTCTTTCTGCCTATTTTTTTATTATTATTCCATATTATACAAATCCACTAGTTCATGTTAGAAAAATAAGCAATGAATATGAAGTTATTTCAATGCAAACTTTAGTAAAATCTTTGAAAATCTTTATTGGCGTAGTTGATTTCCTCTATATAATAACAAATATGGATAAATATGGATAAATGGTCGATAGCCCAGATATACTAACACCTACATATATTGTAATTATTTATGTTATATTGTTTTGTATTATCTATTATCTGGCAAAAAAATCTCTGGTCGGTACTAATTCCAGACAAGATAATCACGTTTTATGTATGATAACAAAATCATATAATGTAAATAATTTCAAATTAAATAAAAATAATTTTAAAATAATTATTCATCAATTATTTTCGCTTTAGCTGCCGTGACTTTTCGACTTACGTAATGTAATTTATAAAACAAATGTACATTAAAACAACTACTTCTCGGGCCTATAAACCTCCAAATATTAAATCACATAATGGACATTTATTGTTGCAAAGCAATAACATACTGTATAATACAACAATTTTTGATTACAGAATATTTAATGCAAAAAACTAATAATTACGTAAATTAAGGCTATCTGCAGACATGTGTTTCCGGATTTATACCTCGTTAGTACAGCTCTGCTTTATTTTTTTATTTTCGTTCTTTTCATTAAATATTCTCGAAATTGTTGCATTATACAATATGTTATTACTATGAACTACTATGAAACAGCAAGTGTCCATTATGTAATTGAATGACTGACGGGGTATAGGCCCGAGAAGTAATTCTTTTAAAGTATTTACGTAACGTAAGTCAAAAAGTCACTGCAAACAATTGATGAATAATTAATTATTTTCATTTTTTTGTATTTAATTTATTTTATATAGCTCTCACCAATATTCTTTTCTATTACACATAATTTTATTATTTGTATGGAATAAAGATATATTACTATGAATAAATTATTGAAAATCTACAAACAATATACACAAAAAACACATCACAAGGCATAGCTTTAGCTAATTTTTAACTGTAAGTCTATTCTCTAGAGAATTTAAAAACAAAATATAGCACTGAAATGCAAAAAAACACATTAAATTGAATAACTTTAAATTCTCGACAGGATTTGGTTTATTAGCTCATTCTCAATAGAATTTAAAATTAATATTTTAGAGAATGAACTATACTAATCCTCTAAATAAGTTTAACTTTTTAAAATAAACAATATCTTTCGCTACTTTATTTGTTTTATCCAATCACTAAGGGTTATTAATGTGAATGAAATCAGTACGTTTACCATTTGATTTGATTAAGAGCATTAGCTATAATTTATTTTCTTTATAAATTTATAACTCACTAAATTAAGTATGTTTTTTCCAATTCTGTTTTCTTTGTTACTCATTTGGTTTTAATACGAATGGCAACGATATTCCGTAATTTTTAATTTATAGTTAATAACTAAATTAAAAATGTTTGAAAAATATTTGAAGAATATAAAATTTCGTTTCAGAACATGAATGAAAAATATTTCATCATTATATAATACAAGGTGTAGATGAACAAAACAGAACATAATGATATTTTTTTATATTAGAATATTATCTTCCTTGGTCGTTTTAGAAGAAACATGTAAATAAACTTTTTATAGAGTAAACATTTCTTTTTACATACGGTTATGTCATTAATTATTTTTTGTATATACATATACATCTTTATTTCTGAAGGTATACATACAAATTTCACAATCATGGTTAATAAGTACATCAGAAAATGTTATCGACAGTCGGTTTAAAATCCCATGTTCCGTTTCGTTTATCTACACGTTGATAATGCTCTTCATATTCTATCATGAAAAGAATTCATGATTAATGAGGTTTAAATATAGAAAAGCCAATTCAAGAGATTTTTGACCAAGTGATCAATTTCAACTGAGTTGACAATACTAATTTAAATTGATAAATAAGTAAATAAATTATTAAAATACTATTTTAAATTTTATAATATTAAATTATTATTATTAAATTTTAAAATGATTCACTCATATTGTCGCAGTTATTTAAAATAAATTGAATAAAAAGAATTTAAATAAGCGTGGCATTCGCGTTCGTCGCCGGACTCGATCATTTCCGTTAGAGACCAGCGACGGATCGCAACCGGGGCGGCACATTTGATTCATTTAATTTAACAGTTTTGTAATCATATAATACAGTGCTTTACTGAGGAGGCATGAAATTCCGAAACACGAGTCTGCAGATAGCCTTGATTTACGTAATTTTTGTTTTTATTGCTTGCATTAAATATTCTCGAATTAAAAAAATATTGCATTATGCAATATGTTATTGTTATGGAACAGCAAGTGTCCTTTAAGTAAGTATATATTTGTTTTAAAGTACTTAGGTAACGTAAGTCACACTATCTAAAGAGATAATAATTTATTAATTATTTTCAAATTCTTATTATTTTTATTTATACCATATCAAACAAAGGTTATATTTTTATGTTATTGTATAATGGTAATTGTATGACTTAGAACGACCGATAGTTCAAGGGAAATAATAAATTATCGAATCATGATTATAAACTATCAAACATGACAATATAACAATGAAGTGATTTTTTATTGCCAACCTTGGACAGTTGAGATTGATCACTTGGTATTATAATTTGTTTTAAGCTTTATTTCATTTTATATTTAGAAATTCAGTGAATTGTTGATTTTCCAAGAAACTACAGTTGAATCGATTAACTTTCCCACATACGTGGAAAGTCGCCTCGGATAAGATATTATCTAATAGATTTTTATTTCAATTTTACTTTGTAAATTCCGAGCACTCAGATGCACGACTTAGATAATCTTCTTAAACGACGGAATGCAGTAAATAGATGTTATTAGTCTTAAGAAAGTAAGTATGTAAATGCTATTCGTATTTTTTTCTGAAAAACTTATAATGAGTAATGTAGTATAAATAAAGGCATAGTATAATTATTGAAATATTAAATGGATTTGTTGGAGTAAGAAAATCGAAATCATGATTCGTTGAGATGTGAAATTAAGTGAATTCCACCCTGATAAAGTGAATACAAGTTAACCGGTTAGTTCAGAATTCGATTAAGGGGTGTGCACATAGCATGTGCTATAAGCTGTCTACCTTATCGTGACTGAATTGAACACTCATCGCAAGTACCTGACGTAACTGAGTTTAAACACGGAACCGTGCCATCTATATGACTAATTATACAGAGTGTTACCTTTAAATTTACCCATTTTAATCGACGACCACTTCACCCGCTGCACCCCAACTAATTAAAATATTTACGTGTGAAACACACACTCGTGTGTATATTTCACGTAAGGATAAATTGTGTTTAGCTAACTTTAAAGGGTGAATGTTGCGGTTTTTAACTGCAATTTCCAGACGTTAATGCGCCATAAAAGCACCGGCATTTAAACAACGGCAACCCCAAACATAAGGCCAGATGTAAAAAGTGTGCGTTGATTTGACGCAAATAACACAGTCGAGCGAACGTGATTATGACATACATATGCTTGTAAATTGAAGAAAACCACAGGGGAACCGAATCCCGCGGTACCCTGAATAATTGCGCCGGCTTAAATTATGGCCCAATACAAGCTAGGGCAGTGTCAACACACAGAAGTATTGTTAAATAAACGACAGGACTACTTTCATTGAAATAAGAATACAGAAGCAGGAGCGGGAGCGGCAATGGGAATGGGGATGATTTTTAGTTGGGCGAAACGAGGGGAAACAAAAAGGAAATACGAAAAACGCTAAAGACCGAATGGAAGAGATCGAGGGTATTTTTTGACGGCTGCTTGATAAAATCTAGTTGATATCAACGAAATGATATAGACGCCCGGTATATACTGTTTCTCTTTCTCCTCTTCCTGTTCTTGACGTCGCTAAGACTTCAAAACCAACCGATGCACTCTATTCACTTCCCAAATTACTCCATTCCTAATTTTACTTTCTGACACCTTCATCAACCCTCAAAATACTAAAACCTGCTTCTAATTCTAAATATATGATACAAAATAAATGGCAATTCATTTTATTATTGGGGAGTCCGACGTGGTCCAGGAAATCTTCCTTCCAATTCCGATTATTCGTGAAAACGAAAGTTATTCCAAGCCTATGTATGGGGGTAAATTACTTAAAGTCTTTCGAATATTGACGAAATTTAAATCATTTTATAGAAATAATGAGTGATGAAAGCAGAATTTTACTGAAAATAAATCTAAATTAATAAAGAATCAACTCTAATTTGTTATGTATTCAATAATTAGGCATCTATTTTATTAATTTATATTTATTTTCAGTAAAATTTTCTTTTTATGGTGTTTTACATTATTGGATAATAATAACAATCATCTTTATATCCAGGCAACGATTGCAAAATAATCTATTTACATAAATTGAATTAGTAGGTAATTGGCTATCGAACAATGCTTTCTTCATCCAATTTGTTGTCTATACATTAACAGTCATGATTGCTAACTTTATTCTTACTGTTCCGTTTATATGATAAATTAGAGAATTTTCAATGTAGTATATTAGGAAGAATTTCAAAATTGCAGGGATATTTTATTGGATATTTTCTAGTATCGCGCAACTTACGTTATACACAAAATAATTAGGGTGCAGCTTAGAAGAGATGAGTATATAATTATTGGCAGTTACTAGTTCGTGTTACAGTGCTGTCCTGGTTAGTGAACAATATTTGTATGTATGATACATCAAAGTTATCTTAAAATATGTGGAATTTATCAGATGTTTTAAAATCAATTATATGATTTTAATTCATCCGACTACATGTTTCAATTAAGTTGTTTTTTGGAAAACAATTATAAAAAACAATGAAAATATTACTCATTTTTGACAAGTTTAATAAATATTTTTATAATAAAAACGTGTGACAGAAAAACCTATGGTCGTTAGCCATTTAACGATTAAAACATTCATCATTCAGGCAGAATGATTTCTGGACGATAATAAAAATATGCTAGGTGGATATCTAATTTATTCATCAGCTATTAATTATTAAATAAATCAATGGTAAACAATTTAAAATTAAAAATTAATATTTTTTATTATAGATTATATCATAGCATATATTTTTTAGTAGTCACAAATATATTATAGTAAATATTACATATAAAATCAGCTATACAATTTATTGAATTTCTACGTTATTTCGGGGTAGGGTCATGCAATGGCAGCGGCTAAAATAATTCAATTTAAAACCACCCCCGGTCGGCGTCACAGCCTCTATTGACCTGAATGATGCATACATATACTTCAATAGAATGCCCATAGGTGTACGGATCATTTCATATACGTCATATAAATTCCAATTCATTTGGAGTGATTGGGTTGGATAGGTTTAAACATCATTATTGAACGAATTATTTGTCGAAATAATGTAGTAATTACCCAAATATTATTGCAATTATTATTTTATTAACTCACCACAGCATTATGTAGCAATTATAATATATAAATTGTATTGCATATTATTAAATTACAATCCACACTTTTTTTAAAATGATTTTAAACAAACAGTTTTTATTTCTCAAAACAAAATACTTAAAATAATTCTTGAAAAACAATAAAACGCTTTTAGTTTATTTGTATACCTAAAAATTTTATTTGTGACTATAGTTACGACGACACTGCGTTAACTAGCAGTTAATCGGGGCTATTCTGTACATGAAATGTTAAGTTTAACATGTACGTTATGAATAACTTTATATTCTATGCATACATATCTATCACAAAAATTGCTTAGACTGTGATGATAAATACCTTAAACTTAACTTAATTTCTCGTACAAAATAACCCCGAATATCGTCGACCGAATGTTGTATAACTAAAATTTTAATTAATGACTATAGATTCAATAATAACATTTTCAGTTATCAAAGTAAATGTGTTTTATATATACATATATCTTTATTCAGATAATAGATAATACAAAACAATATAACATAAATAATTACAATACATGTAGGTGTTAGTCTGTCTGGGCTATCGACAGTCTTTCTATCCTGTCATGAATTTATGATGAAGGCAAAGAAAAAAATCTATGCTAGTTAGCTGAATTATCCTGATGATTCGCACAAATGAATTGATGAGTAGTGATAGGAGGATGTTTGTATTTAGCAAGGATATTAGAGTTACGTGAAATACAGAATTTTGTAAGAAGGGATAGGTTGTCAGGATTACTGGCTTAAGGCTAATATACGCTGGAATATGGACGTGTTTTATTATTCTTAATTGTGACGCATAATAATGTAGAAGCATCAAAAACTAATAAATTAAATGTTGAATAGATCTCCCACTTAACACTTTTGAAATATAAGTTAAAAGTAGTTGGTTTATTAATTCATTGGTGAAATAAACCAAGTGCTTTTTATAACGTAATACTTAAAATAATTTTTATAATTTCTGGGAGGGAAGTAATCTTTATTTGCAAAATAATTTTATTGGAGTTACATTTATATACGTATATATATATTTAAAAAAATACTTTAAATATTAAATTAGGAATATTCTGAAAACTAAAAATCGACCATCGGTCTTTCCGCCTATATAATTTGAATTAGGCTGGTTTTTACAATTATTCGGCAAAGCATTTATAAATTACCGAAGTGTTAAGAGTTAAATAATATTATGATAATAATGATTTATTTATGGACTGGCCATTTACAGATAATTATACATTTAATAATAAGACATAAAATAAACAATTACACCTACTTTAGGACCCTTGAATTCGTATTTTGAAGATGAATTTTGCTACAGATGCTCTTTGCACAAACTTGGACAATTTACACCGCATGTGGTTATGCAAAAATCGATATGCAATAGCAAAAGGTTTCGCACATTCCTAGATGGTATATGATATTTTATTAAACCAATTATATAATCGTGTTTTTATAAAATAGCTGTTTTCGAAATAAAGATTATTGTCTTAAAAAGAGATTCAAATAATTAAATCATCAAAATTAAAACATTGAAATACCAGACGCTTGTTTACAAATGTGCTTGGAAATAAGATACAAATTTGATAACAAAATTTAAATAAAATGTAGTATTTAATGCAAGACTAAAAAATACCTTTATTAAAACAAATGCAGCGAGCAAAAGTTTGTAATCCTCAAAAGACCCACTTATTTCAGTATCCCTCGCCAAGTTACAGCATGAAGCCTAAGCTTGTTGTGTACACAAGTCATAAATCTTTCCACCGAGCGGAACAAATTGGAATATAATAGCAATTTGGATATGTTGAGCGTATGTTTACAAGGGTACAGTCTGAATAATTAATTGATATTATATAACCACACAATTACTTTTAGTAGTTTGTAATTAAATAAATATACAGATTTCGATTGGACCTGATATATTAATAGTTCCATTGATGTTGCTTCGGGAATTTAGACATGCATCCTTTTTAACCAAATGTGCGTGAAATAGACTAGAATAGTGTCGCCATCATCGACTTAGCATTAATTCAAAATAAATATGTTATGTTGGTTTAATGGACAAGTAACTGAGATCATCGTATACTAATTCATATAAAAAGAATTTTAAAATAATTAATTTACTGAATTGAATAATTACATAATTATTTTCTCTTTAGCTACTGCAACTCTTTACGTTAAAAGGAACAAGTATCAATTGAAATATAACTACTTCTCGGACAAATACCCCGCCAAACATACACAATGAACATTTGTTGTTACATAACAAATAATTGTATAATGCAACAATTTTTGATTCAAGAATGTGCGTTAAATATTCTCTTGATTGAAGATTAATTTAATGAAATATTGAGTTTCCTTTCTTCACAAAATTTATTAGACTTAATCTTTTAATCAATCTTCACGAATCTCAACAATCATTAAAGTGTTTTATAGTTTAAATTTAAAATAGAGTTTCACAAGTAACAGCCACAAACTTAGCTTTTGACTGATGAAAGATGAAATGAATTGATAAAAAGTGTTTTCTTAATAACCTTACGTTAAAGATTATTAAGAAAACACTTTTTTTACATTTTTATACTTATGCTGACTAGTTTTAGTTTCTTAGACTATTAGTAAATAAATAGAAAAGAGTACTCATTCACTTGATCACAGTTATTTAAATAAATTAAATAAAAATAAAAAAAATGTTGTTTAATTTATTAGTAAATAATTATTCCTTCTAAGAAACCAAAACTAGTCAGAATAAAGAGTAAAAATATATAAAATAATATAAGTGTTTTCTTAATAAATAACCTTATGTTAATTATTGCGATATGTGTTACCAAATGAAAAAAATCATTTTTGAAACGAGTTTATAAATGTTAGATTCTGTTTGTTTTATCCCTAATAACTTTAAAATTTTCATGTATTATCAAACGTGTGGTTTTAACCGTAATAATAATTGAATACAATTGCCTAAATAAGCAAACAGTGTAATACTGTTTTATTCTTATCAAGTGCATGGAAATAAATCGTTGGCATGTGAGCAATTAGAATAAATAAATCGGTTTCCCACAATTAATATAATTGTGTAGAGGGGTGCATATGTGCATCACGCGAGGTGTTGTCTGCGTATGTTCGAAAACAGTCCATAAAATTAGGCGGAAAACAGTGGGGTGTGTAATGATCCCTATTATAAAGTTACCACATACACCAGGGTCGGATCCAAAAGAAACAAGGGTGGATGTGTTTTATTTGATGTGATAAAATCATTTTTAACACATCAAATAAAACCGGTTCTAATTTGGTAATTTCTAAACTACCCACGCATATATGACATTTTTATTATATAGTTTAACAATAAGCAGTAATATTAATTAATTATAATTTAATATGATTAATACTTCTAATATTTAACCATTGGTAGTTCATATTATATTAATAAATATGAATAATTTATTTTATATAATTTTAATTATTAAAAATCGACCATTAAAACAAAATAAAAATTTAATTGGATAACTTAATATTCTCGACCAGTTTCGGGTTGTTGCACCATTTATTTTTTTAATTTAGTTTTATATGCTATTTAATAAAATACATTATAAGACAAACATCCTCAAGTCATCATTCATTAGGACAATTTAGCATTGCTTTTTTTTCTTTGATAGCAACATACATATATTTTAGTAATTGTTAAGGTTAATTGAAAAACGTTTTAATTTTGTTTGTATAACTGAAATTTATTTAGTGAATATGATAATGACGCATTAATGACGTCGAAACAATAGTCACGAAATAAATTTTCATTTCAAATTTAAAAAAATAATAATATATTTATGACATAGCAGAAAGACCTCTGAACGGTAGCCCAGGTAGATTAACACTTACATGTATTACAATTATTTATGTTATATTTTTTTGTATTATCTGTATAATCTGAATAAAGATGTGTATAGTTATTCGTTGAAGGTAATTAAATAAAATAAAGAGGCAGAAAGACCTTTGGTCGATAGTCATCTAACAATTAATTTATGTGTGATATACATAATCAATGTTTGTTACGTTATTGTAAACTTATTTGTTAATAAAGATTGTTATATATATAAAATAAAGATTATATTTTTTGCAGATTCAAAATGAGAACAATATATATTTTCTATTATGGAAGCTGCTACTTCGTTACACACGTTTAAAGTAAATAATAAAAACATTTTTTAAATTTTGTTTTATATAACAATTTTATTTTTAATTGTGACTGCAATTTAAGCAAATTCAGCTTGCCATTATGAAACATGAAGTGATTAACAATTTATTTATTTAGCGGATTTACCTTTTCACAAATGTACAATATAGTTAATAATATTTATGTATAGTGGATTGTAGAACAAAAATAAAGGGAATAATGAAGAAATTTAACTGTAAAAAGTGATGGAGTTTGAAGAAGGTAGGGTTTCAAGGAATTCACATTTTCTGTAGAAATAGTAGGTTTATTCATTGCATATAAATCTTTTTGCTAAAAATTGGATGCGTTTAGTAATGGGGGTAATTTTGATAGAAAACTCCTCTATTAAACCACAAACATTACAAAAATTAATGGACGGGTTGTGGAGGTGATTTTGGGGGTGCTGAAGTTTGGTTAAAATTCAAAGGGAAGATATTTCATTGATTTTATTCTTCTATGTTATGAATGGTCGCAGGGATTAACGGAAAGGATGTAGTTGTAATCCCGGTATAGTTTTTTAAAGGACAGTTTTGGGTTGAGTATAATTCCCAACTATTTACAATGGTAGAATATAACTATATATTTTCAGAGTTTTGTAGGATTCAGTGGAAAGGCAGGAAAAGTTTGGATTTGGTAACATTAATTTGAAGTCTCCATCTGGAGAATCATGCAAAGGTTTTATTGGTCATAATTAGGAGTGAGCCATATCATCCGCGAATTGTAGGCAATAACAGGTTCCAAAATTTCCTATCAAACCATCTCTATTAGTTTCCATTCTGAACAAGGCTGACCGCTCTCACTCCTCATATATAACATATTCTGCTCAGACCTATGTGATCCTAATCCTAATTACATTTGGTAAGAGCAGAGTATGCTATATGTGAAGGGAGAGAATCTTAAGGGACTCTCTCTTCAGAATGGGAACTAATGGAGATGGTTTGATGAATGTGAACTTATAACATGCGGTTGGATAGGAAATATTTGATGGATTATGTTTACAAGGCGATTTATGTGTAAACCCTACACCCACATAGATAGAACGAATCATTTAATATCATTATAAGGTGATTAGTGATTTTAAAGAGACTGGACTTATATAGCAGGACCCTATACCATACCAGATATCGCGACAATTAGGGATCTACCGATCCCACACCTTTCTCGACGAGGTGGGCTGGTAGTGCTGAACTGGTGTTTGATTGTCCCAAAGGCAGGAAACATTATGCATGCTTGTGTGTATGTGCACACCTTCCACTAAACCGTAATCGTAACCCGATATCATGTGGAATCTAAGGACTTCGCTACATCTAAAAATAATATGGATGAGAAGATTGGCAGTTGGGTGTAAGAACTGTTAGTTGGAATAAAGTGGATCAATTAGGAAGAAAATTTGTAAATCTTTACGATTTTGCTTGTTAATCTTACACAGGAACCAAACTTCTCTTTATCGTTCCAATTTTAGTACAAAGGCGCGGAAACGAGTACCATTTTTTTTTTCGACCAATGTACTACTTAAAACTAAATGAAATATGAATGATTAGATAATGTAGCGAGTACTATTGGTTTTATATTTTCTTTAATCGGAATTTTCCAATAAAAAAAATGTTAAAAGTAGACCTCATTAAGATGGCACAACCAATATTTCACTAAAATAAAATGGTAATTATTACTCTTAGTGTTGAACTTGCTTGTTTATATTAAAATACAATTACTGAAATTGCTGTGACAATATAGTATAAGCACAGACAAAATGTTTGTCTGTGGTATAAGTTTTTTACTAATTGAATTTATATTTTGATAAAGAACGTAATACATTTTAATGTCATCATCCTGCAAAATCGATTCGACTGATCCACAGAAGTTCATTTAAAAATACACATCACTCATAGACCTTTGAGTTGAAATTATTTTATACGTTACACTGAAGAAGTTTCATAAGTATCTTTAGTGTAGTGGATGAGGGAAGGGTGAAATTGCCTGTGTGTATGTACTAAAAGTCTGTGTGCTCTGTCAAGTAGAGCAGTAAGTGTGTGTAAAACAAAAAGAAAGGCGAGCACGCAAAGGCGAGCAGTAAAACTTTGATAAAATGTTCATGACCATTCATGGCAGCGTATCGCAAGATGGCCATCGTATTGGGTTGTGGGTGGGCATTTATCTTCCTACACACAGACAGCGGTTAGGTGTGCACCTAGCTGTCCGTATATCCGTATAACTACCCCTACCTTTATTTTATCCCTGATTTTAAACACGCTATACGATCATAGCTCTTACTCGCGCATAATAAACTCACTGATTTATTATCTATCATTATCATTCCACAAACCAAAACTTTGTCTGCGTTTTATGTAGTAAGTGTATTGTACTGTAAAATACAAAGACAATTTAATTAAATTAAAGCCACTAAAAAAATAAATTATTGATATATATACACTCATCTTTATTCAGACAACAGATAATATAAAACAATATAAAATAAATAATTAGAATACATCTAGGTGTTAGTCTGACTGGGCTATCGACTAGAGGTCTTTCTGCATAAAATATTGATATTACAATGAAATTAAACAAGGAAAATTTCTGGCAATGATCAATAAAATTCGATCAATCCCTTTTTCCAACTGCAAAAAAATACTTACACTGTGAGTTTTACAAACATCTATTGAAACAACTACTTCCCGAGCATTTACCCCGCCGGACATTGGATTACACAATAGATATTTGTTGTTGCGAGCAGCACTACTGCGAATTGCAACGGTTTGAGTCGAAATTATTTAATGAAAGGAAACAACAAATAATAGCTACAAGGCTATCTGTAGACACGTGTTTCGAGATTTCATCCCTCATCAGTACAGCTATGCCCTGTAAGCCCTTAGTTGTTAAACAAATATCTATTGTGTAATCCAATGTCCGGCGGGGTAAATGCTCGGAAAGTAATTGTTTCAATAGATGTTTGTAAAACTTACAGTGTAAATATTTTTTTCAGTTGGAAAAAGGGATTGATCGAATTTTATTGATCATTGCCAGAAATTTTCCTTGCTTAATTTCATTGTAATTTAAATAACTGCAAATGTGTGAATCATCTTTGTTTAATTTAATTTAATATATTGATATTATACTAAAATATTTAAATACTAGTTATTTAATTCATGTTTTATTGAGTAACTATACAAATAAAGGCTATATAAGGCTATATTTTTGGTAACCTAAGTGCTTTATTCATAAGAAGTAACATACGTTTAATTTTGAATAAAATCAATAGAACAAACAATCAATTATACATTTTTAAAATTGTAATGGCATAGGTGAGTAATAAATTGGAAATTTTTACAATTTTCTAGCTTTTTCAGATGCATTTTTATTTATTTTTTGTTAAGTCTATTAAAAAAATGCTTCTCTTCTGAAGAAATTAAAAATTTGCACTTTTTTTTACCTGTGTCATTGACATATTAAGAATGTGTAATCGATTGTAAATTTTATCGATTATTATCAAAAATTAACACACGTTTAGTGTTAATTTTTATGTATTTTCATATGTTTTTATGTATAATTCAAATATGAGACTAAATTTGTTAGATTTATGATTATTATTTAATACATGTTTGAACCAGTGTCAATTTACATGTCTACATATTGACTTACGAAGAGTTATAAGCTCAACTATTTTTTTTTTTCTAGAATACAAGAAATTAATCAATTTACCCTATCTAAAAATTATCACACCTTTTCTTTGTATATATAAATGTTGTTAACATATAATGTATTTTTTTAATAAAGATATAAGACATAAGCAAACGAACTGTAAGATTTCGTTCTATCAAATTAATTACCATCAATAAAATATAGGCACAAAACGTTGCATTTCCCCATTATTAAAAATTCAAATTTTAATCCTCCCGTCCTTTAGTAAATATTAGCATCGTTGTTAAATAATTAATTTAAATGGGTGGGAATGATTTATAGGCGAATTATAACATAGAAGCAATTTCTGAGGGGGGTGAGCGTACCGTTTACATACCGTCCTCTAACGAATGTATACAGTTTGTAAACATATAGTCACTTTTAATAAGGCTATTTTATACCAGACGGTTAATTTATTATTTGATCGTTATGGGTGTTTAATTTTATGAGTTTTTATTGTAGGTCAATACTTACTTAAGCATTTAATATCGACAATTATTAATAAAAAACAAATTGCAAATACACAATTTAAATAGCTTTAAACAAATAAAAAGGTTTTCGAAATATGTTTAGTGGAAATAAAAAAAAATGGGAGAAAGGAAAGGTGTGTATTGTTGCATCAAGAATTAAGAACATTCTCTACAACCACAGAAAGATTTGTTTAAAAAATGTTATTATACTTGTTAATCTGTTACTTGATGTTGATACTTCAAATCGAATTTATTTATTTTTTTAAAAGAGTAGCCAATACTAACACTAAATATATTTCATAATAATTGACAAGACAGTGCAAGCGCCATCTATAATCTGTATATTTTTAATCACTACGTTGTACCTTTTCATTAATATTGTTGTGTTGATATAATGTATATTAACAATTGTATATATAATATCCAATTATATCTATTTGTACAAAGGAGAAGTCCGTAAATAAATCAATAAAATAATATTGCCTAATTATTATGAATCATATCAGGATATTTAATTACAACATCCGTTCAACCGCCTTCAGCAAGACTTGGTTACACATTGAGGTCCGAAAGACCGAAAAGGCTATTACCAGTTGTTCACACGCTTGATGAATGGTGGTTGAACATTTTATTAAACTAAATATATTGTTCATATAAAATAAACCAAACTATATATTTAAACAAAATAGTATAAAAAAATATAAAACTAAAATTGTACAAGGAAATAAAAAAAGTATACAAACTAATGAACAAAACTGTATAAATTCTCTTCATGACACCGAATTTAAATTAAAACGCGTTCGAGATTTTTCTGAAGTAAGCAGTATTCTCAGCAAAATAAAACTACAAGTCTTGGTTGTTTTCATTTACAAAATTAAAATAAACTTAGTTTAATTGTGATAAGTAAAAATTGATGAAATTCGTCCCTAAACAAAAATTTAATTAGAGCTATAAGCAAAGGCAAATACCCATCCGATGGAGTATTTGTCCTAAATCAGAAATATTTGTCTGAACAGATATTTGTTTATATGTAAATCATTGTTGCTTTGGCTAAAGAAGCAATAATTATTTTTTATTAGATGTTTTCAAATTTTCGTTTCCTCTCAACTTTTTGTTATTAATTTAAAATTAAATTTATTTACTACACGATTAATAAAATATTTCTCTCTTATGGCAACTATTGTTCAATGTTTCTATAATTGTAGAATATATGTTAATGTGGAGATTCCGCCAATAAAAAAATTACAAAAATTATATTTAATTGTTATTTACACGAAACATGATAGAATGGAAATTTCGTCAACAAAGAAATTATAAAAAATATATTTAATTATAGAAATGTTATTTAACATGCTAGATAGATTGTTTGATTAATAATTAATTATTTTTAAATTATTTTTTATTTAATTTAGCATTTTTCGTTAATAACAAACATAAATGGATACATTTGTATAAACTCACGACAAATTTATGTATTTATGTTCATATTTCAATTTCAAAGCCATCTAAGACGGTTCCTCAAAATATAAATCACTGCACACTCTTGGGCCACATATTTATATTGGGAACAATGGCCATAAGTGTATGTATATTTACAAAAGTAAAACAAATATTGATTAATTTATAATACCTTTAAGTAGTTTGTGCATTGGGGTCGGTATGGCCCTTCTGGCTTCTTTATTTCCCCGCCCTGGAGTACCTTTGAAAGCCCGATTGAATATTTTGCATTGAAAAAAATGGACGAGTCTCCGAAGCAGAAACAAAAACATCACTTAAAACAACAACAATGCCGCCGCTATAAAGCGACGGCGTTGATTGTTCTCTACCCTAGAGAACAACATTTCACCCACAAAAATGCCCCGATTAATCGAACTTAATTGAACAACTAAAATATTTATACCGGCTATATTTAACTAATTAAAGTTATTTATAGTTTTAATAAATTAAAGTAAACTACAAGTAATTTATTATATAATTTAATTTATTTCTTAATCAATTAGACTGATCCGTTTGTCATTCCTGAGAACTACAACCAATCAATTAAATGTTGAAAATTTCCGAAACATACAGATGGCCTTATAGAGGGAATCTCAAAATTTAATTAAAACACAGATTTTTTTCTTCCTCTGTTGAAACATAAAGTACATAAGATAGGGTTATGTATGAAATAACATAACAGGTAAATGATTTTCATCGCTTTGCTGACACATACATTTTTTGCCGAAATTATCGATGACTTTTTTGCATAAATGTGGTTTAATTCCATTTATGGAGCGCACGAATGACCAAAGATATCGAAGCACCCTATAAGTCACCATTCCCATCTATGGAGCGTTGAATAATGTACAAATAGATGTGGACTTGTCCACGTTCACGCGTTGAAGCTCCATTTACAAATGGACTTGTCTACATCCATTTGTACATTGATATATACATCTGAATTTAAATAACTTCACTGGAAGAAATCCAATGGTGTTGATTCACATGATTTATGAAGCTAATTTTGATCACCGAAACGAAAGAGTGCATCTCTCATTCAATGAGAGATTGTATGACATGCCATATCATCTTATTAAAACAACACGTCCTTCACATCAATGTCATCCAATTTTGGTATTAAAAGCACAATTATATTGTCGCAGTACATTCCTCCACATCAATGTCATACAATTTTGGTATCAAAAACGCAATTATCTTGTCTGAGAAACATTAACTGCTTGACCAGCTACTTCTTCAAAAAAGTATAGTCTAATGACATGACGCTTCCAATCCGCACTAAACAGTGCCATTGCACGTTATAGATAAATTTCAAAGAATCATATTTTTTTGTAATTCTTTGATAATGTTCGTCTGACCGAAATTAGTAAGAAAAATAAATCAAAATTTTGAAAGAATAATTTTTAATTAATTTTGTTACTAGTTTCGTTCAGACGATCATTATCAAAGAATTATAACTTTTGTATTTCTTTGATAATGTTTGTGTGACCGAAAGTAGTCAGAAAAATAAATAAAAATTGTGTAAAAGAAAAACCTTTAAGCATTGCTAACAATGTTTCACCAAGTGTTAGATGAGTCAAAAGTGAATTGTTTACTAATTGACACAAGTTAAGTTTTTTTTATATTAAAATTGAAAAATGTGCCATGAAGTAAACGTCTCTAAAATCCAAGCAAGAATCAAATGAATTTAATTTGCGAATACAATATAATTCTAAAAATCAATTATAAAGTTCATGTGTACTGGATATAAGTTAACATCTACAAATTACCATCAAATAATCAACCCCTTCTGACAAATTCACATATGCACCGACATTAACTGTAAAAATTTTCAGTTGCGATTAAGTGAGTAATTAATTTGTAACAATCTCTTTCATTATCTAAACATATATGTGCACATTGCGTGGCGACTTGATTCAATATGATAATTTCAGTCCGGTCGAAAAAAGTGCACGTGGGCGATCCGATGTTATCAAAACGGTGTGAAAATATGTATTTAATTTAACAGTTATTTATCATTTCCGACTGCGTTACGGGATGATTTAGCGCACGGTATTCAACGCTTTATAAATCATGCGTAAGTTATTAGGGAATATTTATCTTATTTTCAGAGGATAATTAATTGTAAGTGCAAGCATTTACATAGGGAAATTATTTATAAATGCTTTAAAGCTTTATCACTGATATTTAGTTAATTTTGATTTTATTTATAATATAATAATTTTTAGATTCGACTATTTAAAATAATAATAATCTTTACTAACAGATATGTACATAAAAATATACAAAATAAATAAGAAAAATTACAAAATCAAATGTATAATTTATATCCGTTAGTTGGCTATCGACCAGTGGTCTTTCCGTCTGTTTTTTTTGTTTTGTATTTATGTCCTTGTCGTGATGGTATCTGTCAGAAATCATTGTCGCGTATGTTCGTAATTAATCTGGTGAATGATGCAATGAATTTATGAAGAGTTATACAAGGAATTTACGACTGAGATATATATTTTAATTACGCGGGATAGGCTAGTATGGATAGAAATATATTTTAAAATTATTTATTATAAATATATTTCTATCTATTATTTTTTAAAACTAAATATTCTAAATGCTCCTTAATCTCATATGCATCCCAAGGAATCCTAAAGTTGTCCCAAAATTTAAATTTGCAAACATCACCGTAGCACTTGAACTATTTATTTGACAGATGTATTTTAAAATCATGTCAAGGTCAATCTTGATTATTTTTTAAATGAGAACAAACGTTTTTTGTTCAGATATCGATCAATAAAAATACGCTTAAATGTAAGAAAATATTTTGTTTTATTTTTCAGAAAGTCGTCAAGTTGAAAATTGCATCACCGCACTTGAACCAATTTGCAATTAATTCTTATTTCACCGAACAAAGAGCCGTGGATTTGACAAGGAGATTAATTAGCAGAAGAGGGCATTTATCACTGGCCATTCTAATTGATATCGATTGCGGTTTTGATTTAGAGGGAAGGCCTCGTTTCGTGACGATAAATACGTATAGGCTAACGTGCTTCTCGAAATATCAAGCTTTTATTTCAATTAAAATTAAATTTATAAAGATAATATTAAAAAAAGTTCCCAACTGGTGAAAAATAATTAGAATAAATGAAGAAAAATAAACAACACATTTAATCATCTCCTATACAATATTATTAAAATGCTTTCAATCAAAGTAGGAATCTTCTCGTAGAACGATTTGCTTCTAATATAAACAACTTCAAAGAACTTAAAAATATGTGCATACCAAAAAAAATCCCATCATTACTTAAAAATTTAAAAACCCTTCTAGTATCATTAAACCGTTCTCATTTCATCCCACAACCCAATCTTAAGGGGGCTTAAATCTTGTCGTTAGGTTTTTCCATTTTTATTCATATTAAAAAAAAACATTTTCAAATAAAAGTTATATAAAATATCATCTGGTTGTGCAAAACAACTTTCAAAAAAATATTTTTTTATTAATAACAAAGATAAGGCGGAAAGACTATGGTCGATAACCAAATAACAGATATAAAATATACATTTGATTTTGTAATTTCTTAATATTTGTTTAATAATTTTTTTGCTGTATATATCTGTTAATAAAGATTATTATTATTAACAAAGATAATTACATAAAATCTTAAAAAAACTTAAAATATCTTTTATTTTCAAAAAAATAAATTCTAAAATGATTGATGTCCAGCTACAAAAATATTAACACAAACTAAAAGAATAACAGGGTAGAAGGAAATATGGTCGATAGCACTTTATAAAAAAAAGAGAAAGAAAAAACAGACATGTTATTTATTTAATATATAATAAAACATATTTTTAATAATGCTAATTTAGTAGTAAATAATGGAAATAATCTCTTCTGGACTACATACTTTATAGCAACTGTAAGTGAAGAGATATTAAAATGAAGCAATAATTATTATAAAATAAAACAGAGGTGATTCACACTTTTGCAGTTATTTAAATTAAAATAAAATTAAACAAGGAACTGGCAATGATCAATAAAATTCGATCATTTACTTTTCCAACGTATTTATTTAAACAACTAAGGGCTTACAGGACAGAGCTGTACTGATGAGGAATGAATCCCGAAACACTTATCTACAGATAGCCATGTAATTATAATTTATGGGTGTCTTTCACTAAATATTTTCTACTCAAACCGTTGCAATGCTCAGTTGTACTCGTATGCAACAAACAAATATATATTGTTTAATTACCGGCGGGGTACATGCTCGGGAAGAAGTTGTTTCAATTGATGTTTGTCAAAAACTTAGTGTAAGTAAATTTTGCAATTGGAAA
The DNA here is from genome assembly GCA_963082785.1 of Philonthus spinipes. NCBI lineage: Eukaryota > Metazoa > Arthropoda > Insecta > Coleoptera > Staphylinidae > Philonthus > Philonthus spinipes. The sequence goes on from OY720301.1 coordinate 21,061,044, forward strand.
AGGGAATGATCGAATTGTATTGATCATTGCCAGTGATTTTTCCTTGTTTAATTTTATTGTAATACGAGAATTAATATTAATGAAATATTAAAAGTCTACCAATAAAACAAAATAATAATCATTTCACTTTTAATTATCTTAAGAATAAGATAATAACTCAAAATTAGTAAATAATTTACAGTTATTCAAATTTATGTGTTTTTTTTTAATTTTGTTTTATTGATAGATTTTTAATAATTTATTCATATTTATTGTTATTATATGAACTACCAACGTTTAATAATAAATATGAATAAATTATTAAAAGTCTAACAATAAAACAAATATGTATACAAATATCTTTATTCGGACAATTACATTTTTACAAGCATTAAGAATATACACTAAAATGAAAGTTTTTGTCTATCCTGGGCTATCGACCGGCCCTAAAACAAATAAAAACAAAGTTTAAATTGATTTGTTTGTATAACCATATAAATATAAATAAGTTACATTTTAAATATTATTGAAAATGGGAAACAAGTCAAGAATTTAAAAATATTCATTTTAAAATGTGTTTTTATTATAAATATTAATGCAATATTAAAAAACTTCCAATAAAACAAAGTAATATTAATTCAATTTTTAATTATCTTGAGACTGAAATAATAACTTGAAAGTAGTGGAGAAATTAAAGTTATTCAATTTTATGTGTGTTTTTTTAATTGATAGATTTCAAACGATTTATTCATATTTATTATTATAATATGAACAATCAATATTCAAATATTAGAAATATCAATAATATTAAAAATAAAGATTTGTTTTAATCAATGATCCTGATATAAGCTTACACTATCTAAAACTAATTATTACCATATAAGCTAAATAAAGATAATTTCAATTGCCTTTCACTAACGTACACTTGATATTAAAAAAATGTAATGTATTAAAATTAATTATACAATAATAACATCTTTATTTATATACAGAGTTACAATATTTATCACTTAACATATATTTACAATGATTAAGTAAATTTTGTATATAAATTGGCTATCGACCGAAGGTTTTTCCGCCTAAAATGAATTATTAAAATAATTAAACAGTAATTATTTTAAATTAATTTTGTGTGATAAGTTAATTAAAATATAATTAGGTGGAATAAAAATTTATAAATCAAGTAAGTGTTTTATTTTTAATTGAATCTTCATTTAATGTCTCGCTTGACACACATTACACTATACAATTATAAAATCATTCTATAATTATCATTTCCAGGTAAAAAATACAAAATATCTCTAATAATTCATTAACCAAAATGATATAATAGGAAATTGGTCTCTCATTCTTAGTTTTTATTAATTTGCATCTTTTATTAAGTGAAAATGTTTCTCTAAGCGAAGAACTAATTGAATCAAGATAATTATATAATACTTTCTTTTAATAATCCCTAAACCAAAGGAATTAGTAACTGAAAAATAGATTGTTCATTGCAATAATATTGTCGTGCGACGGCAAATGTAAATTATGTAATCCAATGTCTAGCGGGGTATTTACCCGGAAAATAGTTGTTTTAATGGATATTTGTTTTAGAACTTACATTATGTAGACCATTGTTTTAGTGGTTAATAATTAATTTTTATTAATTATTTTGGATTTTTTTATTCAATTACTTCGTCCATATTTTCAAAAAGAATTGTTATAATTAGTTGATGTAATATTAGATAAATAAATATTAATTAAATCTATATAGTAATATTTTTTTTTTTGCAATAACTATGTAAAATATGAGTTATTAATTATATTCTAAATGTTAATCGCATTAAAAGCTTTCACCACCGTCGCATACATCGACGGCTCCGACGGAATACTTTCACCCTAACGGCTGATTTTATGCTTCGTTTGCAGTATAGATCCAATAAAATTCAAATTTACAACCCGCATAACCATCAATGAAATGATTTTATTTTTAAAATTAGGAAGTCTATTAAAATAAAACACTTATATTTTTATCAATTTATAATAAATAATCGTTGATATATTTATAGCCATTATTTTTTAATATTAAATTTGCTAACATAAAAGTATTTAATCTCCTACGCATCCCAAGAAATCATAAAGTTGTCCCAAAGTTTAAATTCCCAAACATCAATTCATTTCATCGCTTAATAGATACAGATGGTTAAATTATTAAAATATGTAAAAAAAATTGAGAAAAATAAATTAACTTGGCCTCAATATTATTAAATAAATCCAGGCGACACAAATGTAATTTGCAAACATCGCCATACATCAATTCATTTACGCATAAACACAGATAGTTAAATTATTAAAATATATAAAAAATCTGAGAATAATAAATTAAGTTTGTCTCAATATTATTAAATAAATCCAGGTGGAAAGACCGACGGTCGATGGCAAAGTTTGCAGAATATTCATAACTTGCGATTTTCTTTTCTGTATAATTATATATGTAATGTCTATGTATATAAACATAATCTTTATTGACATAGAATATCTACATAAATTATTTCAATATACATTGTAAAGTTCTGCCAATTGACTATAGACCACTTAATGCCTTCGTAATTGTTCTGTAAATACGGATTAGTTCTCCCTTTGCAAGCAATCAGCAATTTTATAATAAAGTAGGCGTAACATTTTTCCAATTTTAAATTTGTTAAATTAGTTTAAACTAGGTTGATAAACGTGGTCTAAAACTTAATAAAAGTTTTGATTTAATTTAAAATTGATCGGTGAACGGATCAGGGACAAGAACTACTGGTGGAAGACTGACAGACCATGATAATTTAAATATATCTTAAATTTCAATGATTAAATATTGTTTTTATGTAACAATACTCCATATTAATAGAGCTTAACATAATTGATTAATTATTTATATTATATACGTTTTTAATACTTGTTTATATTTCTTTGAAATAAATTAATATAATAAGCATTGGTCGATAGACAATTTTTGAATAATATTTTTTATTTGCCATATAAAAGTAAAGTATAAGCATAGATCGAAGTATCAAATACATTTTTTTTCATTAGGAAAAAATTAAATACAAAACAAAAAGTCTGGTCAATATGTACATGAATTAAATTCATTCTTTATCATATTAATGATGAGCAATTACAATGACCTCCAAGTTATAAAAATAACAATAAAAAATAACATAATATACTGGAATAAAACAGGGCAAAAAATACTTCTGATCGATAGCCCAGACAAACTAACACCTACATGTATTGTATTTATTTATTTTACATTTTTTGTATTTTCTGTATAGTCTGAATAAAGATGTGATTTGAGATTAAATGAGCCATCAACAAGGGGGATTTCCTATTTAATAACCAACATGAAATCAAAAACACTGATATTATCATCGACGCCGGATTATCCTTCAATTAGTATCCATAGATTTGTATATATATTGTGACATTTGTCAAATTCAAACTAGTTTTATCGTAACCGAACGAAACTCGTGTCGGGCAACTGACTTAACAATTATTTAATTTTTGTGTAATATACTTTTTGTTATTTTCTTGTAAATATAATTGTTAATAAATTTGTATATACATATATATATAGTCAACGCTGAAAGACCTCCGGTTGATAGCCGATTCATATTTCAATTCAGCTTATAATTTTGTAAATGATTATGCGTATGTTTATTTACATGAATAAAGATATTTAGTTAATTATTTAAACAGTCTTTCAAATATACTGCTTTGCTTTTTATTCAGTAAATATCCGCATTTTTTATTGTATAAAACTGGATTTTCATTTTTTCATAAAACATTGTTTTTTTAAGGGTAGCAACGGGCATTAATCATTAAGAAGAAGAAAACATTTTTTTAGATATGTTTCGATAATGGAAACACGAAAAAGTGCGCAATTTTTAAATTGAGTAAAAACTGGAGTTTCATGCTTCATAAAGTATTGTTGTTTTTATTAAGAATCTATTAGCAAAGGTCATTAAAATCAAATCAATAATAATAATCAAAAATAATAAGAAGGAAACATTTTTTCAGATATGTATCGATAGATCACGAAAAAGTGCGTATTTTTTTTAATTGTGTTAACTGAAGTTTCATTTCTTCATAAAACATTGTTTTTTTAAGGGTCTATTAGCAAAGGCCATTAATTAATACGAAGAAGAAAAACATTTTTTTTACATTATCTCAATGTTTATGTTTATCTGAAAGAAAGACCGATGGTCATTTTCTGAGGCTTAACTAGTTGTAAATGACTGTAATGATGTAAATATTATGATGTAATTTAATCAACTCTCAGAAATACAGTTTTCAGATCTATATAGGTATATGTTTATCTTAAATATATATGATTTAAAAATTATTTAATTAAACAAAATTTAAATAAAAATATGATGTTTTCCTTAGTTTTTCATTTATATTAACATTAAAATTGATCAATTCATTGTGCAATTTCGCATTAATTGAAATTCTAATTTATTGCTGCATTTAGTTAACTTTTGATAATCATAAAATTTCATTTTATTTAAAAAGCAGTGAATACTAAATATTTAAAAAAATATAGTTATACAACTGTAAAAGGATTTTTTTTAAGTTTCACGCATATGATGATATTCATAAAAAAAGTTGATTCATTTTTTTTACAGCTTCAACTTGTAATACACCGCCTGTTCATTCTCAAACGAAATTTTTCATAGGAAATTAGCATGAAGTTTTTGATGATTACTGCTTAACACTTTATTTTACGGAAACATAATAGTATGAATAGAAAGATGCAATCATAAGAATTGACAACACCAATCGAGCCTATTCTGTAAGAGAAATGTTAAGTTTAACGTGTGCGTTATTTTTTATCCTCCTAGTCTAAGCAATTTATGTAAGAAATATTTATCTTAGAATGTGAAATTAATAAATAACGTACACGTTAAATTTCCCGTTCGGAATAGCTCCAAATGACAAATTACAAATTTGAGTTTTTATTGTAAAACATTAATTTAAAACTTGATAATTTTTTAATATTGCGAAGGTTTATTTACAAAAAAACCCTACACCACCATTATGGTAGATGGGGATTTTAGATATATATATTTACAAAAAAAGAATTATTATACTAACGAAAAAAATAGTATGATAAAAACATAACACGTTTTTATCATACTATTTTTTGTTAAAAGTGACGAATGCTGTTTTATTTGATTTCAAATCGATTAATTTAAAATGTTATATATTATTATATAAATATTCTACCAAAACAGTAACAAAGTTGTTTAATAATGTTAAAAGTTTATAAGATTTGACTGCAACAAGACTGTATGAAAAATGTTTGGGTTAGAAGTTAAAATATTTCAATATAATTAACTTCTAGAAGTAGTACTGTAAATCATCAGATCTACAATTTTTGCAGCCTATAACTTCTTTCGCCCAAATAAATATTATTTTTGAGAGAAGAAATAGATCTGAATGTTTTAAATAAGATAGAGAAATACTTATGCTTCAAATATCTTTATAATTAAATACGCAATTAAATTTCATAACGATGTTCGGTAATTAAGCTATTGGCCAATGGTCTTTCTGCCTACACACAATTCCACTCTTAAAGTCGAGCATAGTATATTCAAACAGTCTTCTAATTGAATACCCATTATCGAACACCAGTATCAAATACACACTGATGTTCGATAATTAGCTCTTACCCGAAGGTATTTCTGTTTGTGTACAGAAACAAAAACTTTTGGTCAATATTGGGCAAAGGCATTTCTGCCTGTATGCAATGTTTTATACCGGGTGTCCATTCTTAAACTTGAACATAGGATATTCAAACATCTCTCTAATTGAATACCTATTATCGCACATCAGTGTGAAATAAACACTAATGTTTGATAATTAGCGATTACTCGAAGGTGTTTCTGTTCGATATAACATTGTGTACAAGCAGAAATACTTTTGGTTAATAGCCAATTAACGAACAGCAGTGTGATATCAGTTATCAAATCATAAGTATATTTGTTGTTAAATATATATTGTGTAATATTTGGTAATAGAGATATTTATATACCAAGCGTTGATGCAACCAGGTTGTATAAAACAGTTATTGTTTGCTAATATTAATTTATTTTAAGCAAAAACAAGAGAGTTTAAATTTGTCTATAATTTAAAAACACAATGAAAAATGGTATTTTTTGAAAACCATTTTATTTTAGAAAAAAAAAATTGGTATCTAGTTTAGTTAAATTTTTAAGAGTTGAGTTTAACGATCTGTTAATCTATGGTCATTAATTTTGAACTTGAACTTGTTTTCGCGAAAAAAAATATGTTTTTTATAAATATAAGTACTTATAAAAAACATCAAATAGCTTATTTATTCATTCATTCGATGAGAAAGAAAATTGTATGATGAAATTTAGTTTGTATAAAATTGGGCGATTTGAGTGTAAAGAGCTATTAATCTATGGTCGTTAATTTTTTGTAATACTTTAACAGGTTTAAGTACTTTTACAATATGCAAAATCGCAGAATGCTGTTATATTTTTTCGAGAGTGGATTTTGCAAATAGCTTTGAAAGTAAATGGAAGAAATTATGAGCAAATATTATTCGTCTTCATTTCGCAATATTAAACATTTACAATTATTAAAAGCGAATATAAATAATAATAAAACCATTGAAAATTTATGGCTAATACATATGTATAAGTAGAGAAAAAAAAATAAAAGTTGTTGAAATAACATTTATTCCTTATGTTAAACTTCTAAATTATACATAATAATAATCTTTCACACGCGACACCATATGGTAAAAGGGATTACTGATTATATATATAATCTTTCACTTATCTTTATTTTGAAAATTTAAATTTAAAGGTAAATTTATCTTTATTTTAAACGAGATTGTATCTTTGTGGTTCTGCATTTATTTCGCCTATAAACTTATAATTATTTTTCTTTTAATCTTATTAATATTAATTGATATAACAATATTTTATTGAATTATCATATAAAAACTTTATACATTTTAATATTTATACACATTAATCTGTTTGTCTGAGTAGGCCTGTGATTTTTCAGCACAGATATACATTTTTTATTCATTTTCAGGCTTCTCTATTCTAACACCAGTGAGGCTATTAAAGGGATTTAAATGATTATGTATGTGTTCGAACTTCTTTATACAATAGAATGTGCATATTATATGTACAATTGATAACATACGTTAGATACATGTAAATTCTATTGCACAAAAGAAGAAGTTCGTACATAAAAAATAAAATAAAAAATATGTATAATTATAAAAAATATGTAATTAAATTATTAAATTTTATTTATAATTTATACTTTTTGTAAATATAAGACTAATGTCACAAAATTATTAAAATTGCATGAATTCAAATTAATTTTGCGAACATTATAAATGATTGCTGCTTAGCACCCAATATGTTCTGCATTAGTGCGTTCCAAATGAGTAATTGTTGCATTTACATATTTCTGATTTTATCATAAATGATGTTCTTTTACATGATTTGATTGTTTTATGGAGTTTGATTTGTATGAGTTTTCCGTTATGGTTAGCCATGTATGCCTAAAAGACATCATCAGGGCTATTATTAGTATTGTCCTAAATGATGCTTCTTGCGACGGATACAAATGAGACCAACAAAATGATTAACGATGCGTTAAATTTCAGGAAAAAAATGAATAAATGGTGTTTAAAACTAGCACTTACCTATTAGATAAATGATTTAGAAGAAGTTAGAGATGTTATTTGTTATTCACAGCACAACACAGATCACATAAAAACATTGTCTTGTAAAGTTCCTCAGAAGTAATCTACGATGTGAAGAGTGCTGACAAGAGTTTATAGGTGTTTGCTCAAAGGGCCAACTTTATCCGGATATAAAGCATTGAGCATCCGCGGAGTCTGCGATGGTGTGATGAACTTTGCCCTGCAAGCAATCCCCTCTAGTACCCCGTATCTCTCTAGATTCAGCAAAAGCGCAAATTACCAACGGATTTGGTAACGGAAGAGGAGCCTTGCCTGGAGGTGAGCAGAGTATTTCCGTAATTATCTGGGATCGTTCCGATGTCACAGGGCAACATGGCTTGAACACGAGGATACGCCAATCGTGTGATGTGCCCATTTAGAACAGCGATGCCCTCAGCCAATAAGGGACGTGGATCGGAGGCCCGATTTAGCAGTTAGCTGCTAAAGGGAGGAGCACTATTCCCCCAGGGAGCTCTGCAGCTGCTCGCTTCTCGCCTCCCGCTTACCGTTTTCCGTCCTCTTTGACTGTGCGCTTGCCCCGCTGGATGCCACTTCTTCACCTGGCACTGCCACCGCCACTGCCACTACTCTCTTTGCTCTCATGCCATATCATTGCTCTCTCTGCGTTCAACCCTTTACTATATCTACGATTATTCCAAACGGCCACCACCCTATATAATTTACCTTTGGTCACTTCCAGTAATTCTATTTGCTACTTACCTATCCATACTATGTGGCTCCACGGCTATTCCTTCATTGTCCATCTCGCCTGAACTATAACAACTAAATCTGAACATCAGTTTGCATACAGGACATGAATATTAAATTAACGATTCCATTTAATTAAAATAACATTTTTTTCTTAATTATCTGATGGTATGTCATTATAAATCAATACTCATGGAACTGTTTTAATAATAATAATAATCTTTATTTAAAATACCATTTAGTTACATGCATTTTTACACAAAAGATAATAATCAATAGGAATCTAATGGCGAAGTTTAGTCTTTGGCTGGGTCGCCGCGACTGTTTTTCAATTTAACCATTGAAAACATAAGTAATAAATAAATATCAAACAAGCGCAGAAGTTTGTTTCAGGGCGTTTTATATATCAATAATTTAACTATTTAATAATTAAATCGGCACTATTGAAACACAAAAATATACATCTATCTATCTTTAAGATGTTTGGCATAATGTTCACGGAAAGTTAAGACACATTTCGATTTGCATTCTAGCTGTACCTTATTGTACATTTTAGAAATTTGGATTGAGAATGATCTTTCTGCAAAAACAGATTTATGTTGAGGTGGAGTTAGTAATCCCCTAAAGCGTACATTAAGTGTATGAACGTCAGAGCGGAATTTAATTTTGTGGTAAAGATAAGGTGGAGTCTTGTCTTTAATTATTTTGTGACAAAAAGTGGCAAAATGAAGTTAACGGCGATCACTTATTTTAAGCCAACCTAAGTCCTGAAGCTTATGAATTTAAATGATTTTTAATTTTATTTTTAATATAACAATTTTATATCAATTAATTAAAGCTCATAACACAAGGCGTTATTCTTTAATTTTATAAAACATTCAATACTGATTGTTCAATGCTGCATCTGAAATTAAAGAAAAACATTGAAATAAAAAAAATCCATTTGAATGTAACAATAACTAGGGAACACATCACAAAAAAAATATAAAAATACGATACATGATTCCTTCTATTTCATATGTAATGAACAAAAAGCTTATTATACGTGAAATAAAAGCTCTCATCATATAAAAAAAGAACTGTCGTTATTGTCTTATAATGTATCATATTTTTATGTAAAAAAATCTAGCTGACCTAACACAAACAAATATATAAATAATAAATATACGATACGTTATGGTTTCATTGCACATCAATTTTATGCATAACGAATAAAAAGCTCATTTTTCTCAATTAGTTATGGAAATATTAATTTAAGTTTTTAATCGCACATCTTATAGAATTGATTTAATTGTTTACCAAAAATAATCAATAATTTCGTATTTTATTATTGAAATAATTGATTTTACCCATCACTAGTCTAAACCAAATACTTAACTTAAGAGATACTTAGAGATAAGATACTTCCAAAAAATATTTTAATTAAGTAAAAAACACACACTTTTAACAGAATTATATAGTTAGTAATTATAGTTAGAACAATTTAAATCTGTCATTATTATAGGCGTAACCAAGGGTTACCAACCAAACCACCCCCACACATTGCGAAATTTTTATGGTCTAAAACAATAGCTTAATTATATATACATCTAGTATAGTTACGAATCTCTGGTCATTACCAACTTTTAGTTTAATAAATTTTTGAAACTATAGTCACTAAATATAAAATTCTATTATGTATAGTTAAAATAGTATTATTTTTTTATTTTTTTTAAATTTAATCATACACTAGTAGAAACCTCAGCCATAAATAACATTTATGTTTAATATATATATATATATATATATATATATATAATCGATGTCCCCTTTTACCAATTGGTGTCGGGGTTATGTTTAATTAAATTTTTAAATTTATTTTATTTTTACTCTAGGTAATGCAGATTCGAAAAAATAACGTATATTTTTCGAAAAAGTGTTGGTAAATACGTTAAGTTTTCTTAATTAATAACTTATTTAGTTCTTAATTCACTAACTATATGTATCATACATTTCATGTACGAAAATACAAGTTTGTCAATATTTTTGTTAATAATGTAATAATGTTACATATAGTTTTAAAAATATAAAAAAAGTGTAGTAAAGAGTAAAATTATTTATTAACTCATTACTCTTACTGAATATTTGTTGTTGATAAAAATTAAGAAAAAGTTGAAAAATTGCTACAATTTTGAAAAGCCATTCCAACCGTTATTAAAGCACTCAGTTCCGCCTCGTGTGTAACTTTCACACTTGTGCGTAAAGTTTCACTTTCCACACTAAATAATAAACAAAATAAAAAATATTCAAAAGGTCAAACGTAATGTTTCACATTCCACACTAATTGTATAATTGCAATATTCAAAAAGTCAAACAATTCAAGCTGGTAAAATAAATAATAAATAAAATAAAATAAAAATTATACAAAAGGTCAAACGTAATGTTTCACTTTCCACGCTAATTGTGTAATTGGAATATCAAAAAAATCAAACAATTCGATATATTGCAAATATTTTTAGTCACTATTATCACTTTGTGTCCGTAATATGTACTGAATTAGCATATAAATTCTACAAACTCTTGTGTTGGGCAAAATAGAGTAATTTTAATAATCTGTAAATGAGTAATTCTAAATAGCTTAATTTAGTAAATAACAATAAATTTCATTACATTAATAAATTGGGAAAAGTTTTTGAGTAACAGAATAATAAAAATAGTATATGCATAATTAGTAACAATAAATACGATAGAAAAAATCGACATTGTCCATCACTACAGAATACTGAATACTTAAAATCATTAGAAATAATATTTATTTCTTACGAGATATGCCCAAATTTTTTGGATTATTTGTTTAAATAATGAAATAAATAAATTCAATTAAAATTATTTTCTGGAAAAATGATTAGTATTTTTAACTACGCAACATTTGCTATAAGCATTTTATGCCCTATATGTAAGCAAATCCCGAAACAACGTAAGGATTTGTTTTGGATATATGAATTTCTCAAAGAATTCTAAATATTTTTTATGTATAACATCCTATACCTATATTCAATTATCAAATACATATATACCGGAAAGTAGTTTTTTTTTCACTTTCCGGCAAATATCTCGCTGTGCACTTGCTATTGCACGGCGTAACATTTTGTTTCTCGCAAATCAAAAAACCTTGCATTGCGCAATCATTTATCGTATTTATCGTATATTCCAGAGGAATATTTGCACGGAAAGTAGTTGTTTGTGTTAACATTTATTTAAATTCCAATGCAAATCAAAGTTGCAGTGGCTAAAGAAAAAAATAATTTATATTAATAATTTTCAAAATTATTGTCCTATTTAGTTATGAACAAAAGTAAATAAAAAATATATTAAAATTTATTTATTTAAATTCAAATATATTGTTAGGTCGGTCGTGAAACTGATAAACCAAAAATTACACTTCGCAAACACACATTTTAAAATTGTTCATTTGAAAAGAAAACCCGAGCAAAAACGCAAACACGAGCTTCGGTACAGTTCAAAACGTGTTTTCTTGTTACGTGTGTAACAAGCAAATAAAAAGTTTACCAGAAGTATGTTGCAACTTCGGAACAATACACCCTAAACGTCCGGTTTATCCTGGGGCGGTACCTATTAAAAGTACTTAATAGAAGATTACCGAAAGTGAAATCCGCCCTTTCAATGCAATTTCTTCTCGGCTACCGAATGTAGCGGAATGCTGAGCTGTCAATGAGAGGATTGAGACTCTGAGAGGTACGGGGCTTTAAACGTCCTTTATAATGTTATAAAAGAGTTCCTGAGTTGTGAACAGAAATTTTTCAACGATGTTATTATTTTTTATATATGATAGTCATAATTGTGGTGAAATATAAATTTTGATGTAATAGCGAATTATTTCTTAAATTGAAATAAAATAATTTGAAAATAATTAATAAATTGTTTCCTCTTTAGCTACTGCGTCTTTTTGTTAACGTTACTTAATTACTTTAAAAAAATCCATTAAAACAATTACTTCTGGGGCAAATACCCAGCCAGACATTGAATTACATAATGGACACTTGCCGTTGCATATCAATAACATATTGCATCATGCAACAATTTTTGATTCAAGAATATTTAATGTCTGCAGACACGAGTTTCAGGATCTATCCCTCGTCACCATAACTCTACCATACATAATTTAAAAATGTTAAATTGAATTAAATCAAATTTTTCTGTAGACATTTTAATGTTGTAAATGTTTGATTTTTATGTAATCAATTAATTTTATTATAACTACTGATACTACTTTTCTTAGTTTTTAAGTACAGTACACAGAATAAATTTTAGTTACACAAATTTATTCTATGTATTTTATCTTAAAAATTACATCGAATCATCATTACTGTAAAAATATTCCTAAACCTTAATTTTACTAAAATTAATAAAAATATAATCCTAATAATTACAAATATTTATAAATTAAATAAAAAGAATTTGAAAATAATTAATAAATTATTTCCTGTTAAGCTACTGTGACAATTTGACTTATGTTACATAAGTACCATAACAAATGTCTAATAATAGACATTTGCTGTTGCATAACAATAACATATTGTATAATGCAACAATTTTTGAATCAAAAATATGTAATGCAAAAAACTATTTTTTTATAAATTAAAATAAAAGTTACGTAATATAAGGCTATCTGCAGACACTTGTTTCGGAATTTCATCCCTCATCAGTACAGCTGTGCCTTGCGTAATTTCAAAGTTGTTAAATAAATTGATTAAAATGAATTAAAACGCATCGTCTCCTCTGAGATTCCCGTTGGAAGTGATCGTTAGAGGATGTCTTTTGGACGGGCGGTCGCGCGAATATCATGCGCGATATCGATAAATTGTTTTGTGCAAAAAAATCTTTTCGACTCGGATTTTAATAAAGCCTCCCTGGCTATTAATAATAATAGAAATGGGGGATTTATTTATTCACTTGATCACAGTTATTTAAATAAATTAAATAAAAAGAATTTGAAAATAATGTAATATTAGTCAAATTGTTACAGTAGCTAAAGAGGAAATGATTTATTAATTATTTTCATATTCTTTTTATTTAATTTATTTGAATAACTGTGATCAAGTGAATAAATCCCTTTTTTTCTATTACAAATATTTAATTAAACAAACAAACCTATTGTCGCCTCACGTGAACGTGGATATAATCTACATATGTAATTAATTAAAATTATATATGAAATCATAAAGTGGAAGCCAGTTGACAGTTTAGGATAATGACGTCTGCAGTCATTTGTTGTATGTGCGCTATATGCCGCTTCAAGTACACTTGTGAAACCTTTGCACTCGCCGCCAATATAATTGGACGTCGCTACTGCATCAAGATTTCGATTTGAACTATTTCGTCAATATTCTTTCGTAATAAAATATGAAAAACAACAATCTCAGCTTTATATAAAGGGAATTATATGCCCGTGTGCATGCTGGGCAGTTATTTAATTAGCCCAAAATTAATTTAATAACTGTCTCGAGTGGATCAATGGGCCTTAAATTTAACATGAAGAACGCTTCCTGTCATATTGATTAGTATAACGGAAGCTATTTTTGATTGCATTTTATATTGTATGCGCGGGAAAAAATATTTTAGAAAAATTATAAATCTATATATTACATCGTTTGTTCTGTTATTTTCTCTTATGTTATATATATTTAAATCTTTACTGCAAGATATTGTAAGGGTAATAAAAATATAAATATCTGTATTGAGAACATAACACATGTCACAGTACTACATCTTTATAAATCAATTCAGCTTGTTAAAAATATTTTATTTAATACTTTAATTAAATCTCCACTTCACTGTATAGCTTTTACTTTCCACTAAACCGCAAAAAGTCATGATACTCATCATATAATTTAAAGGTTACACAAAACTTGTACAGCTTTTGAAAAATATATTAATTGTAATGATTTTTTGTAGTCTAGTAGAAAGAGATATCTATACGCTAATGTGAAAATAATAGTCGATAAAAAAGCCAGTCTCTAAGATTCAATAATATGAATATACATTTTTATTAGGCAAATAAAAAATAACAACAAAAATACAAAAAAATATAGCTAATTATTGCATATTACGCCAGTTTATAGAAAAGAAAATTGGAAAATATAATGAACTTAGTAGGAAATGAATGTGAATTAATAAAACACTTTAGCTTTGTTTGTACAACTTATATTTTATTTAATGATTATAGTTTGGACATTAGCATATTATTATCAAACTGAAAGTCGAAACTACAGTTACTAATTCAAATAAAAGTTGTATAAACAAATTTAAATAGTTTTAATAATACCTAATAGACCATGTACAACCAAGTGGAAGCCTTAATAATTAAGTTTATAAATTTTAAGTTATTTGAATGTAGAATTTAGTGAACTCGACACCCAATACGGGTAAAAGAGGATAAGATTAAGAAAGAAAGAAAGAATTTAGTGAAATTCCTGAAAATTTCTTTACGTGCATTTTTGTTACCAAAGATTGAAATAAGACATTTACAACCTAATTTTCAATGTTTTTTTTTTTTTAGAAAAACTAATTCATGAAGTTTAATTTTTCTGACAAAATGTTTCCATGTTTTAAGATTGCTTTAATATTGTTCACTGACTAGGACATCAATTCCACAAGAAATTATAATTGCCATTAACTATAGTTTAGGATGTTTCGAAAAAAAATCGAATGAGCTGGCGAGTCCATTCGCTATTCAAAAAAAACTTTATTGAGTGCTTAAAAGTGTAAATTTTAGCCCCTTGCCGGTGAAAAATTACCTAGAATAAGATATTTTCTGCCCAGAAGAATACAAAATAAGAAAAATTCTCTATCAACTGAACCACACCCTTAAATATTGCATAATATTGATTAAACTACAAAATAACTATCGATCTGCTTTTGGAATCGTAGTGTAAAAAATACCTCTCTAGTAACCTAACTTTTTCCGTTTGATAAATAACCGAAACCACAGTTTCAAGTTTATTCTGTCTCATTGAATTAACCGAAGATTAAACCATGCTCCAATGTATGGGATACATATTTGGAGATGGAGTTTGAATATACATGTTTAACGCTTTAGTTATTTACTAATTCTTAATTTAACAATTGTAAAAGTGGTCAATATAATTCAAAGAAACTTGACTTTAAGAAACAATAAATGTGTATAAAAGACGCTGAAATTCATATGGTTGTGATGGGGTTGTAGTATGTATCATGTACAATATTTAACAATATTTTACAGTCAGGAACATAATTAAGTATTTAAGCAACAGTTTTTTTATTTATTTTTTTAGATTTTTAAATATGAGTCAAATTGGAACACTTTTTATGTTTAACTTTTTATGGTTATGAGCTATGTCAAGTACACATTATTGATTATATTTTGTAGTAACGCGATTCAAGTAGTTTAATTAACTCTGCGGTAGATTTATATGTACCGGGTTATTCACGGTATACGAAAGTATTGGGGCCAAAGTACACCACTTTTTAAAATTTTGATTTCAGGGGTGTATAGGTGCCTATAAAATTATTTTCATATTATACAGGGTGTCCTATATACCATAAAAGTATCAAAGTTGTGTTTTTTTTTTAACATCCTGTATATTATTATATTTTTAGATTCTAACATTTCCTACAAGATTGGACTATTACATGTAAGGTGTGCCATTTAAAATAAGCGCTACTTATCTTTGCTTCATATCATTATCTACGTTATATAACGTTATTGTCGAAGTCCGTTTTATTTGATGAAATTAAGTTTTAATATTTTTTCAGATTTTTTAAAATTTAGTCAAATTTGAGCAAAAATATCTGAAATTCAGATAACTGTGTAGGGGTTATGGGGTGTATAAATTATAAATTATTCACTTTATTTTGCAATCAAGCGATACAAGTGGTTAAATTAACCTTACATAATTTATTATTATTATTTTTAGAATATTTAAATTTAAAAATAATTTTAACACTTTTACGAAAACAGCTCAAATTCATATGGTTGTGGAGGAGTTTTGAGCTATCTCCGGTACAAATTATTGGCTTTATTTTGCAATTCGGAGTCTAGTTGAAGGATTCAAATAATTAAATTAAAGTAGCAACAGCTTTTTCATTTTTTTTTAGATTTTTTTTTTAATTTGAACCAATTTTAATCAACATGTTAATAGTACAAAATATTCAATTTGTGTTGTAGTCAGAAGTATAATTAAACGATTCAAGTTATAAAATTAAACCCCCAACAGTTTTTTTTTTTAGAACTTTGAATTTAAACCAAATCCGATTATTTTTCCGAAAAATAGCTGCAGTTCAAACCTGAATCTGTATCAAGACCTTACAGCACCCCCAATGTAAAGACATTGCATATAAATGACATCCTGCTGTTACATGCATTATTACAGCATTAACCCACATGCTCAATCTACAGATACGTTCTATTTCAAAACGGTGTTTGTAGACTAAAGTGTTTTGAACACCGTTCTAACATGTCAGGATAAATTCTTCAGTTTCATAAGTTAGCTGACTTTAGGAAACTAAATGTCATTTATATCACGCTGATTGACATGTTTGTATAACTAAAAAATTGTGGCAGATCGCAAATACCATATGTCTACAACTGTCAATCAATCGCAATTGGTCTCAGTTCTACAACTCTTAACCAATCAGCATCAAACGAACTGACATTTAGCTTTTTAATTTCAACTGACCTCAAATGTGAGATGGAAGGATTTAAGCATTTCTATGCACTTTCCTGACATTTTGTTTATTTTATGTAATGTGATTTTATGTAGATTATTTTTTACCTCTGGTAATCCAAGACCTGTCGCATTGAACAAAAATGCACCTTCTAATTCATGGGTGACAATCAGGTGGTAGGGTCCCGAGAACTGAGGACAGGTGCTGCAATTTCGTATCTCGAGGGGGCTAGTTTAGCTGTAAAAATGATTTTAGGTGTAATCTTAGGCTAATATTCAAGAACTTCCTAGATTTTCTATCAAGCGCTTTCAACTCATCAATATTCCACTTACGAACGCTGAAACTATATAAGATGATAGAAACAGCAAGCAAGTTCCTAGTCGCGACATTGTTATTTCCGGAAAGTTGTGATTTTCAGATTTTCCTTAGTCCTGCTACGTACTTGCTGCGAAGTGTCTCCTCGATATCAGATGCACATTGAATGTTGAGCAATTCCTAGGTATTTGTAGAAGTCTTCGGAATCAAGAAGAGAAATTTCATCGACCAATTGAACGCCTCCGCCTACACCCTCCTCTCGTTGGATATACTGAAACGCATACTTCTCTAAGCCAAAAGCCATGTCAACTGCCTTACTGTTCTCTAACATAATATTTGAGCCGATCTGCAGTTCTGTTTGGTTTCATGTTTCAGGTCATCCATGTAATAAATAGGTGACTTTATTATTACGGCGGCTGTACTTTAAGCGAGATACCTCAAAGCACAGGGTTTTCATAAAGAAAGGAATATATTTCAACGTATTAATATTTTTAACAAATTAAACTAAAAACAAAAAGTAAAAGAAAAAAATGATTAAATAACGTGATTTCTTATGTCTACCATTCGTTATCCCAAATGTTCAATATGACCTCCAATTTGTTGTTGCAAAAAACATTTGTCCATAAAACAGATAACCATTAGAGTTCTATTTCCATCTGAGCCAATATTTTAAAAAGTCATACCTGATGGCAAAATCTGACATCTTTAATTTTATAGTGTAACGAAAGTGAAAGATGAAACTGAAAACATCACCCTAAAATGTTCGACAGAGCGCGCGACGGTAAACGCGGCGTCATCGAAAGTTCCGGAAAGTTCGAGAAACAAGCACGCTATATAAGCAAGCGCTAGTGGCGCTGCAGACAGTCAGTTCAAGGCAGTCTATCATGAACGTCCGAGTGTTCAACATCTCGTTGTAAATAAATAGTGACAGTATATTGTAAATAAATGTGTCAAGTGTACTGTAAATAAATAAATAGACATTGTTTTACTTATTTCCTAGTCTGATTAAACCCGATTTCGTAACAACTGGTGTCAGAAGTGGGATTACTTGGAATAAATAAATTAAATAGTGTGCAGTACAGTGACTAATAATAATAAAAATAATTATGACGACCATCGATAAACTCAAAGTGTCCGAGTTTAAAAAACAATTAGAGGATCGGGATCTGGATACAATGGGCAGGAAGGAGGAGCTCAAGAACCGATTGCGACAATTTTTAATTAATAATGGCGACGACCCTGACATGTATGTATTCGAAAGTGACTTTGAGAGGTCAGGTAGAAACCTCGAAAATAAATTGAGCGAACAAAAAGCTGAGCTTGTAGAACAATCTAGAAGCCTGGAGAATAAATTAAGCGAATAAAAAGCTGAGCTTGTAGAAAATTCTAGAAGCCTCGAAAATAAATTGAACGAACAATCCATAAGCCTTCAGAATACATTGAGAGAAAAGCTCGTAGAAAATTTTAGAAGCCTCGAGAACAAATTAAGCGAAAAGCTACTAAAAAATTCCAATAAATTACAAAATGAGTTTCTAGAAACTACCTTTCAACAATATAGAAGCCTCGAGATCAAATAGAGCGAACAGAAAGACGAACTTCTAGAAACTACTTTTCAACAATGTAAAAATCTCAAAAGTAAATTGAGAGCTCAGTTCATTGAACACAATAGAGGAATGGAGTATAAGTTAAAGATCTTAGAAGAAAAAGTCACAAAAGCTGATAATCACTCGGAAGATGGTGCTTCGGATTTATTCCAATTGAACCGATTGATGGAAGAATTACAATATGGTGTTGAGCACACTCCCGAAAAGAAGTTTCCGGCTGCGTCTTTTAATCATGAACCAAATGTGACATTAACAACCAGTGTGGGATAAAATAAATCACATGTGAAGCCGCCCACATTTGACGGAACTATATCATGGGAAAACTATCGGAAACAATTTGAAGCTGCTGCCAAGAGTAATGGGTGGTCTACGGAGGAGAAAGCTATCGCATTAACTATGGCTTTAAGAGGAAATGCCATTGATAACTTACAAACCCTCCCAGAGAGTGAATTAACAAATTACTCAAAGCTCTTGCAATTGAACTGCGATACGGACACGCACACCTTGAAGAAGTTTACCGATCGCAGCTTAAATGTAGGAATCAGAAATCGATGGAGACACTCCAAAAGTTTCAGATGGACATCACACGACTGCTGACGTATTCCTACCCTACCTGAAGAGTTCTTAGACAAATTGGGAGTACAAGCATTCATAGAAGGAATACGGGATCAAATGTCCAACAGTTCTTTCGGTTATCCAGTCCGAAAACCATGATGGATGCTCTAGTAAACGCATTAGAGATTGAGACTACTAAAGAGGCTTCTAGAGCACAAGTATGCATACGAGAAAAGGAGGCCGAAGAAATGATTAATCGCACTTCTTCAACCAAGAAGAAAGTTATGAAATGTTGTCACTGCGGAGGAGGTGAGGTTTGTAGGGCGCTTCGACGGCAAAGGTCATTCGCGCCACTGCGGAGGAATAGGCCACGTAAGAAGCAAGTGCAAGAAATATTTGCAGAAAGTGGTAGTAGAGGAACAGGAAAAACTAAAGAGAGTTAGTGTGTGGAAGCGAACATCGACTCTGGATATACAAGCCCCAATGACAGCTAAGGTAGCTACGTTAAGGCAACCGTTGTCAAGTATGTGCGTTGACAAAATAAATAAATAAAAGGAGAAAGCTCACAAGATGTGAGCGATAGAATGAAGGACCGTCATGGCATTAAAGCAACAAAAGGAGGATATCATCGCATCAAGAAGTATCTGGAAAATCGATTGACGTCCATTTCAACCGATTGAGGTCTTATGAAATTATTGATGTAGACGAACAACAAGTATACCAAATTACTAAAGGGTATGCGAACCCGGACAGCTTTATGAATGAGTTGGCAGGAAATCGGTAGACCCGCAATGGCGTGACCAAGAAGGAAAATAGAGATCTATTAATAATGCCCGCTGACTTGGCACATTGTGTAAGAAGCTCTGTTTACATAAAAAAATCAGGATTTTATAAAATTAATAATGTTATCGCCCGATTTGCAACTTTATTTACCCGACCTATATTTGAGTTTTACCCACGATCCTGGGTAATCTAGTTGACTATATTTCTAGAAGAATGTTATTAAAATGGGCCTCGAGTTATCCATGCATATATGTGAAGGTTTTCCACCAGAAGCTAACTATTCCATTAGCCCCTGGGGAGACGAAGTTCTTCCTACCCTTTAAAGTACACTTCACGCTTTTGACTGTGATCTCTGACAGTTCTTCTTTCACAGGAAGTGCTTCGCAATGATCCTTAAAAAGAGGATGCCGTGGTGTTTTCTATTACGACTGATTCCTCATATAGGTGGTATTTCGAGAGTTTATATTTTTGGAGTGAGGGACGAAGGGTTTAAAAGGTATTAGAAGTTCTCAGTACCTACCTTCCTTTATTGACAAATTTCCATATTTCCCAGAGAGAAATTCTTAAGCTTACTTATCACTATTTTGAAGATTGGTGTTTCTCCAGATATAGTGGTGTCAATTACGCACTGAATCTGTCTTATTTTTTTATCTCTGAATTGTCACCTTCTGATCCAATTGCAAAATAATCTGCAGCTGTTTTTAATGTTGGTGCCTGTAGATGGTTTACGCACACTTAAGACCTTAACGACAGGACACTAAATTCCCGCAAGGTCGGCGTTTAGGAAAGAAATACAGCTAGAAGACTATTCATCATCTAGAGATGATGAGCGGTTGGTACTTTTTTGGCATCGAAGATGTTCAGACATTCACGAAATTTTTTAGAATTACCTGGAGCAAATTCTTTTCTGAGGTCTATGTCTATATTAATCTCCAATGGTATTGGTTGGAAGGCATTGAATTGTTATTAACTATTTCTAGGTGGATTGTTCAGTCATTTGGAGCGATAGCGGTATTATCAGTTCTATGGAGAATTCATGCAATCTAGTCATATAGCCTTTTCGTTTTGATTTACAGTAGTAAGTCAAGCTAATAAATCTGTCCTTAATTTAACAGTCTACACTTGATGTGTGTGGAGGTACCATCTTGATGGACGCCTCTCTAGGCGTACCTAAAGCTTGGGTTTGTTTGCCTTTGTATCACGAACCGTAATTTCAGCTGTGAGGAGAAGGTTGTCCTCGATGCGTTGAGTTCAACCTTCTCCTCCTACCAGTGGAATTTTTAGCACGGGAAAAAGGATGCCACCTTATTATTAATATTTCTAACGGCAATATTCAATGGCCATTATTGAAATTAAATTTTGCATTACCGCCTGAGCCCCATATTACCCGCTACCCATCACCTTTTCGGATTCCTTTCCATCATAACAATTATAGTTTTCACTGCTCCGTTTTTCGAGTTATACGAACTGCGAATCTGTGTCATAAGATTCATCCAAGCTTCGACCTTTTCTGTGACGAGTCGTCCAAATTTTTATCATCGGTTGGCAAAACAATGAATTGCCCTTATTGTAGATAGTAGCCTGGTTTCTCCTGTATTTATTCATACTTTTCACAGAAATACATATATATATATATATATATATATTAATTATTTTCTTCATTTTTCTTTTCTTTTATTCATTATTATTTTATCTAGTTTTAGTTTTTTAATATTATTGCAATTTTATCTTAGTTTATTATTATTATTACAGATTTAATCTTAGTTTAGTTTGCTGTCGTAAAAATGAATGATCCGTTTAATACAATAAATAAATAAATAATTTTTAAATATAAAACAACAATTGTATAAAATAATGGTTACTTCTAAAATAAATATATATATATCACATAAACACATTTTTTTGTGGATGAAAAAGAATCGAAATATACTTTCTTTGTAAAAAATACTATTTACAACTAGCAGGGGTTCTACTTCGACTTTGACTATTAGAATGAACTAAATATGGCAAACAGCACCACCATGCGAGTTCAGATAATTACTAACACCTGGGCACCGTCTGATTCTTCTTGTTGAGGTGAATAATTTTAGTAATTTGGGTTTTTGCTTTTCATAAACAGATGTCATGTTTCAAAAACGTTCTAAGCTATATGTAAGGATACTGAAATAATTCCAATTTTTTAACTTTTAGTTTCATATTAAGAAATAACAGTTTTACAGCAGATACACACACAAGTCTAAAAATTAAAATTATACAATGTAAACGATCCTTTTGTTTTTGAGATATGAAATATAGGGTTTTTGTTTAAAAAAAATATCGCTTTTTTTAAACAAAAACCCTATTTTTTATGCTGAATTTGGAAAGAGCATAAGATTCTATAAAAATATTGAAATTTATTATTAATATATCATATAACTTTTGCAGCAAAAATACACAAATAAAACTAAAAATTAAAATCTATGTAGACTTATTTTTTATTTTTAGTGCATATTTAAACATTAAAAAAGATCATTGAAGACGACGTATTTGTTAAAAATAAAATTGTTTAGAAAGAGTGAGTTAGGAATAAAATAAGTTGTTAACAGAAAGTTTATAATATATAATTTAAATATTAAAAAAACCATTAAAAAAGATGTATTTGTTAAAAATAATTTTATTTTTAACAAATATATATTCTAAAGAATAAGCAGTTAAGATATTTTACAATATATAATAGAGGACAAATTGCTTGCGAACCACTCAATTGAGTCGGTTTACTGATGTAAACCGTGAATTTTATATTTTCATCTTTACAATACTCTGTCTATCAGATACATGTACGTATTTTCAGAAATAGTCTCGATTGATTCTGTGAAATTCAAAAACGATATATCCGTAAAAGTTTTGATTTGAAAAGTTTCAAACTTAATAAATGCTTAGTGCTCTCAACAATATTCTCACACATGAATTTATTGAATATGGAATATGAAATAAAATATATTACAGAATGTAAAAGCGATATCATATCGTTTATTAAATTTGTATTTCAATATAAAAACAACAGACGGAAAGACCACTGATCGATAGCCAATTAATAGATATAAATTATACACTTGATTTTGTAATTTTTATTATTTATTTTGTATTTTTGTTGCTGTATATATCTGTTAATAAAGATTGCTATTGTTATTATAAAAACTTTAGTTGTTACACGTCACGAAATTTTAATAAATCCTTAAGACGAATTTGTTTCTTTTTTGGGTGGGGGGGGGATTGCTGTCCAAGGGGAAAATAGAAGGAACGAATTTGTTCTTATCATAAGAAATATTACTAAAAACAAAAAAATGTAATATAAAAATTCAATGGTTGAAGCTGTCACTTCATGAAACTGTATATTCACAAATTAATTAAAACACATTTTTTTATTTTAACAGTTGTTTATTGTAGAAACATTTGTACAACAAAAAAACAGTGGAACTAAAAAAAATTGTGTTTAATTTAATTTGTAAATGTAATGTATTTATGATGACAATAAAAATAATGAATATTTGTCTTTTTAGATGCGAAACGTACACTTTCGGCGAAGAAAACGTCTCTTTTCATATCTCTCCCCTGGGTGAAACGATGGCCTATGTTTATTATCATACCGAATGACTCCCTGTACTAGATGTAAATGCAAAAATAACGACGAGTTTGCATCAAAAGTTCCGACGTCTAAAGTACTTCACTCTTCAATCCCCCATGCATATACAAAAGAATTCAAATTTTTTCAAGCGAAATCCGACACGCTATTGATGTCGGAGCTTATGTGAATTTATTAAAGCATTAAGATCTGCGGAGGCGCGTTTAATCACTAGTTACGTGTGCAATCAAAGTAAATATTTATGTAAAATAATGCAACCCAGTCCATCTTTCCATTACGAAGTTAATAAGATTTAATAGTCCTTATTAAATTCGTGCCAGACAATCTGAGGACCTCAAACAAAAGATCAAAGCAATCAATACCAGACACACGACACGATTGCACTTCTTTTAAAGTGAAATAATTTACGGTGTAATTATATTTCAAGTTCTACATATATCATATAAATAAATAATAAAAACAAAACATTAATAAATTCAATTTCACAATGTTCCCAACCAAAATATTCTAAATTATTAACAAATAAAACACTTTCTGTTTTTAAGGATCAACAAAATTTATGGTTGAATATTTTTGGGAAATATATATAATATATAAAATAGTTTCGGTGATATTGTAGAGTAGGAGGATTTAACAGGTTTGAATTTTCTATAATTGAGACTGTGACCTCATTTTTACTTACTTGTAACTAAAACACTTTTATTTTCAAGTTTCACTAATATATGTTTTATGGTATAAAACACCATGTTGGCTTTTGGAAAAATAAAACACTTTTCGCTTTGAAGTTTCACAGTTTTATTTTAGCATTCTTTCTGCAATTGATCTATGAAACTTAAAAGCAAAAGTATTTTTATGATTGAGGCTGTTACTTAATGAAACACGATTTTTACTTGTTGATAAATAAAAAAAGCTTTTTATTTTCAAGTTTTGCCGCTTTTATTTGGCAGTATTTCCTATAATAAATCTGTGAAACTTAATAACAAATAATATTTTCAAGTTTTCAATTTTGCATTTGAGTTTCACAGATTTATTGTGGCAATAAATCTGTGAAACTCAAATGCAAAATGTTATTAATCAACAAGTAAAATTAATAAATGAAATAGAAATTAATTAATTATTAATCAATAATAAAGCAAAAATAATTTATTAATAATTAATTATGCAAACGAGCAGCAGAGGTACTAATTTTATTTAAATTAAATAAAAAGAATTTGAAAATAATGTATTATTTTTAAACTCTTCTTAATTTAAGTAAAATACCTGTGCTGCTACTTATTCTGTCTTCTGCATAATTAATTATTAATCAATTATTTTCCCTTTGTCATTGATTAATAATTAATTATTTTCAAATGCTCTTACTGCTTCTACCTTCTGCCTAACAACCCTTTGTTTCTCGTGTATCATTCAAGATTCTCACTCTCAAAAACTCTAATTTACGTTTACGGTTTAGAGGTATAACTAAAGTGGACAAAAACATAAATAGAACATAAACGTTTATAATTATTAGAATATGTATTAACTGTTTTTGTTAGTCAAGCAGAAAAATCTTAATTTAAATTTAAAAAAAGTTAATTATTAATGCACAAAATTAACTTTGGCTTAAAGTTTTTAATTAAAACGAAAATCTTAAGTTATAGTAAAATTAATATGTAATGAATGTGGAACTCTTTGAATGTGGAATTTAGATAAATCCTTGAACACGTTATTATTACACAAAAAAAACACGTAATAGGAAACTGAATAAAATGCAAAATAGCAAGTGTTTTAATTACAAAATTTCTATGATCCTTTTCTATCAAGTGTGCTGTAAAGATATAATTGATGCAAAATGACATATTTTCAACCACTTCCTGTAAATACCTAGGCATTACCTTTAACCAAAAACTTGAACTCAAACCCTACTCCATGATCTTTAAAGCAAAATTCAAGCAGAGGGCGGCGCATACCGATCGCAGAGAATAATCATGAAAACTGCAGTAAACATTTTTAAAATAATTTGTCGCTCCTTGCTTGATTATGCTGCAATTCCCTTCCATAACCCTCATCCCATGACCCTTCGAAATATGAAGGAGCGGAATGATCTGTCCTCAGAGTGCTAACAAAAATAAGACACCCCCAAAACCTATGAAGTAGGTTCAAACACACAAAAATATGAACAACGTATCATAGTCCTCTCCCAAAAAATTGCCCTAAATCCAACTACTCGCGACCTTCTACACACTTTATGTTTCCCACGTACCCCAAACACAAGATTCATCCGTAAAAATCCCTTCTCTACAATATCTAAATTCATTACATTCTTCCAAGCCATAGACAGTTAATTTGACCATTTCAAAAAACACAGTTTAACAATGACGACCAACGACGAAATAATTTGCAAAAAAATACAAAGACAACAAAATTGTCGATTGACAAGTAATCTTTACATTTTAAAAATATTTTTATATTATTCTCATTATTGTAAAGTCAAAAAAACTTATCAACAAAGATATATATTAATATTATTTATTTATTTCTCGGTTTATATACTGGTTTCTTTTTTTAAGAATTAATGGTATTATTACAAGTTAATTATAATTATTGTAAAAATCTTCTCACTGTAGAAAGTGTTGCAATAATAGTGGCCTTTTATATTGTGTTGTGTATTTAAGCGGGCAAATTTAATAATTTTAAATTTTAGTGTAATATTTTTGGTGTAATACCGATTACCGAAATGATGAAAGGTACTATTATAACCTTCTCTTGATTCCATATACGTTTAATTTCAAATCCATGGGCTTGGTATTGTCAAATTTTTCTTTATATTTTTTTGAAATATTGTTATCACTTGGTAATGTCTGGTCGGTTAGCCGTTATTGCCAGGTCTGTCAGTAATGTAGTGTCCCAATATAATTTATGTGTTGTCAGTTTCTAAAATGTCTCTGAGAAACGAAAACCTCTAGACTCCACGTTGCTTCTTCGATGACAGTCTGTAGTTTCCGAGTAATGGCAGGGATGGTATCTCCTGCCATGTATATTACTAAGTCATTGACATACAGGCATTTTTTGACTGGAGATTTAACATATTTTGCGATACCGTTCTCCAACACATAGGGTGCGGATTCGGTTTCCCCAATTTTGACTCTAAACGATCGTCCTGTCATAAAAGATTTAATAAAGAGGGGCAGACGGCCCCTTAGTCATTATTATTATTATTCTGGTTTTGCTCTCTGTAACGCGGTGATAGACGTCACGGTTTATTTAACATGTAACCGTCAATTACTATTGTGGAATATTAAGGTGTGATCGGACTATTACTGAGGTATTGAGGATTACTGATTTCTGAAGCTGTGATTTTTCTATCTGTAATTACGCTGCGGTTCCAGTACAAATTGTGCGTGCTATTTTCGACTACAATTTTTGGCTGATATTTGTAATATGGTGTTAAGTCTTTGATAAACTTATGTAGGCTGCCTAATTTCTGATAGATTATTCCAGCTATTTGGCCAGCTATTTTATAATAAAAAACGATTTTTGAACCTATGCAGGTAGGTATCACCCCTTAAATACTAATGATGTGGGAGGTGGGGAAGTTGATATAGGGAGTGTAAAAGTGAACCAATTAAAAACATTAAACAGTCAAACAAGATGAAAAATAAACTATCAAAATAATGCTATGAAAATGTTATAAATACGATAGGATTAGGAATTTTGTTTCTACCATCATATTGATACGGACAGAGTAGTTTTTTTTTATACCAACATTAGTCACTTACAATTTCCGTTGAACCTGTCTGTCTAAATCGAACATTACTATAATCATTCGATTTCCCGAGAAATGTAAATAAAATACAACATAAGCTAACGGATTACAAATTTAGAAGATATATTTGACGCTATTTTCATTTTAACTTTAAATATGACACTGATGGTTGAAAGACCTCCAATCGATAGCCGTTTCCCTGAAGTACATTGTATGTATACATAAAATTTTTAAATATTCTGTATAAAAATGAAGATGTTTATATATATATATATATATATATATTGGTGAGAGAGAGAGAGATGTTTTTTTAACAGTATACATATCCCCTATGTATACATGTAAAATACCCAAGTCAAACGCATTGATGTATGTGTTTAGTTGCCTATAATAGAATAACTAGGATAATTCAAAAAAACAATATTCTATTTCTGTTTATAATAATATCGAAATGCACAATGTGGAGGAAGTTTCTGGTGGGGTAATTTCTAGCACTTATTCTAATTATTTATTTCAAGTTTTTTGTTCTTCACTGTTACTTTTCTTTCAAATTGTCTTAATAAAAGTGACGTATTTTTGATAAAAAAGGAAATTGCTTGTGACGGTAACGCATGCAGTGTTAGTCATGATTTATTTTGTTGCGTTTTTCAATAAAATAAAGAGAACGAAACATACAACCTTCCAAAGAAAATGTTTTAGTTTAATTATTTTTAGAATCATCCTAACCGATGTATTCGGCCACTTTGGATTTATTGAAAACATGTCTTATCCTCCTCTAGTACTGTTGGAATTGTAATACACGCTTGAAATTCGACTTTTTCTTCATTTGTATACATTTTCGATCAAATATTTCACACAATTTGAAGTTTAGCGTTTAGTTGTGTGTTATAGTTATATGCTGATAAAAAACTTCTCTGTATATGACACTGAAAACAAAGACCTATTCTAAATCTTACAAGTTTTGAAACTATACAATAACCACAATATCAATGTAACAAGAATTAGTGATCTTTCTATGAAACCACACCTTTAATCCTAAAATTATGAATTCATCAAATAATTCATTTCAATAAGTTTATGCATCAGTATACCTTTTATCAAAAAATTTTGTTTATATCCAAGCAAAAAAGTACATAATATAGATGATAGTATATAATAACACCTAATTCATTACAGCAATACAACGTAATTTAACCGAGGACTAGATAATTGCCTTTGTCGCTACAATTCAATATAGGCTCTATTTTAAATATAATCCGGACGAATTTACACACCCACGCAGGTATTTGTTTCAACGTAATCGATTTACATGCGAGCAGTTAGAAATTTCTTTTAGTTAAAACAAAATACAGTAAACAGATGTATAAATGTACATGTTGTTCTTTATATACAAGAGTTTCCAAGTTAATTAATTTAACCAAGTTTATATTACGGAGCAAATTATTTAATGGGAAGCAAAATCTAGACCAATCTAATTTCCTCTTTGACACTTCGCTTTTATTTAAATGAATACATCTCTTTTACGAACATTGAACGGATTCGCGCAAGTCTAATCAAACGAAGAGCCCTAAGCATTGATAAGGATCACACCTCGTTTTTGAAGTTGAGCAATATGCCATGTCGGGTGTGTCGGCTTGCGGCTTTCAACTATCAAATACATCGTACACTTAAAAATGTTTCTATACGCCATCATTAAATATTTTAATTAATAAAGACTGCGTTTATTTATAGTGTGTGATGGGCGTTGCTGTGAAATACAACTCGTAATTATTTTTTTTTGTAATAATAAAACAATCACATTAAAATCCTTTTATGTTACAAATATCTTATTAAGTCTCTATTCATTTAGTTTTTACTAATAACTTGGTAAAATGTGATTTAAATAACATACAAATAGATGCGAGCATTCCTTATGCCAAAGGAATGTTCGCATTGATCACTTAACTCGTAATTAAATTGTTCTAATAATAAAATGTATCTCAATGAATTTATATAAGTCTTGCACTCCTTTAGAAATAACATTTACTTTATTATCATCAATTAATTCATGTAAATCATTTCTATGGAAACTTGTTAAAGATTAAATATTTGCAATTTCAAGCTAAAATTATACAAATCCCTATAAAGGTAGTGCTGCATTGTATTTTTAAATACTATGCTCGAAAAAAGTAAAGTTATACAATTAAAATTAATTTCTTTTTCACTCAACTCATGCCTTCTACTATTTATCACCTTCAAGTCGCCGAAAGATCCTCTCTAAAAATCCTTACCAAACTCAGACATCCGAACAACCCACTCCACAATCCTTCCAACAAATACCTTTATGAATCCACTCATATCAAAGCGTATATTAGCCTTCAACAAAAATGTGCCAATAATCCTGATTTCAATGATATAAGTTATAAATAAATTGAAAATTTCAGCAATTATAAAAAAAGGTAATTTATAGAATTTTATAAAATCATATTAAATGTTACTTAATTTGATACAACAGCTGTTGTATCTGACAATTATAATAACAATAGGTTAATAGATTCACTAATTGGTTGATTTAAATATTTATTTTTTTATTTTAACATGTGCTCGTACAATACACAAAATTACTTAACCAATGAACTCACTCTTTATTGGTTAATTTCTAGTAGAAAAATTAAGTACGCGAGCACATGTATGAAGTATACATCAAAAATTAAAAAAAAATAAAGTAAATATTCAAATAAACCAATTGGTTAAAATTAAATTGGGCGATCCTTACCAGCCGCGTGCTCTGATAGTAATGACGTCAATAAACAAAAAAATTCTCTTGGTTCAGATTTGATGTCCCGCGTTGTATTTGCCCGGGAAGTAGTTGTTTTAATGTGCATTTGTTTAAAGTACTTACGCAACCTAAGACAAAATGTCACAGAGCTAAATGTGGAAATAATTTATTAATTATGTGCATTTGTTTAAAGTACTTACGCAACCTAAGACAAAATGTCACAGAGCTAAATGTGGAAATAATTTATTAATTATTTTCAAATATTTTTTAATTAATTTCTCTTTACAGAAATATTTAAAATACATATTTTTTTTTTCATTTTCACCTGCTTTGATTCACTCTTCCAATTAATTTTTCTTTTCTTTAATAAAGTATTTAAAATACAACTTTTTTAATTTCCCGCGCTTAACTTTGACGAAACAAAATCGAAACGCGGGAATTTTAAAAAATGTATATTTAAAATGCTAAACAAAATAAATAAAGTTTCCGATTAATATTAATCAATACTTTAAAAAAAGGACAAACATCTATGGAAACAATTACTTCCCGGACAAATACCC
This sequence comes from Philonthus spinipes, assembly GCA_963082785.1. NCBI lineage: Eukaryota > Metazoa > Arthropoda > Insecta > Coleoptera > Staphylinidae > Philonthus > Philonthus spinipes. Next base: position 21,092,141 of record OY720301.1, read on the forward strand.
TACCAGACATTGAACTACACAATGGACATTTGCTGTGGCTACATTAATGCATAATAAAACAATTTTTAATTCAAGAATATTTAATGCAAAAAACAAAAACCATTACGTAATATAGCAGACGCGTGTTTTGCGATTTATCCCTTGTCAGTACAGTTTTATCTTATAATCTGTTAAAGTTGTTAAATTAAATTAATTAAGCGTACTGTCCCTGGTGCGTTTCTATTATGAATGAACATTATTATCACTCATTTGTAAATAAAATATTTTAGTTTTAATAAAAACGATTTTCTCCGTTATTTATAAACATTTTTTCTTTAACAAGGAATACAATAAGCATGTAAAAAATAACAAAAAAAAAACATGCGCAATAACTAAAAACAAAAATTTATAGTAAATAAAAATGAATTGAAAATAATTAATAAATTATTTCCACATTTAGCTCTGTGACTTTTGACTTACGCTACGTAAGTACGTTAAACAAATACACATTAAAATAACTACTTCCCGGGCAAATACCCACGCCGGACATTGAATTACATAATGTACACTTGCTGTTGCTATCACAACGCGCGACAGGTGAGGGTCGCTCTTTTTAATTAATTTGATTCAATTCTTTTCGTTTAATTTTATTCGGTTTTGATTTAAATTGAGTTAATTTGGTAAATTTAATTTAAATTGATTTAGTTTCATTTGATTTAATATAATTGATTTAATTTTGCTGATTGTATTTGAATTAATTTAATTAATTTATTTTAACATCTTTAAATTACGTAAGGCATAGCTGTACTGACGAGGGATAGATCCCGAAACACGTGTCTGCAGATAGCCTTATATTAAGTAACGTTCCTTTTGTTGTTTTTACATTAAATTTTTCTCGAATCAAAATTTGTTGCATTATGCAATATTTTATTGATGTACAACAGCAAGTGTACATTATGTAATTCAATGTCCGGCGTGGGTATTTGCCCGGGAAGTAGTTGTTTTAATGTGCATTTGTTTAACGTACTTACGTAGCGTAAGTCAAAAGTCACAAAGCTAAATGTGGAAATAATTTATTAATTATTTTCAATTCATTTTTATTTAATATATTTAAATAACTGTGACCAAGTGAATGAATACTCTTTTCTATTTAACAAAAATTAGTCTTGATTTTTTAATAATTTTATTTTTTGCAAATTGCTGCTTATCAACCGAAACCTTATTTTACTAAGTTTAATTAATATCAATTGAACATTTCACATTTATTCTCTTTTTTTAAACAATTATTTACAATATTTTTTAATTTTTCCGCGCTTTGATTCACCTTTTAAAAACTTTGACAGTCTAATATAGTATAGTTGGCGCAAATTTCTGAAAATTCAATTTAATTTCATTTCATTTTACAAAAATATTTAATATACCCATTTAATTTCCTGTGAATTGATTCACCTTTCCCATTAATTTACTCTTTCTTTAATAAAGCATTTAAAATACATCTTTTTTTAATTTCCCGCGCTTTGATTGATTGATAAACTGTGACAGTAGATGTCACTATAATCTGTTATTTCATTGGCGCCAATAACATATTTCACTTATTGGCGCCAATGAAATAAAAATCGAAGCGCGGGAATTTTTAAAAAATAAATTTTAAATGCTAAACAAGATAAATTTGAATTTTCCAATAAATAGTAAACAATTGTCAGCGCAGTCTTTCTCGTCCATAGTAACTAAATTTGTCTTTGAGTCTCTGATCTTCTAGATAAAATCTGTTCATTGATATTTACTTAATTTTTTAATATGTTATTTTTAGTGTAATATTTATATATTATTTTGTTAAATAGTAAATTTCCTTTAATAACATTTATTATTATTATTAAATGGTGCTTTGTGCGATTTATTAAATATTAGATTCTTAAAATTATTCATCTACAACGTACAACTCGACTAGCAACCACTAAATATGTTGATTTGGTTTGAAGTCTACCAAACTATTTCAACAATGATTTATTATGAAGTGGCACAATAAATAGTAATCATCAATAAATATTTATAATTTAATTATATGATGTCTAATTGGAACATAACACCGCTAACTATAACCGCTCTACTAATGGTTTCATTATATTTATATTTACATAAATATTTTTAATTATTATATTATTTACATAAAGCATGAAGAAATCAATCACAAACTGAAATCGCTACAAAACATATATTTTCATCAAAACATTGCGGAGTTAATTACTCTCTGACGAGCTATTAGCAAAAAATGCATGGTTTGTAGAAGGTCTGTAGCAGCCGAAATAAATCTGCCATTCCCCTCAATAACCGTTTGATTGGGTTAATAATAATTACAGCATACCGTAGCAAATCCGACAATATTGTTAGATTCGTTCACTATTTCATTTTGCATTTACAAGTGGACGGCGATCAATAAGTGAAACAAAATTGTAACCCTCATACCGCACAGGGTCGAGAAATATGATAAAGCTAGCCAGATTGCAATTAGCATTGCTGGAAATAAAAATCCGCGTAGATAAATGGAAATAACAACCATAACAACAATGTATATATTTACATTATTAAATTAAAATTTGGTAATTAAATTTATAATATATAATCCCAGCGTTGTGTATATTCACTATTTTTTATTCAGTATACATGTGTATTCATCCAGTCCATATTGCGGATAAAACTTGAAAGTAGGTACTATACAAATACTTGTAATGTAAATTATATAAAAAGAATTTAAAATAATTAATTATAAATCAATCATTTTCCCTTTACCTACTGTGACTTTTTAACTTACTTTACATAAGTACTTTAAACCAATATACATTAAAACAATTACTTCTCAGCTCTATATCCCTCTAGACATTGAATTACATAATGGACATTTGCTATTGAATAGCAATAATTGTTTTAATGCACTTTTGTTTTAAAGTACTTACGCAACGTAAATCAAAAAGTCATAGTAGCTAAAGGGAAAGCGATCGATTAATAATTTATTATTTTCAAATTATTTTTATTTAATTTATTTTAAATAACTATGACCACGTGAATAAATTCTTTTTTCTCTTATTAATTGCAATATATTATATATAAACCAGTATAAAGAGCATGTACATATTTATGAAATGATCTCTCGACCCCTGCTTGAATACGCGCCTATGATTTTCTATAATCTACTTCCTGATGTCCTGAGAAATCTCCAGTTGGCGGTAAGATCCGCCCTTAGAGTGTTAAAAAAATCAGACACCAGAATAACCCGCTCCATAACCAATCCAATTCCCTTCTGTACGAAACCTGCCAAATCCCAACCATTAAAGAAAGACTAGAAATCCTCTCCCCAAAAGTTGCCACTAACATCCAACACTTATGTATTCTTCGAGACCCAAACATAACTCCAAAATGTGTGCATCAACTATTCATCTATTCATCATTCCATTTCATCAAATTCAACAGAAACAGGAACCATCAACTACAGGATCTAGACAAAGACATGCCGCTCGATAGCCATTTCTCTAAAGAATATATATTTGTTTTAAATTGTTTCATGTATTGTATATTAAATTAAATATCTATGTGTTATTTGGGAATAAATATGTTTCTATATGTATTCAATATATTCAACACAACATTGAAATAATTGTTGAATACCTTATAAATTTAATAATAATAATAATCCAATAGAAATATTTTCAAATATTGTATATTAAGTGTGAAAAAATAAACTTCACGATCGACTTTTAGAATATTGCATATTACGTGTACAAAAGACAAATATAAGTGCTGAAATTACGGATTTACAATAATTTTTGAAAATAGTTACGAGTATTCACGTTTTCTTAATTTTGTAAAAACAAACATACATACTAAATATAACATGATTTAGTAAAAGTAGCTAGTATTTATTCAAATCTATATCTACAGATAAAAATCCCGTATATACCTAAACCTATATAACACATAGTTGATAATATTATATGTAGATTGGCTATCAACTTAAGGTCTTTTAGACAATCTTTGTCCTGTTCATGTTATTTTTTAAATATCGAGATTGGTAACGTCATTGTCTATGTCGAAATAAATAGATGAATGGATTATGAATGTAGGGAATTTAAATTTGGATTCTATGTCAGGATTTATATTTTTGTATTAGTTATTTAATTAAAAACTTGATTTATTTGTTAATATTAGTAAAACAAACTAAATATTTTAATATGTATGGATTTAAATACACTTCACCTCGTTGTAAATAAAAAAATACACAATTATTCTTATTTTTTTAATTGCTGAGGCTTTTATTTCGATGTACATCGTTTTAAATTTGATAAAGAATATAGAAGATATACAAATTTAAAAATGTTTTCTATATCAAATATTTATATTTTATCTTGAAGTAAAAGTAATCGAAACAATTCAAACACTTCTTAAATTAATTTGTATATCGAAACAAAGTTCAACAAAATTTAGACATACATATTATTTTACGATTTAAATTGTGTTGTGTGCCATTTTTAAGAAACGAAATGATAGAAATAGACAATAGTATATCAAGGCATTCGCATTATTCATTAGGTGAAATATGATTGAAATTTTAATTATGTACAGTTTATCGTAAATGATATTATCTTTATTTTTTTTAAATAATGATACTACGCGAATTAAACGCCTACTAATCAATTAAAATTTAATAAGATGTAAAATTCATTTCTACACCTTTCAAAACTTTAATGAAACGAATGTTTTAAAGAATATTATTGTAATTTTGGGATTATGAAACAATAATATAAATATTTGTCCACAATAGAACTTCCAGAACACAGAAAATAAGAACAGAAGAAAAAAAATAAATAAATACACCCTACCACACTATCTTCTATTAGAATATATTTTATTCATAATATTTATATTTGTAAAAAAGAAACAAATTAATTGTAACTTGTTTTTGAGCAAAAATCGAGATATTTTGTAATCGAGCATTTTTAAAAGAGGCATTTTAAGTATTTAAAATTAATAAATAACAATAAATAGTATTTATTTCCCAACTTCTTACCTTTACCACCGTAAAAACAACTCCATCAACATCCTCATCAACCAAAATCGTATTTTACTAACTTCCTATATCAACCTTGGCATTACCTTTGATAGAAAAACTCAGCTTAAAAAAATATTCCTTAATAATAAACAAACAAAATTACTGCTCGAGCTAAACACTTCTGTAGTCTAACTTACCGAAAATACCGAAAATATAGGCATCCCAATAGAAAACGCGACTAAAATTTACAAGATGATATGCAGACCCCTGTTAGTCTACAGTTCCATCCTATTCACGACTTCATAGTATAGCAGTCAGCGAACGTGCATCCCTTAGATCCTTTACCAAAATTCGACACCCTCGTCACAATCCATCAAATACCCTGCTCTATAATCAATGAACGCATCCTTTACCTATCCAAAAGATTTTCCCAAAACGAACTCATCTTCGAAATTCTCTCCCAATTCTGCATCGCCCAAAATGACTTAACCCCAAATACACAAACTCTGTTCCAACTGATCACCCACTATAACAAGAACTATCACCTCAAACACTTAATTTTTTCTTTGCTCATCTATAAGTCACTATCACCACATAATACGTCCATAACACCCATAAAATCATCAACCTTGGCAGAAAGGCTTCTGGCCGATAGCCATTTATTAAAATATAACTATGTACAAACGTGTGATAATAAAGATATTTACTACTATTGTTTATTAATAAATAGGGAGTAGTTTAGGCCGAAAGATCTTTAATCGATAGTCGATTTACAGAAATTGAGAGTTTGTTTTCACGCACAAGAATATGGATTTATTACTACAAAAAATGTATAATTTCTGTATATATATTTTTTTTTTTTCGATGTCAATACATTGCAAATATCTGTGAAATCTTATAAATATCAATAGGCTAGGCTGTGTTTAGTGAAATAATTTAACCTCCTCACCCCACGGGGGTCAAAGGCCATCTCCCTGGAAACAAGTTGTTAAGATAATTTCGTACCTCTAGTGCAAAATGTGGTGGTGCACCATAGTGATGGTGCACATTCGCACGTCAAGATTAACTTCCTACAGCAATTCTGCTGAATTTTCTTGCAAACATTCTAAATAAGCATCACCTGTTAAACGAATTGGCATTATAAAAGGCCCAATTAGTAATCCATTCACAATTCCAGTACATATATTCATTAAAAATCGTTGATGAAAGTTAGTTCGTCGGGTTTTTCATTGTCCAAAAATGCGTATTGCAAAAATTGTGCATACCGATACGTGTAAAAATTGCCTCATCCGTAACTAAAATATTTTGTGTAAAGTTCGGATGTACCTGATCCTGGTGTAAAAGCCACTCGCAAAAACCTATTCGAATAGGAAGATCCATTTGAAGTAGAGCTTATTTACGTTGCGCATGAAAAGGATGTAGTAATGCGTTCACCAATCACCAATCTCAACACAATTAATTCATGATCTCCGTTAATAAAAAAAAAACTTTTACTGTACTTTTTTATTTCCCATCGCTACACATCAAGAACTATAGTTCCATGCAATTACACGTATTAGTCAAGAACCACCCTCTATAGAGAAGATCTGAAAGACCGATTTTGCCCATCTCTAATTATAACTGTAGTGAGAAAAATAATTATAAATATTTGTTACAAACTTTATTTTTATTAAACATTTGTTTTATCTGCTTTTTTTAAATTAGCTACGTATTTTCCAACACTGTGTGCCGCCCGCTTTGCGTTCGGCTGTTGAGTCCAATTGTAAATTTTATAGTCTGTTCCACTTATCTGCTCTCAAGGGGTTCATTATGAAATGGCAACTAAATGGATTTAAATTACTTTGCAATTTTTCAAAATCCAATTAAATCCCCCGCCCCCACAACTTTCAGATAGATATTAACTCCCTTGATCCCAGAATATTTCATAATAACTTCGATGAGAGTTAATATCTGTATTGAATGTAGTATATGTAAAGCGTGTGTAATATGCAGGTATGAATTTTGAATCAATAATATGTTCAGTCGACTAGAAATTTTAAATAGGATTAAAATCTTTATTAGATTCTGTTGATAATTCCCCACCAAAACATAATAATACAATGGAATTGGAAACAAATATATATTAGTTTATACAAAATTTTTACATAATATTTTTTTATTGTTAAAATAATCATTTTTAAAATATTAGTTTTGTGGTAATTATTTTTTTTAGAAATGAAGTAACACTGAATTAAAATAAAAATTAACCCGTTTAATTCTCCTAAAATATTCAGCGATAATGCATGTGACATATTCAGGGTATTCTACGATGGTCTGTAGCTATCGATTCTATGAAGAGTAGATATTTGATTAATATCAATGGCTCCAATTTGGCTAAAAAAATTACACTTACTGTTATACTCGATATAGTTGTTTTGATTATATGAATTCTAAAATTCTAAGTATATTCAATGTATACCTACATTCCGCTGTATCGGAAATATTTAACATTTTCAAATCATTAAACTTGTTTTCTTTGTTTGTATAAGTAAAATTAATTTATATTTATGCAAACAAGTTAAAAACGGTTCTTATTATTTCAATAACGAAGTAAAAGTCTTAACAATTAAAGATTATTATAATTAATTATTTAAATTTTAAATGTTTTTCCACCAAAAATGAAAATTTCTTCAAATTCATTTTTGACAATAGATTAACTATAATTAAGCTGTGATAACAATTTTAGCCTAGTGTCTTTGATAATCTGTGAAAAAAATGTTTATCTCTCTTTTCCTTGTTGCTCTCGTAGTAAAAAAATCAATTCTACTGGGTTTATACATTATATTTAAACGAATATCTGTAAACATGTATTTTAAAAACTGTAGATTTCACAAACAAATTATATTCAGATTGATTTGTTATGAATTCATTCAAATAACAAACCTAAGAACTAAATATTCAAAACATGATCAAATTCGACAATTTATTACTAATACATAAAATAAAAAACAAACTTTTCGAATCAAATATTCAAACAACAATAAACAAGCACATCCATGATAGACCACGTTAGAACGGAAAAAGTCGCAAAAAAGAAAAACAATATCGTTAACAGCTCAAACAATTCATGAATACAACAAATTTGAATAATACATAAAACACTAAATTATACAGCCTATAAACTGAAAATACAAATTATTTTAAACAAAAAAATCAAATAAAATTAAAAAAGTAAACAAAAAAAAAATAAGAAGCACAAAAAAAAGAAAACATAATGCCCTCAATACTGTTAGCCCATAGCCCAAGATGGAAGTCAACGCCTATAAATCCGAAGACGAGGACGAAGGGAAGAAGACCTGCACCGACTATTTTCAATTTGCAAAAATATTGAAATGAATTTATTGTTGTAAATAAAAAAATAATTGTTAAAAAATATATAAGAATATTATAAGACTATTTATAATATCTTAAACAATTTATTATATTACATTTGTGTAAAACTATTGTTGATAACACTAATAAATATATTGTTATTATTATCTCTATTGGTACATTTATAATATATAAACAATTTTTAACCAAAATATAATGTTAATTAAATTTGTAAAATGGTTATCGAACAGTTAGAGGATTCCCAATGAAACAGTTTTGCGACAGCGAATAAGAGTTCTCCGTGGCCGTGGTTTGGAAGCGCTCCAACTTCATTTTCACTCGCAATAGACGGAATCGCATCATTCGGAATCCTGCGAAAGAGTTCTTTCTGACAAGCAGTAAATTTTATTATTTCTAACTTAACATAAAGTCGTTTTCAAACAACTTTAAATATATTTATATACTTTTAAATTCCATTATTTAACGCATACATAGCTAAAGGTACGTTTTTATCTCTACTTGAATTGCAATTTCAATCAATGCAATTTAATTAACAGAAACTCTAAAACGAAATCTGTGATTCTATAATCAACGATTCATATATAAATATATTTCCTTTAAATAAAAGATGTCGTTGCTTAATTATCCACTGTAACATCTATGTAGTAGGAATTACAGATGTCTTCATAGATGCATACGAAATATCACAATCAATATTTAAAATTTCCTGTTGTACAGATTTCATACATTTGGAGGAAATCACGCGCACAACCTAAAATCATAGAGTAACTAGTATACTTATTTCATCCTCTTTGCTAAAATTTTCTGAATTACTAATCAAATAAATATATATTGACAATTTTTCATGTACTGATGGACAAAATCGATTATTTCAGTAATCGATTATTTTTTATAACAAATTGTTTATTTCATCGTTTCTTTGCGATTTATCATTCAAAACTCAAATATAGTTATTATAATTACATCTAGAGGTGTTTTCAAATTAAGCATCCTTATATTAAATATGAATAAATTATTAAAAAATTGTCAATAAAACAAAATCGAAAACAAACATTAAATGGAATAACTTTTGATTCTAGACTAAATTCAGATTATTGGCTAATTCTAAAGAGAATTTATGATTTGAAACTAGTCAATAATTTAATGTTATTCAATTTTTTGTTTTTATTTTTGTTTTATTATTAAATTTTTAATAAACTATACATAATCATTATTTTAATATAAACTACCAATGTTTAAATATTAGATTTTTCTAATATGAATAATAAAAGAGAAAACTGGCGACAAAATTTAGACTTGATAGTCTGAATCTTTAATTGATTAAAAGGCCAGACTACCATGTCTAAATGTTCTTATCAATTTTTTCCTTTATTATTCATATAATATAAAATAGATTTTTTTAAATAGAAATACTATGACATAGCTAGGGAGAGCTAATATAAAAAACAAAGATAATGCAATAATTATGTATTAAATTAAATAAAAATAATTCTATTTAAATTATGTATTAGGTAGCTTAACTCGTCATAGATTAGTAATATTTAGAATATCTATCTTTGAAAAATTATCGTTTAATAAATAATAATTTAATTCATTTATGGCGTTAAAAACAAGAAAAACAACAGGCCCGTAAAAGCACATATTCGTTGGTGAGTATGCGAAGTTACGTCATAAAAATTATTGTATTCTTTTTTCCTTAAAAAAGAAATCTAATAATCTTCTTTAATTAATTGTTATGACTTCTAATTCATTATGCACATAATGAAACACAAGATTAAAAAAATGTGTTCATTATTTAAATTTTCTATTTTTTTAGAACTTGTCAAGATAAATCTATTCTTTAAATAACAGAATTTTTCCATCACTAACTTTAATAATTACACAAATTTGTAAATAAACTAATTTCCCTTCTTTACAGCATTTAACTTTCTTCAATTGTACGAATAAAACAATTATTTACTGAAATAAAAAGCCAAAACAAATGTTGCTAACCTTTAAATACACTTTATATCTGTTTTGAGTATATTATTATTCTGTTTTTTAGTTTTGTATATAAAACCTATTAAATAAATCGACTATTTTTTACATGTTGAAAACCATATATATTACACTACTTGAAATTCAGCTGTTCCAAAAATTATCATTTCACCCTGAACTATTAGTGAAAAATGAGATTTCGCATAATTATATTAATACAATTTCTTATATCCCCTCATTTTTATTTACAAAATTAAAAACATGCATCTGCAATAGTGATGTGAATATTTTCAATTTTACAATTATATTAATACAACGCGACATCTATTAGCAGCAGTATAAACTACAACAAACTTAAATTCCAACAAAACCGTCAGATGGCGCCGCGGAGCTCAAAAGACGATTTGTCAAAATTTAAATATGTAAGAGTTAAAAACCCGTTTCCTAAAATTAATCATACGTTTCTGTCGTACCATAAAGAATTTTTCTTTCAAATAGGGACATAAACATATGAATTTCACATACAGGAGAGAGACATACAGGAGAGAATGGCAATGAGAAGGCGAATGCTCTGATAAAAAGAGGATCACGTAGACCTTACATTTGGCCAGATCCGATGATATCAATATCAAAAAGAAAAAAATAAGACCAAAAGAAAGTGGACGCTAGATAAACACGTCGAGCGCTGGCATATGCACAGCAAACTAATGTTGAAAAAACCCTGCCATGAACTAGCTACTTAGGTTTTAAGTCTCAGCAGAAATAACCTTAGAATAGTCACAGGCATGGTAACTGGACACTGTACCCTAAGCAAATACTTGAATAACATCAAATACTTTACAGAGGAACTTATATATAGGCTGTGCCATGAAGAGGATGAAGATGCCTCTCATGTACTATTGGAGTGCGAGGCACTTACCACCTGGAAGGAAGAAAACCTAGTTCAAGGGTATCCAGTCCACTTCCTGAAATTAAAATTGATCGGAAAGTTGCTGGGATTAGCAAACGAGACCGAACTTTTCGATTAACGTCAGTTATGGAAGAAGTAACATGGTAAAAAGATCAGAATACTAAGCCACATGGCTGCAGTGCTACGGCAACCCTAACCCACACTTCCATTGCTTGTACAAAAACCTAAACAAATAGTACATAATTATAATTCTACAGTAAATACGTCAATATATCAATAAACTACAGATTTTTATAGAAATTATTTTAGGAGAATGATTAGTTCTATTAAATAAATAATACATTTCAGTTGCACAAACAAAGTGACCTACTTATTTTAAAGAAATTAATAATATGAAGTAACAATGAAATCGTATATTCTTGCTACTGACTTTTTCATTGTGATAATCCCTTCAGTAGGAATTAATTCTTTTATCAATTCATATTTGCCGCTTTCATTTAATACAGCCAATAAGAAACACTTCCGGTGTAACATGCGCAAAAATGTGCGCCAAATTCAAATTGTAGTGGGAGGTGTTGGTGCCTTATTCCTGAAATTGACCGCACGTTTCAGTTGTACCAAATTGTGAAATTCATATGTTTATGTCCCTATTTGAAAGAAAAATTCTTTATGGTACGACAGAAACGTATGATTAATTTTAGGAAACGGGTTTTTAACTCCACAAACCAGACTTTATGGAAAACAAAACGTTTCTTGCACATTCGAAACTACGTTAGAATTTTAATATATATCAATAGTCATCTCTTAAAAATAGGTATTGAAGGAAAGGGCGTATGCAGATGATGAAATGAAGAAATAGATACAGCAGGGAATACACTTCACCAACAATCAAAATCTGGATATTGCCAGACTGGAGGAATGAGTATAGCTACTTGGACAGGAGGCACCACAATGGTCCTATGTGGGTACGGTGATTGTACTGCCCTCCCTCCTTACAACCCTTAATCCTTGTTTAGATAATTAAATATTATTATATGAAATAATTGAAATAAAATCATGTATTTTCATTATTTTGAGAAACAATATAAAACAAAGTGAAGTGGTGCAATTAAAGAAAACGTTTTTTTGTAACATAACTTCACATACTTACCGTTTTTTTCAGATGTAGTTAAAAGTTATTCTGCATTAACTTAAAGCTGGTGCAATTTTGTGAAGTCGCCCATAAGGATTACATTGCGGTCAGTGCAGAAAATGAAAACAGTGCTGCACTAGTTCATGTAACAGACAGTTTTCATATTTGAACAGACCCTCGGCAAATTAGAATATTAGACATACTTCTCAAGAGTTTCAGTGCATTCCAATTTTGAATACCAATTTATAACGCCCGTATGAATATAGGAAGGTAAATTAAAAAAAGTTCATTATAATTGAATATAATCTATATAAAAGTATTGGTTGTATTAAATTAGAATCTTATATTGATTTCAAATTTTAACTTAAATGATCAAAGTATATTTAGAAGGTCTGCGATACAAACAGTTAATTTTCTAAATCCATTTATTTACACCATGTACAAAAATATAATTTAATTAACATAGAATATCATGAGAAAAAGCCAAGAAATTTTAAATAACATCTTGATGAACTCAACATCCAAAATTTCAGACTACACGAAAGATTAACAATAGATTCAAAATTAAATTAACACAGAACTAACCTACAATTTGGCAATTTTTGTTTGTAATAAATGTTATTAAAAAAAAGAAACGTTTGAAAATAATAAAATTGAAGGATAACTTATATATAAAAATAATAAAACAGAATTTGCTGGAATTTGTTTTTATTAACCCTTTGCATGAATTAATGTCTCATGTAAAAATTGTGTATAATTCTTTACGAAAATAATACAAATTTGTAATCTACAAAAACAAAATATTATAAATATATGTAAAACAATATAAATTATAAACAAGATTTGTCAAAATAAAGAAAATGTTTACACTTGCACATTCTCCACAGAAACAAAATAGCATATCAACTCAATTATTTTCATTGACATTTAAGTACATAGGAGTATTATGATCGAAAATCGAGTTGTTTTCAATCCAGCAACATCTGTTGTGCCACATTTTATTCAGAATGACTATGAACAGAACATGTTTGTTCTTACAATAAAGGAACTAATGATGAGGAAATGAATTGATCTCAATTTCCTACTTATAATTAACATGAATATTTTAATTGTGCATTCATTCAACAGGCACAATAAATTAAACATATTAATATTCATAATAATTATAAAATGTAAGTAAAATGAACAAATAAGAAAACATTAACACAAAAGTAATGACAGGAATGCGAAAATTCGCAAAAGGAATGGATCATGGAGTGTAGAAGGAATTGAAGACTTCTGCACCAGTAACTTACAAAACAATATCCATTCAATATTTTTTCAGGAGAAAAAACATTGTATCTAGTATTCAGATATATAACAACAATATTAAAACTATTCAATCACTTTACATAACAAAATATATATATTCAAAACTGTTTCAAATAAAATTATAATAATACAAAAAGGGTGACAAACATTAAAGAGTGGTGATTGAAACTTTAAAAATATTTGAGAATTAAATACAAATTCACCGAAATAGAAATCTCACTTGAAGTCATTAATTTTTACATTTAGTTTCTAATGAGGTTAAATATAATTTAAATACTACTGGTAAAAAATTATCTAATGGTTCATGTTTGTAAGGAGACTGAATATATTTAAGTCTTTTTCATGTTATTATACACATTGTATCACAAAAAATGTTTAAAAGTTATCACATAATGAAATATTAGCTAAACATACTCACACACGTTAGGCCACTGTGTTCGGGATCATAAAGGAGAGGATCTAGGACAAGGGGGCCAGAAGTCCTCTTTTAAGGTAGGATTGGTAATTGTTATTTTTTACATTTGCATATTCTACAAGTTTATAAAACCAAAATACCCACAAAACATCTTGGAGCCAAGAAGCCCATACAACTATGTTTATGATACAAAAGAGAAATTATAGAAATTATTATTTCATCAAGCACATTTTCGTTTTTATAACAACTGCCCCTGTTTCTTTATTATCTTCCTGAATTTATTTGTGCTGACACAAATATGTTCCTTATATACATAATGCTCATAGCATGCCATTCGTAATGTTAACACATAAACATTGAAAATGTCTCTACAATTTTAAAACCCATTTTGTTAAAAAATATATTAAACCTATACTCAGTCTTTTAATTTTTGTCCACGTTTTGATAAAATCACTAATAAAACTTTTTAGTACAGAGTATAGGTTATGTAAATTAACCCACCCGTAGCTCATTTTGAAACTGATGAAAATGAATTGTAATTGTACCACAAAATAAGCCACAGATTTTCCCACCCTGGAATAGTGTTTCTAAAATTGCCCCTAATTCCTGAAAACAAACAGCAATGTTTGTTTTCGCAGAATTCTACCTATGTTCAGATAGTTCATATTCCATAGAGAGTAGACAGTCTTTCGCTAAGCTGTGGCGGGAATTGATCACTGAATCGCTTCCAATTTTCTTCTCCCACTTGTGTTTTGAAACCGTGCAAGATCTGTACAAAATTAAAAAATAAACGTTAATTAACACATATCTACTTATATTATTTCAATTAAAAAATAAAATTATTTAACTCATAATAATGGAACGTACTTAAAAAAATTGCTATAAATTTTCAAATGTAGACACACCTCAATAAATAATTTAAATAATAGGAAATAAAAATACCTTAACAAAAACGTCCTTCAAATCATCTTTAGGTGTTATCCAGGAAGCTACAGCATCACAAAAGAAGATAAAATCGGCTACAACACCGCCGGGATTTACAGTGATCATATGACACATTCCACGGAATGCACTGTCCTTCTCCTCATTATCTCTGATATTGCGCAGTGATGTGCACCTGCAAATGCATTTGTTAGAAAAAAAGAACGACAGAAGTTCCCAGTGGCATTTATAAGAGTTATCACAAATGAAATTCCAATTTGTTTTAGAAGTTTTTGAATCGAATTACACACATGTCTTTACAAAAAACAGCAATCTCCAGTTAAAACATAAACACCCCATAAAATTTGGCACATCCGGCACTCAGGTGCTTAAAGGTTAATAAAAGCATCTACAATCTACAAATCATTAAAATATCCGCCTTATCTAGAAAGGCGAATTGAAGATTGCTATTTACGAGTAAGAATAAATAAACATAAATAGGAGGAAGCAAAAAAATTTGGCTAAATTAAAAACACTTCCTCGAGTGTATATTAACGTGTAAAATTAAATTATATAATGTAATAACTAAAGAACAGGACGTTTCAACGTTCATCTAATACTTATAAACATATATCATGTGATTAATTACAAAACCATATTTACCAACAGCATTAATAACTGAAAGATACATATTACTTCATTAACTTGCATAACTGATGTTTATAAAGTAATAAATTGCTCTATGTCTGTTGTAACTAAATGAAGCAATACAACACACATAGATCTTTTTTTATACTTTATAATAAAAAAAATAATAATAATAGTAAATTATCTTTGAAATTGTAGAAATAAAAATAATACTTTAGTTAAAAGTGTGCAATTTTTTAATGATCATTTTTTTAAACATTTCTTCGTAAGTTTGCTTCTTCATGATTTTTAACTTTGTGTAAATAGTAGCATAAAAAAATTATATACATACAAATAAAATTTATTGAAGTTGTGTGCTACAAAAAAATAGTATTATATATTTTTTGTTTAATGATACATGTAACTTTAATTATCATTGATATTAATATTTATGTTTCTATAATTTATTCCATGATATATGTTTAAAGGTGGTAGTAGAGCCCTGAAACCTCTTGCATATATAATAAAAATAAGAATAAAAAAGAGGGTTTACACACCACTGGCGGACAAACTGATGTAACACAGGCGCGACATCATGTGGGCAGACATAACCAAGGCGACCGATTGTTATGGCTATAGTGAACCACCGAGAACAAAAACAAACAAAAAACCCAACTCAATTACAAAGAAATCATGAAGATCATTAAATAATCAAATTATAATATAAAACTTATAACAAGGGCCAAGATTCTCAAGCACTACGAAATATATTCAGCAGCATTCCAAGTGCAACGAGAACCTTAGCCCTTCTGAACATTGATAAAAAAGGAACTATACTCATGAAAAATAAATTAATTAAATAAGCTAATATATATACATATATAATGTCTATTTTTATTCTTTGTTTTTTCGGGTTTCTATGTGTGCAGTTTTTTTAATCTCTTCATTTCACAAATAACTTAATTTGTGAATTTAGTTCGACTTCTAGTCAATAGCTCACAGACACCATTGATTTTTATTATCTCTAAACATGCCTGATTGTTGAAATGAATTGTTATTTGTGAAATGTCGAGATTAAAATCTCTTTTCACTTTTGGAATTCTGAAAAAACAAAGAACAAAAATATTATACACATAAAAATATACGTGTAAATGTATATTATATCTATGTATATACATATATATATATATACATATATATTACATAAAGTAATTGTATAATTAATAACATATGAGATGAGGAAACAATAATATCGCCTTGTATTGATTTTGCCCTAATTGTCTGTTAGTTGCAGCTAGTGGAAGCTGGTGGAAAGTAGGTATTTAACTAAAATATAACCCAAATAACTAAAAAAAATTGTGGAATAATTTGTTCCATTTTTATCAACTCGTGCACTAGGAAATTATTATCATTAAAAATCCAAGTAGAGCTGCAATCAAATAAAAACTGTAATTTTTACATTTATAAAAAAAGCACGATTAACATCTATTTTGTAGAGGGTAGTGGAATTAGTAATATAACCCGTTTTGTTTATAGCATATTTTCTTTGTAGCAAACCAACCACTCTTTGTTTCACATGCATCAAAATCTCCAGCTACATACCTGTATTCTCAAGTAATGTTTTTGGCGTGTTTGGCCTATTTATTATTTCAATAAGTTGTCCTAAAACTATGGGGATATATGGCCTAGTATCTTCACCTAAAATACACAAACAATTATAATAACAACTACATACCTATAGTTTAATCATTTAAAATATAATTAAAATGAGAAATAATACACATTACAAAAATAACATTCATATGAATTCGATATTATATTTTTATCAGATCATAAGCATTTTTTCTATAAGTAATGGAAAAAATGCTTATGAATACTATTTTACCTCATAATTTATTTAATTTAAATTGTCTGTCACCTCTTTTCGTTTTTATGAAATACAATTTTTTGCTCAAATTAAATTTTAAATAGAATTCTATATTAATGAATATAAATTGATATATCATTTTATAATAAGCAGTAAGATAAAAACATAAAACAAATATAATTTTGAAACATTTTCATAAAATCTCTTTAGAATTAATTTTTACATTCCTCATATTAAATATAAGATCTTTTGTATATTAACATTTTGTCTTTCAACAAAACGACTTTCATTCAAAGTAACAGGTGATGTAAATTTGACATACGAAGAATTTTTCATTTTAACAATAAAAATTGAGACTATTCTGAATTTTAGACCCCTGAGCTCATTGCCCAATTGCTTCAATTTACATTGTTAAAGTGAAAAACTGTTCATATGTTACTTTGAATGTCTTTTATTGATCTTTATCTCTCACCTCACACTAAAAAGTAGAGAGACAATATATACTACATATAAATATACTCTCATTAAGATGTGGAACATGGCTTGGTATAAATGCCATCTTATATTTAATTATAGCATAAAAACATTTTGTTACTGTAAATATTTATCCAAGATTTTGTAAAATAGCATCGACATATAAAATTAATAGAGAAAGTACAATGATAGATACAAAACAATTTTATTCCTGTTTTTATGAGTTAGTAATTGTTGTAAAAAAAAGTGTAACCATACCTAATTTAATACTAATTTCTCCTATTGCCCATGTAGCGTTATTACACACAGAAATATTTTCTGGATTGAGATTTTGTCCTAAAATTGGTAGAAAGTCTTGAATACATGGCCTAACATGCTGGAAACATGCTTTTGTTAAATCTCCTAATAATGCGAACGAAGACTGCCTAACTTCAGCCATCGGATCCTGCATGCAATGATGCAGAAGTTCCATAATATTACTATTCACAACCAGTTTCTCGATATGGCCATTCAAACCCTCGGCCAAACCAGACAACAAATCCAAAGCGACGATCATAAAATCTTTGTCTGGTGGCTCGAATGCATCTGGATTCTGCGTGTTTGCCATGTGCTGATACAATGTTTGTTGCACAAGAGACACGCACCTCCTGTAGACGGGCTCGCAATAAGGTAAGAAACCAGATTGTAAAGCGGTAGCTACGCTGGACAAACATTCCAGCAACGGGAATAAGTCTTTGTCTTCGTCCTTCAAAATATTCCACTTGTGGATTAATGGTGGCATGAGCAAGTTTATGAACGCGGGTTTATTTAGATGGTGACCGACAGAATCGGCCAATGTTCCTATGGCATCGTAGAGTATTAATAAATTTTTGTGTTGATACTTTGTGAAAGCAAACACGAGGGTTTCCAAAATGAAGCCCAAGTAAGGTACAAGTTCTGTACAAGCTTCTTCTTCCAGTGTTGCGAATGCTGAACAAGCTGCCTCTTGCACCCGTTTGTTGCTGTCCAAAATACGTTTGAGGAGTTCCGTCATCAATGGCTTTAAGTATAAATCGTGAGGCTGAGATACCACCCAATGTGAATACCTCGACAATGTCCAACAGGTGATTGCTCTAACAAGTGCTTTCCTATCATTTAAACTATTTATTAAATAAGGTATCAACTCGGGTAAATGATTAAGCATTCCAGACATACAACCTTCGGCAATGGCACCTGCAAATAAATATAAAATATTTTTAAAATATTAGATTAATAGAATTATTATTAATTTTAATAATTAATTTTTTTTTCTAATACGTCCATTTATTTTTTAGTAATATATTGGATCCATCTTCAGCAGTATTTAATTTTAATAAATATTATTTATTAAAGTTATTAAAGCTAGAACTAATAAACTCCCAATGTATTCCATCTAGTAAAACTATAAGTCCTAAATAAAATTCCCTAGTATAAACTTTCATGAATCTGTCACTTTATTTCACAATATTCAAGACATTTAAGTGAAGTACATATTTGACAAGGACTTTTGACATAGACTGTTAACAACCATTACTTTTTTCAGTATATGTTGACAAGGATGACAATACAAAAAAACATTGGTTTATAGCTAATTAGCAGATCTTTAGAATATATATTGTAATATTTTATGTTATATGTAGATATTGATATAAAACAATATTTATTAAATGTCAATCCTACTGAAGATAGATCTGAAATCTATTTAGTAAAAAATAATATTTTAAAAAATTAATAACATTAAGTAAATTCTACAAGAAATAGTAAATTTATTTAGAATTAAGTACAATTCTTATAATTTGTAAATCCAATTAATTCATTCTCCAAATCTGCAATTGTAGTATGACATGTATTTTTTTTTTTTTTTTTAAAGTGTGCACTTACCCAAAGCCAATATTCCAGACTCCTTAATATCCCAGTCTTGATGGAAAAGGGTTTCTTTCAGAATTGGTATCAGAATGGGCAATAAATCTTCTTTGAAAACATTTGCAAGCACGTCTAGTGCAGCAGCACTGCATTTACGCAAATTCCAATCTGACAATGATCCATCATCATCTCCATCATCATAATCGTCATCATCATCATCTGGATCTGTAGTTCCATTTTCAGTGGAATTGCAGTTTGTATTTGTTGCTTTGATTGTATGAGTCTTTGATTTGTGGAACCTTGGCCGGATATCTTCATCTTTGTCCGGAACTGCCTCATCCTCTTCCACGTCACCCTTCATAAAAATAATGAAGTATTACTTAAAATGTTTACAGGAATAGGCAAAAAAATATTCCTTGAAAAATTAAAACAACATTGCTTTAGATAATTGTAATTAACCTTGGATATAGGTGGTACTTATCCAAAGCAATTAATATCACCTAAGAAAAGCAAAAAAATTAAAGTTTCAAAAATTAATGTCTCAAATAATCTGAGGTGAAACATGTTTATGTATTGAGTTTTAAATAAAGGCTTGGTTAGTTTCACAATTTATTTTATTTTTCTCCATTATATTTTATATCCTTATATGTAACTGATCAAGAGGGCTTCTGAAGCCAGGGTTATTATTTTTTTTTTTTTTAAGAAGGAGAAGCAATATATTGATGGTTGATCCTCCTAATACAATAATAAAACACTTTTCCTTTGTATAACTGACATTTTTTAGTGACTATAGTTTTGATGACATTAACACATCATTATCAAACTAGCAATTAATATCATTAAAATGTACCAGCTGAAAAAGTAAAGACACATATAACTATATATATTTCTTGTATTCTACGATAGATTTTCAAAAGGTCACAATGGTTAAGGCCTGAAAACTATCCAAATATTATGTATTTATCTATTCTTATGTATGTTTGTTATATGAACTAATGTGTAACGGGAGACATTACAAACTTGAACTTAGTGTTCAATTAATTGTCTTCACTTATGCAAAACATGAATTGGGGAAACTGCTTTACGTTTATAAATGACACAAACTTGCAAAACCTAGATAGTTAAATCAATTAAATTATCCATATCAATTAATAAAATTGGAATTGTTGATTTGATTTGTTGGGGTTTATTCCCAACGTTTCGCTGATGAAGAGTTCATATGGCCTTTGTTCACAGACCCACTGAAGATGCTGACCACAGTTGTCAGAGAAGTGTTTGGATTAAACTCCAACATACCACCGCCTAATAGCCCGAAAATCAACAATTCCAATTATACTGGTCATGAAAGCCTACATAGTCCTATGAAAATGAAGATAAGTATTTTAGGAATACATATTTCCCAGATTTTCAGGTCAAATAGATTTTTTTGTGTAAGTAAACACAAATAGCTACTGAAGCTAATTATAAACGAAAATAAAAAATCACAAACCATGGCCACAAAATTTGCATAAGAAAAGATCTTTTATTAAAGACTGTACAAAGAATAACCTATAATCTAACATGTTTATAAATAATACTGATTATTCATTTTTCATTTTATAGTGAACAAGGAAATTATTGCTTACTAACTTATTATTAAAATTAATTATATTGTGATATATTTAATCATTTTTTATATTAATGTCAATCATAATGTAATTATTTTTTAAAGATTTAATTTCTGTTAAAGAATTTTAATATACATTTTGTTTATACGTTTAAACAATTTTCGTTTCAATTTTTGCAATGTTACTCTAAACAATAATGTATTTACACATCTCAACAGCCAAATCTATTACAAAAAGTAAAACAAAAACAAATAACTACATTTTTTAATGTTGTAAAAGTGCATCAATGACTATAAATGAGTTTGTTTAAAAAAAAATATATTTGTATTAATTATCTTTTTTTTTTTAAACGAAGGTATAAATAAGATGTTCAGTTATCTAAAGTATTTAAATATTGCATATAAAAAACATGTTTAGAATAATAATTTTTCACAATAATTTATTAATGTAATAAATCTGTATATATAATATTTTACATATTATGTTGTTTACCCTTAAACATGTATTTTTTACTAACAAAATATATATGTATGAATATTTATTTATTATTTTTTATTATAATTTAATTATGTTCAACCACCATCATCTAACATTTGCTAGGGCAGAAAAACCTATGGACAATAGCTCATTACAGACAACTGTATACAAGCACTGTAATATTATACAAATATGTTTATAATACTCAGTATAAGTCTGATAATAGAGATGTTGCTCTCTCTCTCTCTGGCATTTGGATAATTGATAATGGCCATTTTGCTTGCCTACTTAATAGACACAAATATCACTTCAAAATAAGGGCCAAAAGAGGTGAACTGTAATAACATCAATATTTATTTATAATAACATTTAAATCAAGTTATTTAATTTAGTAATGTGAAATGTTGTGTGATAGATCTGATGAAACGATTCGATTCTTACTTCACTGTTTATCGATGCACCCAATGAAGTACAAATTGAATAGTTTCGTTAATTCTATAATATTTATTAAAAATTATTTCACCTCACACTGAGAAGTAGAGAGGAACATATAATGATGTTATATAAGACTAAATAAATAAATAAAAATTATTTACCTTGAGCAAAATAATATCAATCTCTGAATACTTCATGCCCCTCACTAAAATAGGCACGAGCCTATTTAGGTGATTGCAAAGTACATCTTTACAAATTGACTGTTCTGCCAATGACAGCCAAAACTCGCAAGCTTCAAGTGCAACTGCTTCGTCAGAATCTTGTGTCCTTAGAAGCATGTATTCAATAATTTCCCTCATATGTGGCACTAGTCTATCCATTCTTACTTCTAACAGCATCACTAAAGCTCTGCAAACATTCTTCCTTACTTCAGGATCGTCATCTGTTGCCACATGAAATAAATTCTGAAAGAATAAAAATTTACTACACACTGTTTAGGTTAAAATTAATAATAATAAGAATATTTCTACCAGACACCATATGGTAAAAGGGATTACAGATTATATATATATGGTGTCGGGTTAATTTTTGAAGTGTTATAAAATTATACAACTACAGCAATAAAAGAAACAGGGGTGTTGTACAATCTGAGACAACCAAAATGCAATAAAAAGCCATAAATAAGTGACGCCCTTAATGCAAATCGAAACACATTTTAGAGATCGAAAATATACCAAGGCGGTTTAACCATTGCCTGGATCAAAGTTTATTAAATATATAGGCTCCGACTATGGAGTGGGGAGTTCGAAATCTCGAAGTTTACTCTGAATTCACATGGTAGAATTCATTCACTAACAAACCATCATGACGGAAACATATCTTGTGCATAATCATTTCTTTACCTAATTTTAAATTATATTTTCATCTAAATAAAATAATTTAAATTAATGACCATAAATCATTATTTTTTTAATAGAAAATTTAAATATTTATCATTATAACTACATGCGAAACTGATTGTTGCAATTTAACAAGCTTGCAATGCATGGAACGAGCAGGCGCTCTAAGGCCAGGTATAAGTATGCATCTTGGAGACCTCCCCACTCATACCTGTATATTTAGTAGGCTCTGTCTGGGTTAGTGCATCTCAGCTGAGCGTTATTTTGAGCACATGTGGTTTTTCCGCATTTTTTGCAAAAATTAAATTCATATTTGGCTAAAATAAAGTATACTACCTAATACAGCATATTTTGAAACTCAAATCCCGAGCATTTGAGATTTTTCGATCAACTCTGTGAAGCACAATTTATCCTCAAAGTTGGCTAATTACGTATAGTGCATTCAAGACAGAAAATTGTATTATACTAAAAAAATATATAACTTCGCATCCGGCTACCCAATCGATGTCGAAATTTAGCGAAGTATAATTATAATATTCTCTGATAAAATGGCATACATCTTAATCAAATGAATTAATTAGAATCCAAGTTGTAATTAAGTAAAAATGGATAATTTTGAAACTTAAATCTTAAGTTTGGAATGACTTATTTTAAGTTTATGGAAAAATGACTTGTGAGGACTTACCACAAAAATATCCTCAAGTGTTCTCTACAACTCTAAGAAAACAGAATTTTTTATCGAACCCTATGCGGTGGTTATGTCTTTTTTTTTTTGTTTGGTTTAAAAACAAATAATACAAGCGTATGATAAATATAGTTACATGTTACTACATCTCCTACATATTTCATATGTCTCACAAAGAAAGAAAATTTTAAGTCAAAATTCTCTTTGCTATTACGTTTATGTCTCAATAGTTGAGGCTCATAATGCATCGTCTAATGGTAGAATTAAATATAACACAACTTCGAATGAAAATCTTTAACTAAATCTGCACATTATTTAATGTAAACTACATAAAGTTTATTGGTACGGGTTATTAAGTATTTACAATTTCACAATTAACTCCTACACCACGTGGTGTCAGTGATTTAAAAAAAAAGATGCAATCGGAATGCTATCTTTTTGAGATATTTCACTAGATTAATTAAACTAGAACACCCTGTATATTTCTCTTTTATGAAACAATTTTTAATAAAAAAATAATATATATTATTTCTAATTTAATAATTATATCTAATTGTTTTTTTTTTGTAGTTTATAAGTTATAAGAAAATATAATAAATGCACACATTACACATTTACCGGTAACGCACGCTTATCATATGTAAACGAAGCTTAAGAAAGAAAATTGTAACTACCGCATGGGAATAAGTAGAAATATTCTGTTTTCACAAGATTATATAGGATACTTGAGGGTATTTTTGCAATAAGTCCTCACAAGTCATTTTTCCATATACATAAGATAAGTCTATTCAAACTTACATTTTAAGTTAAAAATTGACCATTTTCACTTAATCATGTCATAACATGGATTCTAACAAATTCATATCATTAAGCTGTACACCATTTTATAAAGGAATGTTATAGTTATACTTCACCAAAATCCTACATCGATTGGGTAGCCGAATGTGAAG
Organism: Philonthus spinipes; assembly: GCA_963082785.1. NCBI lineage: Eukaryota > Metazoa > Arthropoda > Insecta > Coleoptera > Staphylinidae > Philonthus > Philonthus spinipes. The sequence goes on from OY720301.1 coordinate 21,117,101, forward strand.
TTATGATATTTTAGTATAACGCAATTTTTTATCTTAAAGGAGTCATTTAGGAATCGTCAACTTTGAGGATGAATTGTGGTTCACGGAGTCCATCGAAAAATCTCAAATATTCGGAATCTTAGTTTCAAAATATACTTTATAAGATAGTATTTTTTTTTAACCAAACATGAATTTATTTATAATAAATTAAAGACGACGCAAGCTTCAGCTTTTGCCTAATTTCAAGTGGTTCATTGAATATGAACTTATTTGCTCAAAAATACTCAAAAACTACATGCCCTCACAATAACACACTGTGCAGTGTAGCCTTCCGCTGAGGGCACTCTATTAGAGTGATTAACAAAAAAAAAGGATTTTATTTATTTCTTTACTGTCTCTAAAATCGTAAAATGCAGTTCGTCTGTATCTCCAAAAGGGCTAGAAACAAAGTCGCTAAAGTATATCTTATTATCAAGTCATCTGGCATCTAATGAAAACGTAAGCCCCGCAGCCATCTAGAAGCTTAATTTTGTAATATAACGAGGATAAATCGCATACGCATTTCATAGGTACATAGAATGTATAACGTCAATGACCCTACCCTAGTGACGTAGCACGATCACATATATCAAATATCATATATCACATCAGAATGGTAATAAGATATACTTGAGGAATGTTGGGCTAGAAATGTTCATAAAGCAACAATAAAAAATCAACATTGCATTCTCTGATTCTGCAGCGTAACGGTGATTAGAGAGAATAACAATCAAAATTATAAAACAATGAAGAGTTTTTGATTGAGTTGAAAAATAAACTAATGTTACCTTATTTTTTATAGGAATTGACATGATATTTGTTGTTATCACTGAATGCCCTAATCAGAATTTTTAATTAGAAAGGTGTGTTACCTTTTGTTTTTAAAAGAATTACATGAAAATTTTAGGTTATGTTTATCTGATTATACAGCAAAATGCCGATTAGAGAAAATCAGAATAAAAATTATTTATGAGAGAAAAATTTCTAATTAAAACATAAATTTGTATTACCTTATTTTTAATGGAATTGACACGATATTTTTGGTTATCACTAAATGGCTTAATCAAAATTTTTAATCAGAAGGAGCTTCTAATTGAGGTGAACAATAAAGATGTGTGCCTTTTGTTTTTAAAATAATTACATGAAAATTTTAGGTTATGTTTATCTGATTATACAGCATAATGGCGAGTAGAGAAAATCAGAATTAAAATTATTTATGGAGAAAAGTTTCTAATTAAAGTGAACAATAAAGTTGTATTACCTTATTTTTTAATGGAATTGACTTGATATTTTGGATAACCTTTCAATGCTTTCACCTGAATTATTGATCAGAAAGGAGCTTCTAATTGAGGTAAACAATAAAGATGAGTTGCTTTTGTTTTTAATAGAACTGACAGAATATTTTAGGTTAGGAATGATATTTTAAATTAGGAGCATAGAGCTAGAAAGACTAGAGAAATTTTTTGACATACAACATACAGGGGAAAGACTTAAGGAGAATACTGAGTATAGAGTATGTAATATTCAACTTGAGGGGATGTTTTGAATAATAACACTAAGATGTTTACTTGTTGACGTCTGTTGCTTGACTCTGTTTATTTCCTACAAACTACTTAACACTAAACTAAATATAAGAAACCCCGGGTGGGGATTTATGGCCCGGGTGGGCCCAACGTCCACTAAGGGTGGGCGTGGTGCCAACAGAGTACTCTATTAAGCATGAGGGGAATACAAAATTTATAAACACAAAGGAACGCTTCAGATGATTTTAACACCTAACTCAATACATAAACTTGTTGGTGTTTTTACTCTAGACTAGATTTTGACTGCATGTTTTTTGTAATAAAAATATTAATTTTTTTATATACAATTTAGTATTACTACCTAGCCTCTTTATATGGGAACAACATAACTATTAACAATAGCTGTCTATATTTTATGATTAATTAATGTATTAATGCCGCAAAACAAACAGGTATTGTCATGAGTTGAATATGCTGAGCAATTCCGATCATCATATATATCGGTTAATAATAGTTTTACATTTTCATCCATTTCAATGTAATTCCTCGCCAGCTACGAGGTTCCCCTTGTGTTTATGTTTGCATATGCAACGTATCGGACTATAAACATTACCCATTCCCACAACCTCATTACTCGTCTAGTATATTCTATGTATATGGTTAGGAGTGATGAATCCTAACCTAAAAGGCAACACAACTTTATTGTTTACCTCAATTAGAAGCTAATAATAAAAGCACTAATATTGATTAATTCAATTACTTTATCTGTGTTAAGGACACACTCAACGTCCATGAAGTCAGGATGAGTATTTTTCATTGGAAAAATTTTTCGCCCTACTGGAATTCAAACTTTAACTACACATATTAGATGAATTTTTGAGACTAATACCCAATGCCAGAGACACTTGCCAAATCAAGGCAAGGCGCGAAGGTATACTTAGTCGCCCGCCTTGTTTGCCACTGCTCATTTCGGTGGCGTTTTTTATAGCACAAGTCAAAGGAATTCAAATGTCCTGGATAAATGTGGCAGCAAAAGTCTACTGCCTGCATAAAAGTTCTTTTCCCTTTAGAGAAATTCCTTTTCATTTAGGTTTATATTTAATGAATTATTGGTCGCGTTCAGGGAACTGTAGCGCTTAAGCGCTTTACGAAAGCGGTTTCGCTGAACGGTACCGCTTTATGTGTGGCGCTGTACCGCTTTATCAAGTGGTAAAGCATATATATTTTCCGCTTGAATGATTTTCAAGCCGTGCAGCTGTAAACAAAACAGCCATATTTTCGTGAATGTCCTTAACATCAAAAGCGTGTTCAGGGTACATCAAGCGCTTTGCGCTGTAGCGCTACATCTCTAAAATTCCCTGAACACGACTATTGACTAACATGTTGACTGCAGTACATGCATGACCCAGGGTATGTGTTTATGGTTAAACAGTGAAATCCAAAAAAATTAGTACTGCATTCAATGTGTTAAATGCAAATATCGTGTAAAAAAAATGAAATACTTACCGACAAAAACGAATCAATGTGGAGCATCAACGCTTGCGATCGTTGAATTATAAATTGATTAACACAGCCTATGGCGTAAGAACGAATCTTTGGACTCGAATGACTAAAAAACTGAAGGAATTTTGGGATAAGTATATCTAAGGGCCGGTTGGTTATGTCCGCATCCAGTGTCTCTGCCGAGTCTTCACAAATCTTCTGTAATGCTCCGAAAGCACCCTCGCAAACGTTGTAATCTTGGGAGTCGAGCATGCCACAAAGCGCGGGCAACAACTCTGGCCAGGTGTTCAGCTTCCCTTTGCTTGCTATTGTCGTGATCAAGATGCCGACCGTGGCTCGTATCAGCGGTGAAGGATCGCCAACAGCTTGCAGACACTCTTGTTTTATGAATGTAGTAACAGCTGGTACTAAGTTGGAGTAGTGATTCTTCACGTTGTTCTTCAGGATGAGGCCGCTAAGAGATCTAGTCGGTTCATCTTCTAGTACCATTTTTGTTAAAACAAACATCAAGTAACTGTTGAAATCTGGATATTTGTTTAATTGTTCCAGTTTCTATGTATAGTTAAGGAATAAAATACATAATAAATTTGAAAATAAAAATAATTTTAAGTATTCAAAAACAATAACGACTATTATAAATATTATTAATTAACAACAGCTTATTGAAAGTGGATAAAATTAATATATATTTTTTTTAAAATTAACTTCAATGTATAATACGTTACAACATATCCGTTACTTTTTGATAACCTTGTATATAATATTTTTTCAAACAATAAACATAACAACCCTGGACCCCTGTATAAGGAAAAGTGTTGTGGTCATAAATATTTTCAAATGGCCAATTTCAACTAATATGCATGTTTTGAGGTCCCCTGAGTCCATCCATTCCATCGAGTTTTCAAAAATATCTGTATGTTTCCGCAATAGCGTATAAACGGCTAAACGGATTGTAACCAAACGTTATATCTAAGCTTTTTATAACAGTGGAATGATCTGAAAAACTTTCGTGTTAGAATTAAAACTCATTAAGTGCAACTTTACTCCTAGAGATTATTCATTTTTTAATTTTGCTAGAAAAATGTTTTAAATAAAAGTTGTAGATCATGAAAAAATAAATAATTTTTGTTCTAAAATTTTTATTGTAGGACCTTCAGTTTTCATTTTATAAGTGAATAAAAATAAACAATTATTTTTATAATCTTCTTATGTTGGTTGTGGAGACTTTAATTATTTAAATAATTATTTTTATGTCAAATAAAACGTCAAAATGCCGTCATATTTTATATATCTTTCTCAATCGCCTACAGAATATTCAATAAAAGAAAAATAAACAATTATTTTTATAATCTTCTTATGTTGGTTGTGGAGACTTTAATTATTTAAATAATTATTTTTATGTCAAATAAAACGTCAAAATGCCGTCATATTTCATATATCTTTCTCAATCGCCTACAGAATATTCAATAAAAGAGTGAGGAGAAATTTTGCGAAACCATTGTAAAGTAAGAAATAACAAACTAAATTGTAGTATTCTTCCAAACACTCCACTTTAACTTTAAAAGACATCAATGCATTTTTTCATTCTAAAACGTATTTGACCGAAATCATTTACCTGGTGATTTCGGTCAAATACGTTTACCATGATGATTTTTTTTAAGTTTAGTTCTATTATTATTTTTTTTATTTGATTTTTTTGTTTCTAATTATTTTTTTCAAAGTAAAGGTTAGGTTTGTTGTTATGGATGAATCCAAGAGCCGGGACCCAAATAGACAAATTTACTTTTTATACCAACTGAGTGGTCAATTTGAAACGATTGTAGAATCGGAAGGCTACTTACCAATCGGTTAAAATAGAATGCACAATACCAAAGGTCTATTTTGCCAAAGCTATTACTGTCTTTTGTAGAAGAGGCCATTAATTGATATAAGCCTTATATCAATTAAGTAGATAGGAAATTAACTAACAGATTGAGAAAACAAATTTTGTTTTCCTTATTTATTGCTATTAGGTTATTTACAACTGGTGAGAATATTAATATTCGCATATTAATATTCTCACCTTGAAATCCCCGGAAAATTTACTACTACGTTGCTAATTTAACCAACTCTCTAGCTCAACTAATAACAAAGTTAGTAATGGTGCGCACATCCTGTATGTATAAACTTTCCCCTGACAATTTTTTTAAATGACATGAACTTTTTTTTGCTAAGAATGACCTCCAGAATATAATGGAGGGAAAAACGTGAAATATCTTGTAATTTCAATTCTCAATATTTAGGCACCAATAATTATGCTGAATAATAAATCAATATTTATTGTGCATTTTTTTATTTTATTTATTGTAAATGACAAATTTTCAATCGTTATTTCTTTTTAACTTGAAAATCCTTTGTTTGTAATTGTTAAAAAGAACATTAGCAAGAAATTTGGATATCCAATTTCAGATAAAAATACAATATTAATTAATCATTCTGATTATAAAGCGATTATATACGAGCTATTATTGTGTGATTAAACCATGAATCAAATGTTTATCAGTACATTCATGCAAAATCTTTTCAATTCAAACAATAAATCCATTTTTTATTATTTATCTTTTTTTAAAATAATACCAAATAATTGATATTTAAATATTCTACAATAATAATTTTGTTATCAGATTTTGATGATAAAAGCAGAGATGATTCACACTTTTGCAGTTATTTAAATTAAAATTAAATAAGGAGAAATATTGAAAACAATAAAAAAATCATTCATTGCCTTTTCCATCACTGCAATAATTATTTTCACTGTAAGTCCTTAGACAAATATCCATTAAAAAAACTACTTCCCAGGAAAATACCGGGCATTGGATTACACAATGTATGTTTGTTGTTGCATCCCAGTATAACTATAACTATCATTGCAACAGTTTGATTCAAAAATTTGTATTGATCATTTCCAATACTTTTCTTTGTTTGATTATAAATAAGACTGGCAATTTTGACTTCGACGCTAATCGATTAATCGAAGTTCAAAATATTCGATTAATCGACTTATCCAACAATTAATTGAAAATAACCGACTATCGAAATTAATCGAAACTACTTGATTAATCGAAAATAATCGGTCGGCTGAAATAACCAACTAATCGAAAACGGATAAAATAGTCAACTAATCGAAATGATTAGAATATCCAATTAATCGAAAGTAATCGGTCGTTTAAAATAATCGACTAATCGAAAACGGATAAAATAGTCGACTAAAACAATAAAAAAATAAAAAGATGACAAACTTTAAGGACACAATTGCATTTTGTTATTTTGACTTTTAGCAAGCAAATTATATTATTCAAAAAAAAATAGTTATGAGTTGTAATTATATTCTTCTTATACAAATCTTTTCAAATAACATTTAAATTTAGATTAAATAAATGTAAAACAAATAAAAAAATTATGTTGCTTATTTTTTCATACATTGTTCATATAATGCACGATATTATTAAACATTATTTATGATAAATATTAAAAATTATGGATAACTTTGTTACATTGATAAATATACCGTCTAACCGAAACGGTTCAAATAATCAACTAATTGAAACAATTAGAATATCCAATTAGTTGAAAGTAATCGGTCAGCTAAAATAACCGTCCAATCGAAAACGGTTAAAATATTCAACTAATCGAAGCGATTAGAATATCCGATAAATCGAAACAAATCGGTCGGCTAATATAACCGACTAATCGAAAACTGTTAAAATAATCGACTAATCGAAACGATTAAAATATCCGACTAATCGAAAGTAATCGGTCGGCTAAAATAACCGACTAATTGAAACTAATCGACTAATCAAAACTAATCGACTAATCGATTAATCGAAATTAATCGGTTAATCGAAAATGGATAGAACATTTTTCCAACAAACAATTTAATCGGTTAATCGAAATTTTTTTAGTCGATTAATCGACTTAATCGATTAATTTTGCCAGCCTTAATTATAAATACATATTTTATATACAAATATTTTTATTGAAACAATTACATATATTTTTACAAACTATAATATTAAGTCTGCTCAACATAATGCATGTGTATTTCCTGAGCTATCGACTAGAGGTCTTGTAGGGCAGAATTTAATTTTCATTTATTTTTGTAGTATTTTTATTCAAAAAAATCCGAGAAATTTAAAAATAAGATAGTCTTAGATTTTCAACAATAATAATTGAAGTTTCTATTTTGTTAAATCCCATTAATTTTATTTTAGAACATCTTTTTATAACGGAATATTTTTAGTGTCTACAGATTCAAGATTTACACACAAAGGTGTAGTTTCATGAAAAATGTATGTGTAAATATTGAAACTATAGTAATACAAAGTTGGGTAAAATTTAAAAAAAAATGTAGTACAGTTAAAATTATTTGAAATGGCAAATAGTCGAAATAGGTTTTATTTACTTATTAGAAACCCTATTTAAGATTATATTTACTTTTGTAGAAACTAATTTTTATAAAAGATATTTCACTAATTGTTAAGGCTTCTACTTTGTTAAACATCGTTGTTCAATTAAAAAAAATAATTGTTAGTTAGTTTGATAATGATGCGTTAATGATGTTGAAACTGTTGAAGAGGGATGGTACCCACCCCCATTGTCTTCCTTGCCTTTGTTTTCCCGTAACCCACATTATTCAGAGAATAATCTGTTATTGTCTTTTTTTTTCCACACTCTTTTTTAAATTAATTTTATATACACATTTAAAATTCGAATTCTTGAAAAAGTCTAAAATTCATAGTATTAACTAATTGCAGGAATTTAGATTGAAAATAAAATAAGTGCATAAAATGAATAAGAAAAGAAATCTTCATGAAAATGCATAGGTTCTTAACAAATATTGAACTTATTTATAAAATCATCTGGATTAAAATAGCTTGAAGAACACTGGCGAGTGGGTGTGCTACAAACTTGGCAAAACTTTTACGCAAACATTCATTTCACATGTCATTTGCTTAACTAAGTAAGCATGCATGAAAAATTGTTAGAGGCTAACAATACCAGTGGATTTAGTATTTCAACAAAAAACAGGATGTAATTTTTGAGAATATCTGTATTGGAAAACTTTCCCAATCAAATAAAAAGAATAGTGTTAGATGTAATTTTGGAAATTGGTGAATTAATTCCTCAATGATAATAAGGTAAATCAGTAATTAATCTTTAACTAAAAAAAATTAAATTTGTTTGATAGTGAGAACTTAGTTGATTGATGATTGGAAATAGTTACTTTTTGAGAATACCTGCACTGATAAACCTTCCCCTTTGAATAATAAGGATTGTGTTAGAGATAATTTAGGAAATGTATAATTTAATTCCTCAAAGACAACCAATTGCTATAAGCATAATTGATATTAGAATCACAGTAGGCATTATCACCAGCCACTGGCACCTAGGAAAACACAGGAGTCACAGAAATAACACATCACGAATTCTGTAAGGGCTGCAAAGAAGAAGAAGAGACTGTTCACCACTTCCTTGATCAATTAGCAAAATAGTAGTCAGGGATTAAAACGGTATAATCAGAAAAATAAAATTGTATTACATTTTAATCATATTAAAAAAAATAAACATTTTTTTAAATAGAACACATATTTTATCACCATTTGATAGAAAAGAGTATTATTAACAAAAAAGTTATAATAGACTATTACAAAAAGATACAAATAACGAAGGCATATTCTGTTTTCAATGAAATTAAGATACTGTAAAAAAAACTAACAAATAATGATAAAAAGGATTGTTATATTTACCACCCATTTAATCGATTCAAACCTCAGTTATGGTGAATTGTATCAAAAAATTTAAATTAATAATAATAATAATCGGCGCTATTTCGTACAGAAAATATTAAATTCAACGTGGATGTTATTAATTATCTTCACATTCTATTTATACATATCCATTACAAAAGCTGGTTAGAATGTGATGATAAAATATAATGTTAAACTTAACATTTTCTTTATAGGAAAGAATTTTTTTTTATTTTTAAGGTGTCATATACGTGTCAAAATGAAAATTACATCAAAATTTACAAACTAAGTTAATCTAAATTATGTTTCTTATTAGCACTTTATTTATTATTATTACTTTCTATAAAATATGTATACACTACAATACATCTTACATCTACTTATATCTACATGTTGTGATAAATTCTTCTATTGAATATAGTTTAAATTGAATTAAGAATTCACTCAATTTTATTTTCAGTTGTTTTAGTTTAATTCTATGGAGCATTATTTTGGAGTAAGTGAAATAATTTAATTGCAGAATAATGCACTCCATCTTTTGTGGTTTGAAGACTGTTCTTAAATTATCTAGATCGAACGTCAAAGCCTTGCACTTACAATATATGTTATTGACATATTAGACTTCTTATATTGAAAATCTAATTTTTTTGGAGTAACGGTTATTTAATACATTAATAAACAAGATTGATATCGATTAGGTAAATTATTTGACAGATTGAGTAAACAAATTTTGTTTTCATTATTTTTTTGCTGTTTTAATTTTTACAATAACTAAATTTGACTGAAAACAAAATTTATTATTTATTTTAATTTATTTTATTTAATTTTTTGTAATGGTGTATTATAACTTTTTTGTTAAAAAATCTCTTCTCCATCAAATTATGATAAAATATATATTATTTTTCAAATGCTAAAACAGACCATCTGGTCATGGTGGAGGGGTTGACTGGACCTAATCATTTTTAATGTTATTATTACACCAATGTAATCCTCTGAAAATGTATCCAACTCTCTAGCCAAATTAACAAGGAATTTAGCAATGGTGTGCACTTAATTTAGAACAACCTGATAAAGATTTTATTATAATAAAAGAAGATATAGAACTATAATGTTAGATGTGATATGTGGACATATGTCTCTACTTTGGTCCTGGACGAAGTTTAAAAAAGTATTGCAAACAGCATATATCCATATACTTATTCCATATATTTATATTTTTGATATATATATATATATATAATTTTTGTTGATAAAAACACTAAAAATTTCCAAAAGCCAAGAAAAGATGAAAAGCAAAGACTTTCAATCCACAGATGTTTCGGACTTCCAAGTTTTTATCAATATAGCCTACATCTAGGTATCCGCTCTACGAAATACCAAACATTTACTTGATAAATTTAAATATTGCATATTATCTTAATGCTAATTAAGTTACTATATAACCCACAAGTAACGCCCACAGGTGATTCAAGGAGAAAATTAATTGATATTTATGGATATTTTTTTAATGGATCTGCTTACTACAGACTATTGCATCAAGCTGGAAATGTAGTTTATGTACCACATTTCCAACTTGACTTTTCAAGTAGATTTTTCTATCAAAAAATATTGTTGGGATGAATGATAGTTTCCACGGATTGAAAGGGTGTTAAGCGGTGTTGTGCTTAATAATAGTACCTCAGTGTTGGGTCCATGAAAATTGCTCTTATTTACACGTTATGTACACGTTGATCATTTTGGTGGTACCACATATGGAATACTTATTTCATTTTAAGAGATATCAAAAAAAAAATGTTGCTTTGAGAAAGTGTTTATTATGTTTTTCTACTTTTAATAATAACAAAATTACAGATACCATCGAAAAATGACTTATCATCAACTTTCAGTTGTAACCCGGAAACAGTTAAAGGCAAATATTTTTTTCTTCCTTATTGTTTTTATTATTAAAAATTGGCATAGGGCCACAAAAACGGTTTTTAGATATCTCTTGAAATAAAATAAAAGTTCTATATATGGCACCACCCTGTACAAACAAGTTACTAGTACTGTGGCACCAATCCGTCACTGGATTAAGGATTTAAGGGCGATTAAAGAAACCTCCGATAAATGGAAATGAAAACTATTAGGCTATTAGATGTAGGGTGTGCCATTTAAAATAAGCACGAAATTCAACCTTGAATGTCTTTCTGGAGTTACGTTAAATTATCAAAACATCTTAATATTTTAAATTCTTGTAAATAGCCTAAAGTATTTACCCATTAGTCTAATACACTTATTTTTGATGTAGAATCTGAAAAAAATATAAAATATGAAGATGGAATACCCTATATTTTTCAATTTTAGAAAAAATATAACTATGATAGTCCATGCTTTTATGGGACTTGAAACTAATTTTAAAATATGGTCCTAATAGACCTACATATGCCTGCGAGAGCCAGTTTTGAAAAAGAAACCATTTAGCCGTAAAGCCACTAGGCGCGCACGCTGAGACACCCTGTATATTTTCAAAATTTCCAAAATAATTCTGGTAGATTTGGGAAATATGCAAATCCATCTTGAAAATTCTAAAATCTTTCCTACTGGAAAATTCGGACAATTTTCCCGAAAAGCTGTTGAAATCTAACCAAGAAAAATGTGTGTTAGTAAATTATACAATAAAAGAAAACGAAAATGAAATGAAAAGCAATAAACCAGTACGATAACTCCCCGAAATTTTAATGACTGATTAAAAAAACAACAACATTAAATATTATTTTCATGTTGATCAAACATCACTCTAATGTGAGCTCAGTGGGTTGTTTTTTTAAAACTTTATTTCATTTGTATTACATTGGTCGCGTTCAGGGAATTGTAGCGCTTAAGCGCTTTACGAAAGCGGTTTCCCTGAACGGTATCGCTTTATGTGTGGCGCTGTACCGCTTTATCAAGCGGTAAAGCATATATTTTTTCCGCTTGATCGCTTTTAAAGCCGTGCAGCTGTAAACAAAACGACCATATTTTCGTGAACGTCCTTAACATCGAAAGCGTGTTCAGGGAACATCAAGCGCTTTGCGCTACATCTCTAAAATTCCCTGAACACGACCATTATTAACAGTAAAAAGTCATAATCCCCCAGAAAATTATTTCTACCTACGCACCTGGTGGTAATTATGGGAAAATTGAAAAAAAAAAAAAACAAGATACACTCATTCCTTAATTTTCATACACATTCCATGGATACCTGAAGGTGTATTAAATAAACATTTCATTTTCTGATAGTTTAAATTCAATTCTTGTGAAGAGAGAATTGCAAAACAATAAAAATATTTTTTAAACCTCAAAATTCCATTTTAACCACAAATAAAAGACAGTTTGATTTGAAAATAACCTCAAAAAGTTATGATAAATCATAGAATTTTGGTGCCTGCTATTTCAATTAATTATAACGGTAGTCATGGCGGCAACATTAACTGAGATAACAGTTTAGGGTGATATACGGAATACCAAATTGCCATATATTGTGGCCTTGAAGAATAACTTGCTTTTAAAGATAAAATTTCCGATAAAGAATTTCACTGAATAAATATTCACAAAATAACACAATTATTTTTCTTCTCCATATTAAATATAATTGAATCAAAAAACATTGCATTGTATAATAATTTGTTGTGCAATGGCAAATGTGCACTGTACAATCCAGCAGAGCATTTGCCTGGATATTTGTTTACGTAATTATATTATGTAAATCAGTGTTATTGCGGCTAGAGAGAAAATAATTCATTTTTAATAAAAAAAATCATTCCAGAATAAATGCTTTATGTATAATAACAAAATAATATAATGTTAATATAATTAACTTTATTAACGGAAATTCACCATTTAACAAAATAATATATAAATATTATACCAAAATATATTAAATAATATTATAGTTTAAAATCGTGTGTATAATTAACGGTAAAAAAACAATATTACATACTACTTAAACATTAAAACCATTGTACAAAACAGAAAACTATTTATTTAATAATAAAACAAAAATTGAGGGAGAGAGAAAAGAGAAGAGAGGAGTGGTTATAGTTGTAAATAGTTTATAGAAGAGTTTATATTGATTTATGATTAATGGTATGCCAATAAAGGTCTTTTTTTATAAATTGAAATGCTCTGATTGTAAAGGCGTATATATTGGTCAATCTGGTCGTACATTTAACATCAGACTTAAACAACATCTTAGATCCTTCCGGCTAAAACAAAGTCACAAGTCATCCTTTGTAAAACACCTCATTGATGAAAAACATAATTTTGAAAAGGATGTACTTGACATTATTCACCATGCCGAGAAGGGTCACAAGATGGATTTATTAGAAGCTTTGGAAATCCAAAAAGCAGCTGCTAATCCGGAAATTCCACTAATTAACAACCAGATTGATCTGATGTATTCACCTATTTTCACCGCTGTATTATAATTATTATTCCTATTACCTGTTACTTATCCCCATTAAATATCCTGTATATATACCTGTATTACTGAAATTGTAAATCACTTCACGTTTGATAATGGCAAGCTGAATTTGCCGAAACTGCAGTAAAAATAAAGTGTTACACAAAACAAAGTTTAAAAGTGTTTTTAGTTATCATATTCACCCTTTAGTCTAATATACTGATACAAAATTTCATATGTTTCCATTCACCCATATGAAAGTTATGATTTTTTTTCGAAACGTCAATTTTTTCAAAAATAAATATTTCAAAAAGATTTAGGTTTAGGCATATGAATATTTTATGAAAGTTAATCGGCGAAAGCCGATTTTGAAAAAAATAAAACATTTAGCCGTACAGCTACTCAGCTCGCACTCTGAGACACCCTGTATATATTAATTAAACATTTTGTTTATTTCTCTCACAGGAATACATCATCATATATTGCTATTCTATGTGATTAATATTGAAGATATTTCATTGTATCATTTTTGTACTTTTCTATTTAATAAATTATTTAATTTCATGTTGTTTTTTTAATATATCCCTTCAATTCAGTTTAATTATTATTTACATACATTTATATATTTAGTTGTAATATTGATTTTTGTTGCATATGTTTTGTAAAAAGGAGATACCGTAAATAAAAAAAAAATATTATAATTATAAATGTATAAGTACTTACTTATTTAAAAAAATATATATATGTTTTTATTAACTATAGATTTTTGAAATCAATAAAAATATACTTATAATAATATATATTTTGTATTCTTTAATTTTGAATTAATTAAAAAGCCCACTCCCGGGTTTTGTTTTGATTTTCGTGCGGGAATCTCATCAGTGCCGCTAATCGTAGTTCATTCCAGTACAATGCTATGACACTTCTATACTCTGTTTTATGCGCTGATTAAGAAAGAAATGATGAGATGAATATGAGAGAGGGGTGAGTGGGTGAAATAATGAAGAAAGTGATAGGAAAAGAAAAGATAGCATGTAGAACAAATGTAAAATTTGGTATTTTTCCAAGATGATAATGTTTACAACCACGGAAAGAGCACGTCCTCTCCGAGTACAAAAGATTCATTCAAAATTCGTTCATTCATCAATTCTAACTTTATGCTCTTCACTTCTTCATTTGCATTTTTGCAAAAACAAAAATTGAGGGAGAGAGAAAAGAGAAGAAAGGAGAGAAGGGGGGGGGGGGGGGGGGGGGTTATAGTTGTAAATAGTTTATAGAAGAGTTTATATTGATTTATGATTTATGGTATGCCAATAAAGGTCCTTTTTTATCTCAATCTGGTTGTACATTTAACATCAGACTTAAAGAACATCTTAGATCCTTCCGGCTAAAACAAAGTGACAAGTCGTCCTTTCATTTTCCCATCTCATTCATATTACATAAATAATTTTTTTTGTATCTATATTTATTATCATTTGAAGATAGGAATAAGCCAGTTGCATATTGTTTTCACTATGATCTGTTTGGGAATGATAAATAATTATTTTGATGCGTATTATTTTATTACGTATTTTGTCGTAATTTGTGATTGGTAACTAACCTTTTTTATACATATGTTTTGTAATGTTTTTAATATTTAATTATAAATATAATTTGGAAATGGAGATTCCGTTAATAAAGTGAATATATATAAAAAAATTCTTAATAATTAAGTTTTACATCCCCGTTATTGGGGATACTGATAAGTACTCCTATCATAAATGCAGCCGGATTTCTTTTTACTCATGTTAAAATGAAAAGAATAACTAAGATAGAAATTCCAGAAAAATATGTATATGCGTTAAATTAAATATTCATGCGTTTTGCGGGTCTATAGCGAACAAAATCATATAATGTAAATAATTCTGTTACTTGTATGGAATAAAGTTATGTATTATTTTATATATATATATAGAAAATCTTTATTTCTGAGAGATACATTAAATTACATTACAATATTTAATGTAAATAATCATAAGCCTCTAGTTAAGCCTCAGAAAATGGCTATCGACCATCGGTCTTTCTGCCATATATTATTATTTTTCCTTACATGAAAATAATTGCCAAATGGCTGAAAGAGCTCAGGTCATGTCTTTTAGCCTGTTTTTAGAAAATTCTGTCATTCAGCCCTATTCCCTATCGAAAACGCTAAACATAATGGATGACAGTTACTTTGGGATAGCAGTCTACGATAGCGTGTGCGACGTTTCTGGATAATTCCATATCGAGTGATATTTTATTCAATAAGGAATAGGGCCGATTGTCTGTAGTGTATTACCTGACTGATCAAACAAGTGCGCATCACTCTTATTTTGGTTTTTTGCTTTGTTTTATTGTATTGTTGGTACTTTCAGTTTTTCATTAAATTTTATATTGTTAGTATTATTTGTATTTCATAAAATAAGTTATGTTAAATTGATAAGGATTAGCTTTTATTAGTTTCTTTTATAATTAATTAGTGTTTGTTGTTAGTGTTGTGTTTTAAATTTAGTATTCATTTTGTCTTAAAAAGATAGGTTAGATTTATTATATTTACATAGGGTTATTTTGATTGAATAGATCATTTAGTTTCATTAATATTTATGTCCGATTGCACCGTAACATTTAAGTACGGCTTAACGCTAAGCGCCACTTAACTCGCGGCATTTCTGTTGCACTGCATGCGTAGGAACGCAAAGCTGCCCTTAAATTTAAACCGATGATGGCGACGGCTTAAAGTATTTAAGTACCGCTTAGTGAGCATTCGTAACCTCTGAATTGTGACCATGGATTTATTTCTTGACAATGACCGGGATATTCTTGAAATAATTGAATTCTGTGATATATTTACGATCTCATTTTATTTTCATAAAATGGACTAAACAAGTTTTTATAAAAGATTCCAATTAACAAAAGGTGTGATTTATGTATTAAAATATTCTATACGGGAAATGTTAAGTTTAACGTGTATGTTATTAATTAATTTCACCTTCTATCATTACATATTTATTACAAAAGCTGTGATGATACAAAATAACGTACACATTAATGTTAACATTTTCCGTGCGGAATAATAACCGCGTATATTTTTTTTAATAAAATGCAATTTGAAATGACATTTTTATTTTATAATTTATTAATGCAAAAGTCATAAAAAACCTATCCATTAATATTCTAAAAAATATATAATTATTTTAGGAATGTGAGAAAAGTAATTATTAGTTATTTTAGAAAAAAATAATTTTATTTAATAACATAAAATAAACAAACAATTTTTCCAAAAGTTATTAATAATACAAAATATATTATTCTGGATTTTTTAATTATTAGGAAAAAGAATAAAGTTTTTAAATTTATTGAGGAAAGCACCAACACAAAACAATGAATTTTATAGGTTATAAATGCAAACATACGCTCTGCGCATGCGAAATAAGTTAGCTACACAAATTTCTCACCAGCAAAGCGACACTTAACTAAGTATTTATTGCGCAGTCATTTAGGTTCTCAAGATAGGAAGTGAAAATTAAAATGCAATATTAAAAAAATATACGGGGCTATTCCGCACGGAAAATGTTAACTTTAACGTGTACGTTATTTTGTATCATCACAGCCTAAGCAGCTTTAGTAATAAATATGTATTGATAGAATATGAAATTAATTAATAACATACACGTTAAACTTAACATTTCTCGTATGGAATAACCCAGATGTACTAATACATAAATAACACCTTTTGTTAATTGGAATCTTTTATAAAAACTTGTTTCGTCCATTTCATGAAAATAAAATGAGATTGTAAATATATTTGCCGCAAAATTCAATTATTTCAAGAATATCTCGGTCATCGTCGAGAAATAAATCCCTGGTCACAATTTAGAGGTTACGAATGCTCACTAAGCGGCACTTAAATACTTTAAGCCGTCGCAATCGTCGATTTAAATTTAAGGGCAGCTTTGTGTTCATACGCATGCGGTGCAACAGAAATGCCGCGAGTTAAGTGATGCTTAGCATTAAGCCTCACTTAAAATTTATGGTGCAATCAGGCATTGGTGAATTACTAGCTTGTATTTGTGATTTTTGACTTGATTTTGATTGTTTGTGTTTTATATTCTAACTTCTGCTTGTGTTTATTGTCTGATTCGTGATTATTATTATATTGTAACGGACTTTGAATTTTACCGTTGGTAACTCAATGGAGAAGGTTAGTAGAGTACAGTGTTAGTTAATTTAAATATTCGTTGTTTTATTTCATGAATTCTTCAAACTCTTAATTGAAGTCATTGGAAATAATTCATTTGCATCTTACTGTTATTATTCTGATGTAAAAATATAAAATTATATTTATTTACAATTATGAATTACCATCGGGGCTGTATCTAAGAATAGCATAACTAGTAATAATAGGTCTGTATATTTTTTGGTTAATTAGGATATTAATACCATGGAACAGATATTTCCATGATTCGACAATGCTAACAATTCTGACCATCATAAACATCGAAAAATTGTTGTTTGGCAATTTCATCTATTTGAATTTAAGCGGGAAATCGAACAGCTGTGAGGTTCCTTTTGTATTTATGTTTACGTTTGCAGACACGACACATTCCCTATCCCCACCACACTATTACTCGTCTAGTATATTTTACTTCTATGTTTTATTTATTTATTTAGTCTTATATAACATTGTTATATGTTCCTCTCTACATCTCAGTGTGAGGTGACTTCTATGTTAATTTTGATAAAAACTCAATTATTTGAATTAATTATTATCGTTAGAGCCATTAATAAATTAATTATAAACTTTAAACAATATAATTATTTATAAATGTATAAATTTACATATATATACATCTTTATTTCTGAACTTGTACATAGAATTCTATATAGAACTTCAGAAATAATTAATTTATTTTTACATTTAATATTTACAATCATGGTTGATGATGATCAGAAAATCGCTATCGACCATTGGTCTTTCTGCCTGTCTTTGTCCTGTTCTTGTTGGTTTCTTTAATTGTACTGATTGTTATCATCCTTGTCTATATGGTCCGCTAAGATTTATGAAATAAATTGATGAATTGTTAATCATGGTTTTGTAAATTTTGGATGAAGATTAGGGTTACGAGGGATACAGGTGTTCTACAATGGATGTTTTATGTGGATTAGTGGCGAATTTTAAGGGAAAGGGTTTCAAGTCTCTCTTTTATGGAGGAAATTTTGCATTTTTCATAAAGAAGTATATTGGAAGGATTATGGAGAGGGTCATTAGGATGTCTGATTTTGGTGAGTATACGTAGGACTGATCGTTCCCCAACCTCAATATTTATTAGGACATTGGGATTGGGATTATGATATAGGATAGCCTCATATTGGAGTAGGGGTCGACATATAATTTTATAGATTTGAACTGCAGTTGCAGTTGATATACCATGGCTTTTGTAGGTGTGTGCTCTGAAATATCGAGCCCTGCTCTTAACATTAGCTTCTAGAGTTTGGGAGTGGTTAATAAAGGTGATGTTTGGATCAATAGTTACTCCTAGGTACTTACAGGTGGGAGATGGATGGTATAGGGTGATTTTTGATGAATATTTTGTAGGGAGAAGTGGAGTACCGGTGGAAAGGTTTAAGGAGTTGAGTGTTATTGGGGTTAATTGAAATTCTCCACTTGGTGAACTAAGTTTGGAGGTTGTTTATCAGGTTTTGTAAGGTATTTACGGCTTTGGCAATTGTAGGAGCATGGGTGATTAGAGCAGTGTCATCCACGTATAGGAATGGATATGCGGAGTGATTTATGTATATAGGGTTGGGGTTATATATATCTTAAACATATAAGTTGTGGAGGGTTGGGGATAAGGGGGATCCCTGTTGGGAATTAAATGTATAAGAAGTGGAATTACGGTTTTTGATGTTGATGCATCAGTTGGAGAGGAAGCTATTTAGGATATTTATAATATGTGGGGATATACCTAGAGAGTGACACTTGTATAGAATACCTCAGTGCTAAACCGAATCGTAGGCTTTCTTAATATCGAGGAAAAAAATGGCGGATTTTCTGCCTTTGAGATGTATCGCTTCGCAGTTTGATGTGAGGATTGCAAGGGGTAAGGATGTGGAGCGATGTTCAACAAAATCGAATTGGTATGGAGGTATTTGGTGTATTACATGGGAGGATATTTTTTTCATTAGAATGGACTCAAATAATTTACCGAGAACTGGAAGCAGGGTGATTGGCCTATAACTCGAAACAAGTTCGGGGTCGTTTCCTGGCTTCTTTATACATGTTATGATCCCACACTTCCACTCCTCGGGTAAGTATTGGGCTTTGTAGAAGGAATTAAAAATACGTATGATATATTTGTGAATGGTGATAGGGAGGGATTTTAGAATACTCCTAGGTATTGCATCATATCCTGTAGACATTTTTTTTCCTTTATACAATGTTTCGAAAAATTCATCTTCTGTAATAACATCAGAGGCTGGGGAGGGAGATTCTAGGAAAGAATTATACCAGTTATTTATTACATGTACAAAGCTTTTGTCATAATTGTTATCATTTGTCATTGTGTATGTCTCTTTAAAGTAGTTAGCAAAAATATTGGCAATTTGTCGGTCGTCGTTAATTAACTGTTATGTTGACGGGTCTAAGATATTTTGTAGGTAGTTTGTTTTTCTATATTTGCTAACCTTTTTTATTTCTTCCAAGAATTTTTTACTGCGCATGTCATTGATTTGTTTGCAGCTTTGTATCCAGTGGTCTGTTTTATATTCTATTATTAATTTCTGTATGTCTTTGTTTAATTTATTGAATTTAGTCTTTAAGTCGTCTGTAAATTTGTCTCTTGAATTTAATTAGTCTCAATATAAAATTAGGAAGAGGGCATTTATAAGGTTTTTTAAATATGTAGGTGTGTTTTTTTTTTAATGAAATTAGAAAGTGTGTGGAAGAATAAGGACGAGGATTCATCAGTTACTTCAGGGTGCGCTTCAATAAAATTTGTAACGTCTATAGTGACCTTTTCAATATTGCATAATCTATGCATGTGAGTTATTTGTTGTGGAATAGAGATGGGAAGCGCTGCAACGATGGAGAATGTAATGGAGAGGTGATCAGACCTGAGATCGGGAATTAACTGGACTTTTTGAATGAGGTGTCTAATTGTACTTGTACAGAGGAGAATATCGGGGGTAGAGGATGGATTGTTGATCATGATGAAGGTGGGGTCTGTGGGAATCCGAACAAAATTTGAAGCGGCTATAAAAGAGGAAAGGTGTTTGTTTTTCATTTTATTTAAATTGAAATCACCGATAATTATTGCATGATCATATAATGAGCCTTTGGTGAATATTGTGTCTTCAATATGGAACGCGCATTCTTGCATTGTTGTTATCGTAAATTCACAAAAAAAAAACCTTTGGCTCAGATCTGAATAAACGCCTCGTTGGTGATTAATGTCCGGGAAGTAGTTGTTTTAATGTGCATTTGTTTAATGTACTTATGTAACGTAAGTCAAAAGTCACAGAGCTAAATGTGAGAATAATTTAATAATTATTTTCAAATCATTTTTATTTAATTTGTTTAAATAATTGTGACCAAGTGAATAAATACTCTTTTCTATTTATATTAATAGCCAGCGAGGCGTTTATTCAAATCTGAGCCGAGGGAAGTTTTTTGTGAATTTACGATAACAACAATGCAAGAACGCGCGTCCTCCCTTTGCCCGTCATTACTATCACAGCGAGAGGCAGGTGAGGGTCCTTTCCTTTCGTTTAATTTTATTCGTTTTTGATTTAAGTTGAATTAGCTTGGTTTAATTCAATTTAAATCAATTTAGTTTAATTTGACTTTTTATCAAGATTGATAATAATTTTCTGATTTCAAGTGAGAAAAATTCACTCTTAGAGACAACATGAACTTAACCTTATTTACTTTTTTATATTTAATCGTCTTTTTCTTTTTTACTAGGCCCCTTCGACCAGCCACTGATATTTTTAATATTAATTTAAGACATTGAAATACACCCATGAACCTCGAATGAAATTTCTCTTTCAAACAAATTCCATCTGGGACGGAACTCGAACCCCCAGTCTCTGCCTGATGAGCAAGGCCTTTGCCCACTGGGCTATCTCAACCCCTTATTTGATTGTTATTTACAAATTTATAGTTTAGAATCAGAATGAATGCAACAATGCACAGTAGTACTGGTATGCAACAACAAATATCTATTGTATAATCTTGATTGTGATTTCTACTGTAAAATACCAACTACAATAAAAAAAAATTGCTAAGGCAGAAAATAGTTTTTTTTTGTACTTCTGGTCGATATCTTACAATAGAAATCACAATCACAATAATTTGCAATTGTTACAATAATGAAAAATATTATGAAAAAATGCATTATAATATAATACTTATTTTAGCAGAGCATTATTTAAATAAATGTTTTCTTATAGATTAAGCTTGTTTAATCAAGAAAAAAATACACATTACCTTAAATCTATTGATACCATTACTAAATCAAATAAATGATAATAATGTTTGTGCTTGTCATATAATTCTTTGCACAAGAAAAACACACAAAATCATTTGAAATGTCTGTATTTTAGCATAAAGCTACACAGAATTGTATCTTAGAATTTTTTTTTCTTTCCATAATTTCATTTTCTTTTGTTTGTAGTAGTGAATTAAAATGTGGGATAATTATAGTCAATGCTCAGTAATTCTAATAGCAGATTATATTTTCATTTCTTTGCCAAAAAAATTAACGATGTGGCCTTTCTCCATTAGTAATACAATTCAATGGATAGATTCAGTTTTTTAGATTTGTATGGATTATTTTTTAATTGGAATTATAGTTTCCTCAAAATTGCCAATTGGCAGACTTAAAACATATATATTATAATATTTTATGATATATATAGGTGTTGTATTACGTTTGTCAATAAAATTAAAATCAATTATAATTATTAATATATATATTATCACAAATAATTATGATTAATAATTATTAACATATTTTTTTTCTTTTAGCTACTGCTGCAACATGACTTACAAAATTATTTTCAAAATATTTAATTTTATAAATAACTGCGACCAAAAGAATGAACTCTTCTACAATTATTAAAAATATTGTTTAGAGGTATTTAAGATCTCTCTTAAAAATATTTTAAATAATTGTAGAAAAGAATTTATTTATTTTCTTGATCACAGTTATTTTTAAAATTAGTTAGAAAAATATCTTTGAAAATAGAAAGTTATTGCTCCAGTCGCTACAAAGAAAATAATTTTTATTTATTGATTTAAAATACTTTTTCTGTTTATAAGAATATTTCTAGTCTGAAAATGGCAAATTGAAGTTATTTATTTTTTTTAAGTTGCATCAATTTTACTAAATAATAATAAATCAAATCCGCAATAAACTAGTTTTTGTATTCTGTCCATTGACAGTTTCACCACATGGGATGAATCAACTGCTAATGGGTTGCTACGACACTGAGCTTTATACCTGAACCATGTCAAACTTCCTTATTTAATGATAATAACATATATCTTTATTCCATACTACAAATATAAATATTTACATTATATGATTTGCTATTATACATAAAATATGATTATCTTGTTTTAGAATTGGCTATTGACTTGAGGTTTTAATTAATAATATAATTGTAAAATGAAATATTAAACCAAATATAAATAAAATTTCTAAATTTTAAAAACCCTAATCAAACAAAATAACAGTAATAACAAAAATTATTAATATTAGAAAAATATAAACAAAATAAAGTAACAGTGGGCAGAAAGACCTCCGGTCGATAGCCCAGGACAGGCATATTTATTTTAATTTATATGTTACGGGCAATGTAAATAATTGGGCCCTCGACACCCAATACGGGTAAAAGAGGATGAGATTAAGAAAGAAATAATTGGGCATTATTTATAACGCACGGGCAATTTAAAAAGTGCCCAAAGGGATATGACAAATATAGATGAAAACGTGCGAATTATAACATTTCCAACATTTTTTTCGCAATATCCTTTCTAAAGATTAAATTACATATGTTCGAACATATGTCAAATAAATTATGAAACAGAACAGCTTTTTGTCTATAGGTTTGTTCATTACATAAAGTGTATCACATTTTACACTTTCTGCACCAACAGCAATGTAAATTTTATGAGTGACGTCACACTTGCACTCAGTTCAGCTAAGTGTAGAACAAATGAACAAACCTAAGATCATTTCACTAATTAAAGATTTTAATCAAAAACATTTATGACTGTCTAAAAAAAAAAATTGTAGTTGTGAAACAAAACTACAAATTTATTTGATTATCTGATTGTTGAGTTAAGTAAAGATGAACTGAATTATTAAATAAAAGAATATAATCACCTTTTTTAATACTAATCTACATATTGTGAAGAAAGGTAGCTATTCTTTTTTTAATATCGAAATAAAGTAAAAATAAGAAATTATTATAATGCATATTGAAAATATTAATAACTTTTTTATCAGTTTAGGACTTAGTTGTAAATGGTATATTAATTACTGCGTAATTAAAAAAAGTCAGAGTAAAACATAGTATTATTGAAAATAATTTCTTAATTTTGCTATTTTAAATCTTTAATTGTAAAATTCAAACAATACATTATAAAACCATTATGTTACATTGTAAATTACACAAATTGGCTATCGACTAGTGGTCTTTCAGCCCGACATTTCATATTATTACTCAAATATTTTTTATATTTACATTATTTCATAATATGATGCAAGTATTAAATAAAACATTGTGTTCATTAAATAAATATTAAATGCCATCATATAAAGTCGAAAACAAGATATTTAAAACATTATATTCGTCTAGAAATAAAGCAATAATATTAAATACCGTCATGCAGTCGAAAATAAATAGCTCAAACATTAACTATATTCGTCTCGAAGTGTTATTGAAGTTACACACTATACAATTGGAAGTAGTAAATTTTATAGCAAAAACAAAGAAATCGTAAAATATTTTAAGCTAAATAGCTGTGCTATTTTTGAAATACTCGAATATGGTAATATCCATTAACTGTGTAAGTTGAGAAATAGTAACACTACACGGTAAGACTGTAAAAATTGTGAAAACGTATTGTAAATAAAAATAATTAATGATAATTCATTGTGGAATGAATTTAAGTAACACTAGGTTAGGTTATTAAATGCATACTGATCTGATTTACTAGCGAATTATCATAATTTTACCATGAGTGCAATATGTTCCTAATGCAAAAACCAATATATTTTGATTGCAGAAATATTTTAACAAAAACAGAGACGCATTGTTTTAAATTTAAGCAAAATGAATTCTGGAGTTCACCTATATCACAAAATCCATTTATAAAGGTGATTTTTTTTCCTAGTAATTTTAGCAAAGTGATTGTTAAAAATCGTAAAATGAGAAGGAACAATGGAAATGTGTTTGAATTTACGTCGAATTTAATCTTGATAAGAAATTGATTGTAGAATCGGATCTGTTTATAAACCGTGATAATGAAGATAGATTTGACATGCCAATATGAGAGTGTATGTAATTTCACAAAGAATTTTTCGTACTTACGCCACATTTCTCGGGACACCCCGAGGGCGATTGTGTTGCCGCCGTTTTAACCGGCGCCCCCGACACTGTATTCAGAAAAAAAGGATACTTGCTGCACTGCTCTTTGAGTAGCAGTGTCCGGTGACTGTGATTCCTTAAGCAAGGTTAATATTTCTCGCAATCCATCTTCCTGCGGTGTCCACTCCATTTTCATCTCGTACAATAACTATTCACTACAACCTATCGCCAGTTTTACGCAAAAAAAACCTCAAGCAAGCGATGGATCACTTGCAACGATCACCAAACTAACCATAGAACTGTACAATTGTTACGGCTTTGACGAGAGGAGGATACAGAACAACGGAAGTGTTTCTGTCCTTTTTCAATGGCTACTCTTCCTGTACAAACCGGATAAATTTTACTATATGTCACAACCGAAATATTACAGAACATTGGTTATGAACACAATTTTACAATGAAATATCTCACTTTACACTGTAATTTTTTACGAAACAACAATTTAGTATAAAAGTAACGATTATTTCTAAGATTGATTTGACTAAAATGTATTGGACATACCAACAACTCCCTAGAAAACACGGTCGTTCCAATTCAATACAACGAATCAGTAAGAGCATGCGCCGTAGTGACTTTCAAATTTAAACCGACATTTTTATCCATTATGATATATTTAATGATTAGATTTTTGTAGCGTGATTATAAATGTTTATTAAACGATATTCGTTAATAAACTCCCCCTCCCACAATATATGCATTTTATAGAAGCATTTGGTTGAGTGCATTAATTAAACACAAATCTGTTCCAAGATGGCTTGGGATCCATATGTTCATTATATTTAAATAATTTTACTTTAAATATTAACCCAAAATATGATTTATATTCATTTAAAAAACACATTTATCATCGTTTATTATCTTGTCATTAAGAGTATATCATGACATGGCGATTTCATAGCATACAATATATTTCATTGAGATAGTATTATTCAGT
Organism: Philonthus spinipes; assembly: GCA_963082785.1. Lineage (NCBI taxonomy): Eukaryota > Metazoa > Arthropoda > Insecta > Coleoptera > Staphylinidae > Philonthus > Philonthus spinipes. Next base: position 21,142,961 of record OY720301.1, read on the forward strand.
TAATTTGAACATTTTATATATTATTATATTATATAAGAAAATTTGCAATTAAATGATGTAAAGTAATAGCGAATCAAAAATTTAATTGTGTCAATAAACTTCTCTTGATACACTATCTATAGTTCTATATAGTCATTTTAATGTACTAATAAAATAATTTTTGTTTTTAAATAAATTCAATCAAACTTAAATAATTGTATCGTTCCTAGCTTTATTATTTTTTTAATAACAAAACAAACTAATGGTTTACTTTATAGTTTCATCATCTTTTATTCATACTCTATATAAAATAATCATCTTTATCCCTGCTTTACAAATCATAATTTTAATTCAAAATCCTCGAGAAAAAAACGTTAGGTTCGAAATAAAAATAGAATTACCAATGAAAATGCATTCCTTTTTCATGCAAGGGGCAAAACAATTATCATTATATTTTTTCTATTGGAAAATGTAAGTAAATTGTATGTGTAACAGATGGCGGTAGTGGCGTTTGAAAATATCATAGATGTTAATATATACTAGAGCAGCCCAAAGCAAAAGTGATGCATCCATTTCAAACATAAACATAGATTTGCTATGGAAATCTAAATGAAACGATATTGCTACAGCGAATCGGAATTCTCTCTCTATCAACCGCTAACGACATGATAGACTAAACCAGAATCCAGCCTTTGATTTATATGACTCATTTTGGTTTACATTTTTTATCCCCAAACCACAGTATATGTATACGTATACTGTGCCCAAACTAAGAAAACATGTTTGAAAACGCAACGCTATGTAATATATAATCTATGTAGCAGAGAGGTTAGGTATTTTTTTATAAATGTTGTTATTTTGTTATGTTTTAAGCCAATTTGTAATTAAATATAAAACTTAAAAATAAATTTACATAAACATTTTCCAAAAATCAAACAATATTGGTTTTTTTTTTGACAAACAACAATTTGATGTCTCTCGTGTACATAGATTTATACACCGTAGTAGAGTTTTTTATATTTTAATAACAATAATACTATTTTTGTAAGTAAATAGAATTAATGCGAATGTCCAAGATTCATAGTATAACAGCCGATTGAAGTATCGTTCAATTAATATAAATAGATGGATTTATGGATAATAAATATTTATTTCTATTAAAAATAAAATTATGAAAATTTTAAACAATATAATAAAATCAATAGAAAGCAATGCTAAATGTTAAAATATTTTGTTGTTTCTTAACACATTTATTTGTAGAAGAATTTTCGATATTCCGCATTTTATACACAGCAGTATGTTTAGGATGATATAACGCTTTCACGCTTTGCATCCAATTTCAGGACAGTGTTTATCTGCCATTGTTTGTTATGATGTTTACCACATTAGGGAAGATTCTAAAAATGGGATTGCAGGACGATTCATATGTGTAATTCTGCTATAGTCAAGTGCTGCCCATGAGAGTAGTGATAGAAATAAATGGTTTCAATAAATTTTAGCATAATTTTGTGGAGTGTTAATGGGTAGTTAAATAAGAGTATAATTTTATCTCTGAAAAAATGTGTACTACAGTTGGAATTTAAAATGTACAACTATAGTGCTTTAATCCAGCCAACCTTATAGACATGAGTCATATACCATCGTTCCGACTGAATATACCAAACTTAGGTAACGAAATAACAAGTGGAGTCTCAAATCCGAAGAAGAGGAGGAAAAACAATGGCCAGAATAATATTCAAACACCACCAAATGTTCAAGATTTGTTACCACCACCATTATCGGGATACGGGGACACTATAGTTGCATCAAATCCTTTTGACGATTGTCCAAGCAGTATGGGAATCAGCATGGTGCGGAATCCCAATCCGATGGGGATGGGATCAAATATGCCGATGGGAATGGGCAATATTAATATGTGTCGGCCAATGGGTGAGTATTTAAACATTTATTTAAGTCTATCTTCTGAGTAAAATAAATTTACTATTGGCAAATCTCAAATATGCAATTTTAAATAAAATGTTTGATTTAAAATTAATATAAAATGGATTGAAGCAATGTAATTAATATGGTATTAAAAAAGAAATATGATATTAACTAGACTTTTGTTAAGTTTAGGTAATCTTGTATTTCAAATAATGAAAAGTTTATATTTTGTGAGTTGTCACAAAATATAAATATTTGGTGCCTTTAAAAATATTATATTTTGATCTATATTATTTATACTTACTTAGGTTATTTGGTTCCCTAGCAACTGTTGCTATGAAATAACCTCATTGGAATCGGCTAGCGGCTTAGATAACGTCTTCAGAAAGTGCTAAACGTGGACATTTTACGTCGTTATTTTATAAAAATGTTTTTTCAACTTTTTCGTATGAAATTATTGGTTCTTAAATTGCCCACTTTTCTCAAATTATTGCTTTTTTCTTTTAGCTAAACAAGAAGGCAGGATGTGAATGAACGATTTTTAAGCGGAGGCTCCTCTCAAGGCACTGAAAGACGTCCACGCATTTATGTCAGTGGCATGCCAGTGAGAGAAGTGACCAGTGCATTCAGTGACGGTTGTTTATCACAATGGACGAAAAATTGTATTCAAAGTGTAAATTATTTTATAAACATCAGCGAGGATCGATTAGTACTGTGCCATTATTATTCTTAACTAAATAGTTAAAACCATTTATTATGGGGGTGTGGTTTTGTGTGTGTTATAATACTCTTTGAGAACAAAAAAGTTATAATTTATATATATATAGCCATTGATAAGGCTATTTAATAAACCATGATTGTGATTATGGTTGTAATAATAAAAGAAAATTCTTTGAATCAAAAGTATAAAAATGTTCTTAGAAATAATACTGCTGTTTACCAGCCATAAACTAGCAGTGCTGACACCATGTACCACAAAACCACAACATGTACCACAAAGCATCAATGCTGTGGGAATTCTGACGAAAATAAATGTAAGCAAAAAACCACACAATCGGTATCTGTAGTGATTTTAATTGATTTTAATTGTTCTTGAAGGGCTTTTTTTTTCAACATCAAATATTATTAATCTATTATGTTTGTAATTGTAAATTAATACGGTGCCTTTCGGATACACAACATTTTTGTATCGTAAAAACTATCGCTCAATGTCCAGTGACTCCACATTGGTGTTGCACTAAAAATGACCAGTAACATAACTATAGTACCATTTGTGTTCTGTTGGTACTCTACTCATGTTCTATTTATTTTTTCTTTAATTAACAATAAATCTAAATATAAGTAAGTGTGTAACTTAGTAAGTTTGTTCTTTACATGAATATAAACGTAAAGCAATGTAAACCTTATAAATGATGTCATAAACTTTTCCTGAGCTCAGTTTAGTGCATAATAATAATAAAAAGTTATTGTTACACTAGTGACACACGAAATGATCTGAACTAGTCTTACTGGCGATTAAATTTTGATGATTGCGGATGGCACAGCCTTAAATAAAAGCATTTTTTAACTTTGTATAACTTCGGTTAATTTATTGAGCCAATAGTTTCAATAATTTTAACTTGTCATTATTAAATTATAGCATTTTGATTTATCTAAGTTATACAATCAATGGATACTTTCAGAGAATTTTAAGCATGCAGCTCTACAGTGCTTAAAAATTTGTGAATGTTCTAATTTTATTGAGAAATACTAATTTTGGAATAATTTTCATTATCTTTTATAATGATAATTACATTACCCTTTTTTAGTAATATTTATCCATCATTAAAATGTTATGACCGAGAACACTTAAAAAAAATATGGTTGTTAACATTGCGATTGAGTTGCCCATATATCTCTAGGGGCTGAATCCATGAGTTTGACCCAATAACAACCCAAAATGGCAGTAAACACACTTCCATAGAATTGAGCCTTCAAACATCATCCTGAATATCAGGTAATCAGAAATAACAGCTGCCTTGAATATATACCTCTTGGAGTTGGAACATCTGAGCTTGACACCATTGAAAGGTGACCAATAACAACTTAAAATAGACAAGAAAAGACAGTAAACACACCTCCGCTGAATTCAGCCTTGAAAGATCAGATTCCGATTACTAAGTGTATGTCATGTTGGTGTCGTGCATATGAGCTTGACCCATTTGAAAGGCCACCAACAAAATCCAAAATGGACAAGAAAAAGCAGTAAATACACCTCCATAGAATTGGGCTTTGAAAGATTATTCCGATTACCAGGTGCATGTCAGGTAATCAGAAATAACAGATACTACATTGCGATTGCCTTATATAAACCTTTTGGGTTCGAGCATGAGTTTAATCTTTTTAAAAGGCCAACAACAACAACCCATAATGGATAAAGAAATGCAATAAACACACCTCCATAGAATTGAAAGATTTTTCCAATTACCAGATGCATGTCAAGCAAATGGAAATAAAATCTATCCAAGAAGTGGCAAGATATTTGATGAATACTGGGAACCAGGCAGCCAGCATAAGAATCCTTATGGGGACAGCCAAGCTGCCTTAAAATCACTGGGCAACCAATGCTAAGACACAAAAGATACCTGCAGGAAAGAGCTAGTAAAACTCAAACTGACAAGGGCCTTATTTGGGCACTAGGTCACAGCAATATAGAAGGAAGACATAAAGCTACCAACTGTCACACATTCCATGGATTGTCCTACAAAGCCATGTCAATAAGACAAGGGGGGTGCAAACACATGTCAAATAGAAGTGTTTGTGGGTGATTGGAAGCATAATAGAATCTAAACAGAACAGTATTGCGTGTTCTATTGACAAAACAACCCAACATCACTAAATAACTATCGTCATAGTTTATAAAATCAGGTGTTTGATTGTCTAGCTAAAAATTGTTATTTGGATAGAAAAATTTACAAGAAATTCAGAATAGATCAGCTAAAGATTTACTGCACTTTCTAATATAAAAGAAGTGATTGTAGGTTATGGGAAGTATAATAGAATCTAAATAGAACAGTAGTGCATCTTTTATTGCTAGAATAAAGCAAAACTGGATTTGAAACAAAGAAATTTAGGTGTTTGATTCAATTTTGCAAGTCAAACCCTGCAGATTTGATAAAGAATTATCACCAAATAGGAAGAATTTATAAGAAATACAGGAAGAAATTCTGTATCACTGGTAGAAATGTTATGTGTTTTGCAAGCCAACGCCTCACAAATTGCTAAAGAATTATCACTAAAAAAAAGGAAGAATTTACCTGAAATATGGAATAGCTTGATCACCAGTAAAAATGTCGTGTTAAGTAAAGTATTCCTGCATTCTATGGTTTAAAAGAAGTAATTGCAGGTGATTGCAAGCACAATACAATCCAAATAGAACAGTGTATTTAATTGATAGAGAAACAGCAAAATGGTAGATTTTAAAACATTGGCAACAAAGATCGACATTTCTTGATTGCCTAATTTTTTTGTTTTGATAAAGAATTATCATTGAAAATAAAAAAATTATAATAAATAAAAGATACCTCGATTACCAGTCAAAGATTTCCTGCACTATATAATAATAATAATAATAATAATATCTTTATTTACGGAATTCACCATTATTATTTCACGTATATAAATTAGAGAATAAATTAATAATAACAATAATTATAATAGTAAAAAATTAAAAAATTAATAGTGCAATAGATGTCTTTGTAGGTGATGGGAAATACAATAGAATCGAAATATAATAGCAGTGCTTTTATTAGTAGAAGAAAAACGAAAAAAGCATCTTAAAACATTGGCAACAAAGAAATTTAGGTGTCTCTACACAGCATATAAAACAAAGATATTTAGGTGTATCATTGTTTACTTCAGTTAAAGATTTATTTGTAATAATCTATAATTTTCAATGAAAAAGGAAGAATTGACCAGAAATACAAAATCTGGTAAAAACTGATAAAAATGTCATTGAATTGCTGCACTTGATATATGATATAAAATGCCTACATTCACTTCTTATATATAAGAAGTGAATGTAGGCTTGTGACATTAATTATAAAATAGACAAAAAAAAAACAAGAAACATTTATCTACTTTTTAATAAAATGTTCAAACACAATTAATCTACCTTAGATTGAACATTAAATGAATTTTGTTTCCTGTTCTCATAAACAGGATAATTTTGCATACCTTTAGTGGACGAAACAACAATCATCGGTCGTCTACCTTGTAGACCCAAAGTGTTGACAATACCACTTGAAGTTAGTCTATAGATGGCTCTTGGACTGTCTTTCCAATTATAATTTATCTATCTACACTAAGAATCATTTCGTCATTATGTTACTGTAAAAATGCCACTTCTTATAAATAGAAAACAATATACTAATCATCAGTGATACAAGTTTATTGTTAAATAACTGAATTCCTTTGAAATATAATACTTGACTGATTGAAGTGGTTGAAAGTACTGATCACAGATTACTTTACTGATGGTGTTCTTCTTGCGCGTCGGAACATACAGCACATGTTTCAAACGAGTTAGAACTGAAAATAACTGATGGCGTTTAGTAAGTCGAGGAATCTCCTATTGGGGGGTATCGACACGCATATATACATATTTATTTGGAGTGGAGAGAAAACAATTGAAAAGGTGAAATAAACTGTCGTTCATATCATCAAACATGTCTGTTTCGTTGGTTTAAAGAAAAACAACTTTTCTGTGTAGATGTTTACTCTTTGTTAGAGGAATATAATGTACAGTATTTACAATAATTTACAAAGATATATTTTATGCCTACATCTTACAGGTGTCAATATTGATGGTAAAAATTCCAACAATAGAAAATAGCAGATAGAATATTGAAACATTTGGCAACAATATACAAAATAAAAAATGTACAGAGATAACCCTAGCCGTGCAGTTGTTATAATAAATACAAAAAATCTAATAAACATGTAAGAAAACAAATTTAATAAGCAGCCATTTATGATGCCTAATAACCATTCCGACACCTGAAAGGGTATAAGAATTTTAGAAGAAGAATAACTATTATACTCAACCGTCGGATAGCACTCATGCTGTGTGGTTCGTTCTTGCTCTATTGTCCGTATTTTCAGAAAAATCTTGGTTTATTCCACAACAGTGTCTTTTCAAGAATTTTTACAAATTAATGATTCATTGTGATATGATACCATGTGTCTTATTGAAGTATTAATTATTACCAAAATAAATTAATAATTATTAAAAATTCATATTTTTGCAAAGCCTTACACTGAATAGTAGACAAGGCAAATGATTATATATATAAATAGAAAAGAATATTATTATTTTCAAATCATTTTTATTTAATATGATTATATATATGTATATATTTTTTTCAACTTGATTATTCAGGCAAGCCGTGCCGTTTGTAGGTGATCAGAAGCATAATAGAGTCCAAATAGAACAGTAGTATATCTACAACCATTGAATGTATTGTTTTGATTTAAAATTAAAAATGAATTTATTGCGAAAAAATTGCAAAATTCGACTTAAAATACTTAAAAAAAGTACATAGGTGATTAACAATGTGTTGAAAAAGAAAAGTATTAAAAATTGATTAATTTGTCATGATTCCCCTTTTTCAAACAAAAAATCACTATCACTAATCACATAAGTTATAACAAAAATAACTTTTGTGATTAGTGATTATTGTTCCCCATTTTCAAATAAAAAATCAAAATAACTAATTAAATAAATTGCTATGTTATAAAAGATATAGTAAAAATTACTTTTGTGATTAGTGATAGTGATTTAAATTTTTTGTATGAAAATGGGGAATAATAACAAATTAATCAATTTATAATACAATCCTTTTTGACGCATTGTTAACGACCTATTAGACATAGGTTTAATCAGAGCCTACTAAATATATAGGCCGGAATGTTAGAGTGTGAAGGACTCCGGGATGCATACGTATACCTGGCCTCGGAGTGCTTGCTCATCTCACGCACAGCTCTAATGAAAGCAGGATAATTTGTAACAAATATTTTCACTCATAGTTATAATAATAAATAAATTTTCATTAAAAAATTAAAGACTTTTAGTGATTAATTAAAATTATTTTATTTAGATGAAAATAAATCTCCAAATTCTATAAAGAAATGATTGTGAATGATGTATCCAGCACGATGGTGAATGATTCTCCCATATGAATTCCGAGTATACTCTGAGATTTTGAATTTCTCACTCCAATATTCCTGCTTGTATATTTTGTAGGCTCTGGTGAAATGCATTGAAGTTATAATTATTTTAGTTATATTATAGTTATTAAATTAATCATTTTACAGCAATTCAAATTGAAATACATTGACATTACTTGTTTAATGGTAATTCATTGTAATTTGCAATGTCATTAAATATTTAATATGAATTACACGGATGTTAAATATTTAATGGTAACTCAAATCAAATTGCATTGGCATTAAGCAAATAATGGCAATGCAATTCAATTTTAATTGTAATTAAATATTTTATTGTTAATGCATTATAATATCAATGCAAAATTCCCAATTCAAACGTACATTTTACAAATAGAGGTAGATCATTTTAAATTAAATAAATATTTTTAAGTAATACTCTTCGATTTTAAGTTTTACTCTTATCTAATTGCTATTAGATTTGTGTTATGTTAAGTAATAATTCATCTCACACTGAGAAAGCACATATAACGATGTTATATAAGACTAAATAAATAAGTAATAATATTCTATATGAGTGGGTACTGTCAACCCTTTCACTGTGACCAAACAGTCTATTGTAGCTCACTTAAAGTGATGATGCTTATCTGCATAGGTTACATTTTTTTTTTATTATCGGGGAATTTGAAAGTGTGTATATTTAAGATTATTTCCTAAAACATTTTATATTGATTGGATACAAATTGCCCAAGTTATGCGAGTTTATGCAAAGTTAGTCGAGACTATAGTGAACACGTCTCAAATCTTTAAACGCGATTATCTTGAAACCACATTTTCAAAGTCGGTGACAGCGATAATTCAACATGTGTTCATTCAATATGACAGCGGTTTTTTGTCTCGTATTCTAAACTATTTTTTTCATCTTATTTGTCCTCTATATTTTACAGTCGATCAAAGATAGATTTTCAGACCCGAAAAAGCACCTTTTTCCTCAGGAAGCCTGCATTTTGTCAATTTTTTTTTTCTAAAAATCGAACAATCAAGGACAGCATTTACTCATTCTTGATGCAACTGGATTTTTGGATTCTTTTATATCAGATGATTTTTGCATCTTCAGGAGACGTCACTGTAAAAGATCTTTTTAAATGGTCTTCTACGAGAGCTGCGTCATGGGCCCTCAGGACCTTCGGAGAAGCGAAAAAAAAAATGTTTATAATTTTAAACTTTTTATTAATTTCACTACAATTGTTTCACTAAGCTGTAGCTTCTTTACCAACTACACCACAGAGACCTGTGATATCAAATCTTCATACAGTGCTTCAAATCCACCTGTATTCAATTTATACATACATTGGTAATGTCAATTTATTATTATGAATGTCTGTAATTCATAATAATAATAATTGAATATAGGTGGATTTGAAGCATTGTATGAGATTTTATATCACTGGTGATTCGTGATGTCAATTTATACAGACATTCGTGATGTCTGTATAAATTGAATATAGGTGGATTTGAAGCACTGTATGGAGATTTGATATCACAGGTCTCTGTAGTGTAGTTCAAATGTTTTTTTTTCCACTTTATATTTAATTAAATTTATATTATACCTCAATATTGTACATTGAAAATGTCTACAATTCATAGATATAAATATAATTTAAAAAAGGAATAACAATTTAATTTAATTATAATAATAATGGCATTTATATGAAAAAAATCCCTAATCGTCAAAAAGCTTTGAAAAAAGTATGATCATTTACTAAGTTTATAACCTATGGAAAATTATTTAATAAATTTAGTGTATAATGTTTTGAAAATTGGTGTTATTTCTGGTGAAAACGTAAGCAAACTTTTAGTGTTGGGCAAAATCGAGTGAATTTAGTAATCACGTATTTTTAAATAACCAATTGTCTTATACTTAATTTTGCAGTGAAAAAAAATATTGAAAAGATCAAATTTTGCCCATCTCTACAACCTTTTATACTTTGTTAATATAAAATGAATTTTTCTAATGAAGAAAAGTATGAAATGCTTAAAATATATATTTTATCTGAAGGTTTCCTATGCTTTTAAAAATCGCTTACTTTATAAAATAAATTTAGAAAAACGAAAAATTTATAAATTAACAAGTGAGATTAAATAAAATTATTATAAATAATAAATATTTTAAAAGAAAATAGAAATGCAATTATTTGAACTTACGGCCAACTATCATTTACATTTGAAAAATACAACTTTATATTATATTTCAGAAATTTGAAACTTAAGACCAAATCTAATAACATCAGCGTATTCTAAAAAAATGCCTTAATAATGTTTTTACTGCAAGTAGATATCTTTTTTTTGTGTCTGTGGAAGGGGAAAATTAATTTACGGATGGAGTGTCAGACTCCTCCCAGATTTTGTCTAGAAGACCACCGACTAAAAACCCCTACCATTTTACCGGCATCGACTGCTAGGATCATTGGCTGGTCTCTCCATAATATTAAACTAGCTAATTGACAATAATTTATTAGACCCTAGCCTTTTGAGTTAGCCATACTTAATATCTTTTTAAATAAAGACGTTATCATAATATTCCTAAATTGGCAAATTTGATGTATAACTCGAAAACAATTGAAGCTAGATGATACGATATATGACATTAGGACTAAAATTGACCCCTGGAAGAATATATTGGGTTTTCAATATCTTTAATATTAATGGTACTTTACTTGAAGAAACCATTGAAAATAGGACACCCTGTACATTGGTTAATTAATAACATGTCTTGCTTTTCACTCTTATTTTCCAATAATGAGACAAATGGGGTTATAAAATAAATAGAAAAGAGTATTCATTCACTTCGTCACAGTTATTTAAATATATTAAATAAAAATGATTTGAAAATAATTAATAAATTATTTCCACATTTAGCTCTGTGACTTTTGACTTACGTTACGTAAGTACGTTAAACAAATACACATTAAAACAACTACTTCCCGGGCAAATACCCACACCGGACATTGAATTACATAATGTACACCTTCTATTGCACATCAATAAAATATTGCATAATGCAACAATTTTTTTTTGATCCGAGAAATGTTAAATTTAACATGTACATTATTCTTCTCATTCACTTCACATTCTATGTCTATTATACAAGTCGTTTTGGACTGTGATGATAAAAATAATGTATATTTTTTATTTAGTCTTATATAACATCGTTATATGTTCCTCTCTACTTCTCAGTGTGAGGTGGAAATAATGTATATATTAAATGTAATATTTCCCTTACAGAATAGCCCCGAATAATGCTATGTTGCACAAAATATTCGAAGTTTTACAAATGATGAATTCAAACGCTAACAGTGTGACTAACAGCTCTTGCATGGCGAGACATGCACAATTCCACCGATGTCATTCTAGGCCGAATATGCAGATCATGGCATGGACGAAATAGAGAGATGCTATAGTAAGGAGCTTCAATCCCCTATTACTTCTGTAGATGTGTACGCTTTTTACGCGGTACCGAAGTGGGTCCTACTGGATAAGATATGTTGCATAGAAAGGCTGGGGAAATGGGAGCCTCACAATAAGCGCATCTGCTTTTTAAAACTCGGGATGTCACTGCCAGAAATATTTTATGAAATAAATTTCATATAACGTTAAATGTGCCCAACACCCGTAAGGGTACAAGGATTTTTGATAATATATATATATTTATATATATATAATGTTAAATGTATGCTGAAATGAACGTATTAATACCGTATGGTTGATCATACATCTGAACATAGAGAAATAGCATTTTTGGAAATTCCTGCTCACCATATTTACGAACAGGCATAAAAGTGGTGTCAATCGAAAGATCCTATTAGTAGGATTTTGTTGATGCCAAATACTTGCACATTGATACATTTTTTGAGGATAAAATTTTATTTAAATTAATAAAATTCTACTTGTAAAAATAAATGTCAGCTATGAAACATTAATGTCAATAGCCGCAACAAATAGATTTTTTCATGAAAAAGATGATCTATTCTTACATAGAACTGCAAGAAGGAATTTATTGTATAAATAAAATAAAACAATAAACTAATTTCAAAACAATATACATTTATAAAAAGTATTCAAATAATTCTCCGTTTTCTACTAAATAATGCCTTACTCTATTGTAGACAGAATTTATAACATTTGCTAACTGTCGATTCATGATAAGTGCATTCTGCAGTTATTGCAGCCCTCAAAGAATCGTAAATTTTATTTTTAAGATGACTCCACAGAAAGATGTCACACGGTACTAAATCAGAAGATCACGCGGGCCAGGGAATTACTGCACCATAACCAATCCAACAATTTTGAAATGCTTGGTTGAAATGGGTTCTAACATCGAGTCCAAAATTAGACGCTCCGTCTAATGCAAGGCCAATCTAGCTATCATAGCTCCAAATATGACTCTGAATTTAAATTTACACTTATTTCAAATGGTCCAATTATAATGTTTAATATCTCAAATGTTTGTAGGACGTAAAGAACTTATCAAAAAATATCCTGTGATTTTTGGAAACTTCACTACTTTCAATAAATTAAGGATTGTTGTTAAAGTCATGTCTGAACTAAAATCATACGCGCACGTGTAAAGTACTGGTTGTCATGTTTAACCGTAACCAGCATTTCACGCGTGTGATCTTAGTACAGACATGACTCGAGATTTCCAACACCAACTTCGTCTTCGATTTTTGTTATACGCTCGATACAATTATATATTATAGCTTTATTTGTTTTGTGAATTCTGATATGCTGCTTATAAACACCGTTGGCCAAAGACCAGCAATTAAGTACAAAACTGAATGAAATTAATATTACCTTTACGATTAAGCTGCAACACTTGCCGTAGATTTAATTTTTTTACATAAAATTGTATTGTTGCTCTTTCTTCGTTCGTATAAATCTAATAACCATTGTAATGCACAATAGTACTGGTATGCAACAAGCAAATACCTATTATGTAAGGATGTTTGTTAAAAACTTACAGTGTAAATAATTTTTACAATTGGAAAAAGCCATAAATTTCTTGTTTAATTTTATTATAATTTAATTTTGTATAACTATCAATTCTAACATATTTTCAATTATCAATAAGCGCCGCAACATGAAAATCTAATATTTTATTTTTACATTTTACAAACTATATTTAGTTTTACGAAAAGAAATTTTATTAATTGAACTGCTATTTTACCCTCAAAAAAGGCATTAATATGCAGGTATTTACCATCAATAAATCCTCAGTAATGTTGATATTCGATTGATTCCACTTTTATGTAAATAAATACCAAGATGGTGCATATTTAATACTTTTTTTATATATATAACAATCTTTATTAACAATTAAGTTTGCAATAATATAACAAACATTGATTATGCATGTAATATTCAACATCCCCTTTTGAATAATAACACTAAGATGTTTACTCGTTGACGTCCGTTACTTGACTCGCTTTATTTCCTACAAACTACTTAACACTAAACTAAATATAAGAAACCCCGGGTGGGGGTTTATGGCCCGGGTGGGCCCAACGTCCACTAAGGGTGGGCGTGGCGCCAACAATGTATATCACACAAAAATTAATTGATTGTTAAATGGCTATCGACCGATTTCTGCCTGTACTTTTTTATTTTAAGAGATATTGAAAAAACATTTTTGCGACCCTAGGCCAATTTTTAAAAATTTTAACCGTTTCCGGGTTATAACCGTAAGTTGAAGATGAGTTATTTTTCGAAGATACCTGTAATTCCGTTATTATTAAAATATAATAAATACTTTCTCAAAACAAATATTCTATTCTGATTTTGAATATGTTATTACATTTTACTTATCATTTTTAGTTTTTGAGTTATATCTAAGATAGTTTCATAAAATTGTTTATAACTTTGCAAAAACAAAAAAAAAACTAAGCAAACTATATATATTTGGAATTTACGAAAAAAAAAAAAAAACTGTACACAATAATGTCATTTTCGACTATAGTCACAATTTGAAAAGTGTTAGGTTATAATGCATAAACTATAAATGATAAATAAAATGTGACAACATATTCGAAGACGTAAGAAAATGTTGCTTTAAGAAAGTGTTTCTTATATTTTTCTTTTTTTTAATAATAACAAAGTTACAGGCACCATGAAAAAAGACTCTTCATCAACTTCCGGTTGTAACCTGGAAACGGTTAAACATAGATGATTTTTTTCTTCACCATTGTTTTTATCATTAAAAATTGGCCTAGCGCTGCGAAAACGTCTTTTAGATATCTCTTTCAATTAAAAAGTTTTCCAAATGTGGCACCACCAAAAGTGGTGCATTTTGGTGGTGCCTGTATATATATATTTTAAATTAAATATTATATTTTTGTATTCATTAAGACGATTTTTTTTAAATCTTCTACCGTTAGGTGTAAGGAGGTTAAGACGATTTATGTTGCTAAAATAGTACGTTTTTATGTGGAAATATTTGCTAAGGCTCAGCCTCAGTTTCTTCATTGAGCCATTTCTGGCCGCCATATTGGTTACTCAGTATTGTTTAGTAACAGATCATTATTAATAGTAATGTTATATTAATATTAGTCCTGCGGGGAAACATTTCAAATAAAATAAAAACAATATCACTGAAAATCACCCCTGTAAAATTATTCTTTGAAAATCAAAATCCCCCCCCCCCAACAAAGCAAACACTCTCCAAATAAAAAAGGCTATCTCGCTTTGTATAAAATAAAATAACTTAAATAGTGTGATTCAATGATCGATTGTACCTAAACCGATCATTCATTGCTCGAGCCGAGCTGCATAACATGATCAATCCACTTCGGAAAGCAGTCTGAAAAGATCGAGCCGATCAAACGGTTTGAACTGATCAAAGAGATCGAGCCGATCGACTCATCACTGATCAAAAAGATCGAGCTGATCACCTGCAAGGATCAAGCAGTCGATCTTGCCCATTACTATTATTAATATAAACTGAAGAAGTTAGTAGTGAAACTATTCTAGTGATATAAAACAAATAGAATGTCAGAAACAGTGTTTAATTTAAAAATTATCTTGGATTTTCAAAAATGAAGTGCCGAAAATGTCATTTTTTAAATTTAATTATTTTTGAAGATTTAAGGATTAAACTGGTAGATCAGTAAACCTCTTTAAAAATTGATAGGTTTATTGAAAAATCAGTAGGGTTGACAAAGCTGTAGACAATAAACAATCTGGTGTACTTATTGTGTAACTATTTTATCTGCTCTTTGATAATTAGATATATATTATATATATTCAATGACCCTTTCTACCCATATGGGTGTAGGGTTTTGATAATTAGATAAAATTAATTAATTAAATTTTAACTTGCGGCTGTGTTTTTTTGTTTGTTTTGCAAACAATTAATGATTTCATCTTGATCAAAATTGCAAATTTCTTTAATATTGATTATTTACTAGAATTGTTGATTTCCGGGCTATTAGGCCATGGACTGTTGTAGCAACTGATTATCCATTGCCGAGGAGGCATTGAAGAGTTCATACGCCTTTCGTTCACGGAGCCACTGAAGATGTCGACTGCATTTGTCAACAAAACGTTTGGATAAACTCCACGGCTATTAGGCCATGGTCTGAGCCTAATAGCACGGAAATCAACAATTCTAATTATATTGGTCATGAAAACCTACACAGTTTGATTGATTATTTATCTTTATCATAATAATAGAACACCCAACACCCGAAAGGGTACAATGGGAGTTTATATATAATATATATATATCGAGCGTATAACAAAAATCGACGACGAAGTTGGTGTTGGAAGTCTGTACTAATATCACACGCGGGAAATGCTGGTTGCGGTCAACATGACAACCAGTATTTTACGTGTGCGCATGTATATCGATATATCGAGTGTACAACAAAGATCGACGATGAACTTGGCATTGGAAATTTAAAGTCATGTCTGAACTAAAATCACATGCGCACACGTAAAGTACTGGTTGTCATGTTGACCGCAACCAGCATTTCACGCATGTGATCTTAGTACAGACTTCCAACGCCAACTTTATCGTCGATTTTTGTTATACGCTCGATATATATAATAGAATTTAATACAAATTGATACTTTAATTAATTATTATTACATTATTTATTTTTATATTTATTGAACGATTTTTCAGTCCCGTTAACATGATGTATTTTATTTTAACATAAGTTTATTAAAAAAAAAACGGATATGTTTTTGTCTCTTACACTTGAAAACCACACTATTTCATTTAATTATCTGTATCATTAAATTAATTGTAAATTTTCCATATTAAATATATTATTGTATTATGTAGAAGCTATATTTTGTTTGTGTTTTTGGAGGGGAAAATCCATTTATTATGGTTCCAATTTAGTCCAAACAATATATTACTGTAAAAAAAATATGATATTTATGTATTACACAACTATGTACATCAGATAAAAAAAAATATTGTCAAATATCAAGTATTATGAAATAACATGAAAAAAAAATTTTAGTCTGTAATGAAATTAAAACCTAACAATGCATTCTGTCTAAAAATTACAACCGATGAATACTATTTAAAAGAGCATAAACTGAAAATTCTCTATTTTTCAACTTTTTTTGTTAATAAAAAAATGTATGATAAATTATTACTGTTGATTTCCGGGATGTTCGACCGTGGTTTGTTGGAGCCACTGAAGATGCCGACCGCAGTTATCAGTGAAACGTTTGAATTAAACTCCCAACGGGTCCTTGATTATTAAAATGACTTGATTTTGTTCAACATTCATTTTTGTCTAGTAATTTAATTCAACAAGTCGTGATTTGTTTTATTTTAATACTATGGTTAAGTTTTATTCAACATTTGAAACTCAATTATTACTCTTGAAAATTATGAGTATAAAAAAAAAATGAAAATCCAAAGTTGTGATGTCTCTAAACTTTTAATAGCAATAAATAAAAATAAGTAAATAATAATAGCAATAAAGAAATAAATAAATAAAAAAGTTTTGAGACATTTCAATTTTAAATTTTCATATTTTTCTTCTCCGATACTCATAATTTTCAAATGTTGAATAAATAAAGATAAATTAAATAAAACTAAACCATAGTATCAAAATACCACAAACCACCACTTGTTGAATTACATTGTTACACAAAAAATAATTACAAAGAAGCTGAACTACAGTTATACTGTCTTTATTATTTATAAAAGTCTTACAAAGTGAAACTTACAATAAAATTTAAAATGTTATAAAGATTACAATACTGGTTTATTGTTCATAATAATAGATTTATCTAGTGAGTTCAAATTACATAAAAAATATTTAGAGAATTTATATATTCTCATTCCCTTTTTTCCCAAAAATAAAACGGATCTTCTTCTTCATAAACAGTTTCATCTATGTCACTGCCTTCATATTCAAAGTGAACAGTATCTAGTGGAATATCCACAAACTCGAACTCCTTAACCTCTTGAACATTTTTATTTTTATCAATACTATCTCCGTTATTTTTAGATTCGTTTATAATCTTTTCCAGTTCATCTACTTCTTCATTCTTTTGGGCGCCTTCAATTTCATTCTGTTCAATGTTGTCACTAATGTCCATTTGCTCATCTTCTATAACTTCATTCTGTTTAAAATCCTCGCTAATATCCATTTGCTCATTCTCTTGTATAACTTCATTTTGTTTAATATCCTCACTAACATCCATTTGCTCATCTTGCTGTATAACTTCATTCTGTTTAATATTGTCACTAACATAAATTTGATCATCCTGTTGATCATTATCTTCGGTTTCTTCACTTACTGCATCAGTATCAATTTCATCAATTAATGGAACATCTTCTTCATCAAATATGTCATCTTCAATTGATGTATCATTCTCACCAACTTCAATTACTGTAATCTCATCACTCCTACTTACTTCGATTACGGTAGTAACTTCAGATTCTTCAGTTGTTGTTGTCTGCTCCCCCTCACCTATCGCTGAATCACCATCACTTTCTTCAAAACCTGTAATGTCCTCTTCTTCTTCAGAAACGATCTCATTTGCTTCAATAGTAGAATCATCGTCATCTGCTTCTTCAACCAAGGTGTCATCTTCCTCTTCTTCAATTAATTCAGGTTTTTCCTCTTCAACTGATTCAGACTCCTCAATGTTAATGTCTTCCTCATCTTCATATGGTTCAGACTCTTCCATACTGATGTCTTCCTCATCTTCATATTCATCATCTTGAATTTCATTTTTAGCCGCACAATTGTTCTTATTAATATTTGCTTCAACTGAATAGTCTTGAGGATTTTTCATTTGTACACCTCCGGCTTCTTGAAGAATTTCATCCTCGCTGCATTCAACCTCATAAACTTGTATTTCTTCTTCAAGGTTGACATTTTCTTCAGACTCTCCTATTTTAACAACATTTTCGTTTTCCTTATTTTCTTCATTTTCTCCTTGGATGGAATGATCCTGAAGTTCTTTCTGCTGTACCTCTTGGTCTTCTCGAAGAATTTCTTCTTCAGTACAAATAATCTCAATAATTTGTATTGATTCACGAACATTCATGTCTGCTTCAGCCTCTATTATCTCAACATTTTCAGTCTTTTCTTCTTCAGGTTCTGCATTTTTTATCTGAACATGGTCTTCAGACCTTTTAATCGCAATTTCTTCCATACTGTGCAATTCCTCTAATGTTGTTACAATATCCTCCCCTATTTCAATTCCGTCAGACTGGTTTGTTTCATTTTCGTCAGACTGGTTTGTTTCATTTTCGTCAAACTGGTTTGTTTCATTTTCGTCTTTCTTTGGTTCTGTT
Source organism: Philonthus spinipes (assembly GCA_963082785.1). NCBI lineage: Eukaryota > Metazoa > Arthropoda > Insecta > Coleoptera > Staphylinidae > Philonthus > Philonthus spinipes. Next base: position 21,161,898 of record OY720301.1, read on the forward strand.
TCTACACTTTCAGTATGTTTTTGTAAATCTATTCCTAATGCGCTATCGGAGAGATCATTAATTTCAGTTTCTGTAATTTTAATCTCGTCTTCCTTATTGTGTAATTCCTGTAAAGTCGTTACAACATCCTCTGCTATTTCAATTTCGTCAGACTGGTTTGTTTCATTTTTTTCTAAATCTAGTCCTAATGCGCTGTCAGAGATATAAAATTTATCCATACTATCATCACTTACTAAGATTACCTCGTCAACAAAAATTATTTCTTCTTCATCGCCATCCTCAATTTCTTTCATTTCCACGATTTTATCCAATTTCTGGTTTTTCTTGACTGTCCTACGCTCAACGAGCTTTAATTCTTCATCCTCTCCGATTGTTTCCAATAGCGGAGTGGGTAACTTGAATTCTGGCAAATTTTTATCAGCCGATTCATTCTTGGTGGTAGGTTTAAACATAGGAGCCTTGCTTGTTGAGGGCTTCGGCTCAGATGGATTGATTTCGCTGTTCTTTGACATTGTAATTGTTTGACTTTGTGTTACTCGTGTACGGCTCAGTTGCTTTCACTATACAGTGTGGATTATTCGCACAAAATAGCCACTGACTCAAAGATTGATAAGAACACAACGCTTCTGCTTCAATTGAATATGTCGGGAACCTTTATCTTTAGTACGGAAATATGATATATCCTCTTAATGGCCTGCCGGTTTATCAGCAGATCGGAACAACAGAAAAACCTGTAATCAAAATAAAGATCGAAATTAAATTTGTGCGTCTGTATGATTTCAATGGTTTAATTTGAGATATTATCCTTGTTTAAAAAAAGGATAAATATGTACAAAAAATTTACATAGAATTATTAATTAATTTATTATTTTCTAGTAGTATTAAGTATTTTATTTATTATATAAATTGATGAGGCACACACTTTTTAAAGAAACATCTCTGATGGGATTTGAGAACCCATATCCTCTGATTTCTAGCCGATTGTGTTGTTACACATCATCACATGTGTGACACGTGATGCTGTCAAATCTCCATTCAAGTTCATTCATTAATTTATACATTATATTCGCTTTATACAGCATTTTGCAATATTGAATATAGTAAAATGTAATAAATGTTATTAAATAAACATCTATTTATATAGAAAAATAATTTTGGCAAGTTCATATTTCCTTTTTATTAGAAACAATAAAATTAATGAAACAATAGTTTCTTTTAATTTTTTTAAATGATTGTATGATCACAGGTCCCGTCTTCGATACTTCAGTTACTGGTTATGACTTTGAAATTTTGGAAACATTACTTGGGCCCTAGGAGGAACTTCAGGAAAATATTTTTTATTATACAGGGTGTCCCAAAAAAGAGTAATGGCATGATGATATATTTTTTTTTAAAATGCTTTAGGGCTATGTTATATCACCCCTAAAATTTTATTGAAATAGGTTCAGTAATACCAACCAAAAAAACTAAAAAGAAGAAAAAAATGATTTTGGGCCATTGGTTTAAAAAATTAATAAAAAAATTAATTATGAGAAAATACATTCAAGTTTTAAAAGTTTTATTCTAAATTTTGGATTCATATCAATAAAATATATTATCATGCCGTAACTATTTTTTGGGACACCCTGTATAATAAAAAAATATTTACCTGAAGTATGTCCTAAGACGCAAGAAAAGTTTCCAAAATTTTAAAATCCTAACTTAATTAGTAACTGAGCTATTGAAAATGGGAGCTATGATGCAGGACCCTGTATAGAAAAGCCGTTTTGAAAAAAATAAACTATTTCCAATGCAAATAGTTATGGAAATTATTAAAATAATTTTGGCAATAATAAAAAGTAATTATTTGCATTGTAAATAGTTTTTTATTCAAAATGAGTTTTCTATATAATTATTTTTCATATTAATATTGTGTTTTCAGCAAAATCCAGTTATTGTAGTTAACAAAACAGCTCAAATAATGAAATCAAAAATTGTTTTCTCAATCTGTCAGTTAATTCAAGGTTTATATCGATTAAGTAGATATCGATATAAACCTTGTTTATTGATGTATTACTACAAAAAATTGAGTTTTTTTTAATATAAAATGTGCAATATATTAGTGACGTACATTGGAAGTGCAAGGCTTTGATGTTACATCCAGAATTCACTTTTTTTTTATTCAATACACCATAATTGAGGTTAATCCTCAATTAAATAGATGGTAAATTAATTACTAATAAACTTTTCGTTAGTGTTTTTATAGCAACTTGATTTCATTGAAAATCGTTTATTAAAATATCAATAATTTTTTTATTTGTGACTTTTTTGAAATGGTTTATTATAACTTTTTTTGTTAAAAATACCCTTTTCGAGAAAAATTTAACCAACTCTTTAGCTCAAATAATAACAAAGTTACCAATAGTGGTCACTTAATTTAGAGCAACCTGTATATACTATTTTCTGTTGCGAATTAAATTTAATTTGTTATAATTTTTTAGAGGCAGTAAAATGGGGCAGCTCCTGGGACCATATATTCTGATCGATTGCGCACCACCTTTTGGAACCGTTTTAGTTTTTATTAGATTTCAACTTCTAAAAAGGCTCTTAGAATGGATGTCATAATGAAAATGATTAGTTTTCCAGAAGCAGGTTTTGTTACTTAGCCAAAATACGGATACATAACAATTACTTTAAATAATTCTTTTCATTCGTTTTTAATTTTGAATCCACATTGTTTCAAACTTCACCTTTTCATTTAACGACAAACAGGACAAAGTATTACTGCATCATTTTCATCAGAATTTTAGAAAACATCTCATTAATTTCAGAATAACTCTATGTTTGATGCATCCAAATAATGCGTAATTGTATTTCAAATAAAATTTATCGGTTGTTTATTTGCAATAAGATTGTACGAGAGAGAATTATGCAAGTGTTAGAACATGGGTGACATTTATTAAAAGCACTATTCACATTCACAAAATTGTGGTGTCCCGGTTTTGAGTTCAGTTGTACTTAATATTTTCCTTTTTTAAGTTTGATTTCTACCTGGATGCATCTATCCCTTAAAACGTACATATTCATGTCACCATTAAATACGTGATACTCCCTTACGACACTATCAATCATGTCATATACTCAATGTAATTAATTATAACATGATTGATCATGTGATACTAAAATGGTAACGTGAGAGAAAGTAATGGTGACGTGATGTATGAGTACATTTTAAGGCATCAATTCCTCCCGGTAGAAATTAAACTTAGATTAACTTTTCAAAGTTTGATTTATACTGGGATGAAATAAATACATTTTACTATCAAATTAATCAAAGCTATTCTGTACAAAGAAATATTAAATTTAACGTAATTATTATTAATCTCACAATCTTAGTATATATATCAATTATAAAAATTATTACGACTGTAATAATAATCAATAAATTGTATATCAAATTCAATATTTCACGTATATATTGGGATGCATCTGTCCCTTAAAACATTCTCATTCATGTCACATTTAATTACATGATACTCCCTTACGATACTATCTTCATATCATATTTAATGTAATTAATTATAACATGATTCATCGTGTTATATTAAAATGGTGACGTGTATATTGTAAGAGGTGGTATGAATGAGTACGTTTTAGGGCATCAATTCATTAAACTTAGATTAACTTTTCCAAGTTTGATTTGTACCAGAATGAATTAAGTACATTTTACTATCAAATTAATCAAAGCTATTCTGTAAAAAGAAATATTAAATTTAACGTAAATATTATTAATCTCACAATCTTAGAATACATATCAATTACAAAACTCGTTACGACTGTAATAATAATCAATAAAGTGTATATCAAATTCAACGTTTCACGTATGAACTGGGATGCATCTACCCTTAAAACGTACTCATTCATGTCACCATTAAATACATGATACTCCCTTACATCTCTATGAATCATATCATACTAAATGTAATTAATTATAGCATGATTGATTGTATTATAATAAAATGGTGATGTGAGGGAGATTATGTTGTCAACGGTGATAAGACATCAATTCATCCTGGTAGAAATAAAACTTTGATTTGTACTGGGATGAATTAAGTACATTTTACTATAAAATTAATAAAGGCGATTCGGTATAAAGAAATATTAAATTTAACATAAACATTACTAATTCCACAATCTTAGTATACATATCAATTACATAACTTGTTACGACTGTGATGTTAACCAATAAAATGTATGTTAAATTCAACATTTCGCTAACGTAATAGCCCCGAATATCTTTATCAATTTTACTAAATAGATATGAAGTTGACATAGAAATGTTCAGTTGGGGGGACCCACCCGTCAGAATTTCCGATGAGACAAATTAAAATTGAAGGAATAATAAGAAAATCAAAATTGATATGTATCATCACGTGTCCGAAACACTGAACTTACCCCTAAGGTGTCTAAATAAGTATTGCTGATTTAAAATTATCCCATCTTTTTGTAATACAAAAAATATTACGAAAATATATTGATATCGATTTTTGTTCGTTTTAGATTTTACCTGCCAAATATGCTACATAAAAAATTAAGTTTATTTCGTACTGTAATTAAATGTACGTGAAATCGGGTGTGAATAATGGCACACGCGATTTTTTTTAATTTAATGATTAAAAGTTACTAATTTCTGAAATTCGATAATTACGTGCTGTCACTTCAACAGATTTTTTAAAACTAATAATCGTATGTTTATAAATAAGAAAAATAAATAATATCAAGCAAGCAAGTACGCGAATGATTGTTTTAAGGCTATTCGTAAATATAACCTTATTTTTTGTTTTGTTTCGCGAACGCGAGGGAAAATAAAAACGTTCTATAATTCAGACATTTCATATAAATGCATTCCAGCAATTCTAAATGAAAACTAAATTTATTGCATACCTTCGGGATTCCGATTCAGGAAGATTTAATTAATTAAAGCTGTTTTTCTAAAACTGCGAATTCACACACGATATTTTTCAAACGGCTTCACAAAACTAACGCTTGCGCTCTAACCTGTTTGACCGCACGACGCGGATTACTCCGCGCCGATTGTCGCTCGCGCCTGCGCTCTCCCGCCCATGATTTATATTTTATAATGTGTCACTATAATTTCATAAAATTAATCTCGAATGAATAATTAGTTCAGCGTTTACATGAATTGATAGATTTATACTAGGACAGGTTCATTAGATATTCGAAAGGAACACTGGAAACGGTGTGAATTACCCCTGAAATGCCAAAAATCGATATTTCTGATTTAAAACAATTCTGATTTTTGTGTTACAAAGAAAATATTACGAAAATATGTTGATATTGATTTTTTTATTTCCGATGTTATCTGTAAAAAAATCACGTTGTTTTGGTGTTGCCATTAAATGCACTCGCGAAATCGCCAAGCGACGTGTTGGGAATAATGGCGTCGATATTTTTTTTTTTTAGAAGATATTTTTAATTTATGATCATTACTTACTTCTTTTGGAACTTCGATGTTTTTGTGCGATCACTCCAGCATATTTTTAAACCTATCGATAGTTTGTTTATAAATACGAAAACAAAATGAATATCAAACAAGCGGATACGTAATTGTTTCAACGGCTATTTGTAAACATAACCTTTCTTTCGCGACTGCGAGGGAAAATGAAAACATACCATGATTCGCGAATATTTCATATAAACGCATTTTGAAACTTATAAATGAAATCTACGAAATAATGATTTATTTCATACCTTCAGGATTCCGCTCCGAAAAGATTTAATTAATTGAATTAATTAAATTCACACACCATTTTTTTTAAACTGCCTTGCAACTTTAACGCTTGCGCTTTAACCCGCTCGCCCAGTTCGGTGACGCGAAGTAGACTGCGCCGATTGTCCAATCAGCGTTTTCCCGCTCATAATTTAAATTTTAAAATGTATGATATTAATAATTCTATAAAATATAATTCAATGGAATAAATAGTTCAATATTTAAAGGAATTGATGGAACTTCAACAAGTGTCTGAGAGAAACACTGGAAATGATTTAAATTACCTCAGAGATGCCAAAATAGATTATTTTGATTTAAAGCAATTCAATATTTTTATATTATTATAGAGAAAATATGACGAAAATATGTTGATATTGATTGGTTTTAGATGTTACCTGCTAATATATTAGGTGTACTCGCGAAATCGTTACGCCACACGTTGGGAATAATGGCGCTGGTGTTTTTTTTTTTGCGCAGAAAGTTTTAATTTTATGATTATTATTTACTTATTTCGGAATTCGATGTTTTTATGCAATCACTCCAACAGACCTTTTAATTTTAAAACCAACAATCGTTGGTTTAAAAATAAGAAAAAATGAGTAACAAGCAATCAAATACGTGAATGATTGTTTCAACTTTAATTTCGAAACACCTTTTCTTTCGCGAATGCTAGGGAAAATGATAACATTCTATGATTCATAGATA